>JAACNH010000175.1:242733-360831 GCA_019447015.1 Hymenochirus boettgeri | reverse complement strand
TGATGTCTTATGTCATGTGATTGTCCAGATGATCTCATGTTCATGTCTGATTTCATGGTTTGATTGTCTATGTCATGTTGATTCCATATTGATCTCTATGTCATGTTGATTTTTATAATGATTTCTATGTCTGTTGATTTCCATATGTGTCTTGTCATGGTGAGTCCATATTGATGTCTATTCATGTTGATGGTCCATATTGATGTCAATCGGTTGATTTTGTATATCTGATCTCTGTCCTGTTGATGTTCCAGGTTGATTGTCTATGGCATGTGTTTCCATGTTGTCTATGTCATGTTGATTGCCCATATTTGATGTCTCATGTTGATTCCATATATGCATGTTATGCATAGTTATGATTTCCCCATTGAGTCCTACACTGTCATGGTGCATGTCCATGGAATTCATGTCTATGTCATATTGAATGTTCATATGTGATTCTATGTCTGTTGATTTCCATATGATCTATATGTTGAGTGCATTTTTATAAGTATCTCTTATTCTTGTGATGTCCATATTGATTCTCCATGTTGCATGTCCAACGATCATTGATGTCATATTGATGCCATGTGATGTCCTATATTTATGTCATGTTGATGGTCCATGTTGGAGCTCCTATGTGCCATGTGATGTCCGTATTGATGTCCATATGTCCATTGTAGTTGATCGTCCATTAGCTACATTGATCTCCAGGCGTCTCTTATGTTGATGTCTTGTATTTGTCCAATTATCTCCTATGTGCATGTTGACTTTCCAGGTTGATGTCTATGTCTTTGTTGTGATTCTCTATCATGTATTGTATAATGTCTATGTCCATGTTGATTCCATATTGATTCATATGTCATGTTGATGTCCATATGATCGTCTGCAGGTTGCATGTTAAAGTCTCATCTTAGTCTTTTTGCTCATGTTGATTTATATTGATCTTGTCCTGTGATTTCCGCTGATGATTTATTTCATGTTGATTCCATGTCTATGATTTGCATTCTCATTTGACTTAGGTCATAGTGAGGAGTCATTTATTCACTATGTTGTATGTTGATTCCACATCATAATGTGATGTCTATTTGATGTCATTTCAGGGTTTTTGTCTATGTCAATTGATGTCCTAATCGCTTGATTGAAGTTCACTGATCTTTCCATATGTCCATATGTCTAGGTCATGTTGTAGTATTGTCTTCATGATGTGTCATGTCTCATGATTGATGATGTCATGTCAATTGATGTCCTTGATTGTCTTGTATGTGTCGCATTTCTCCACCTGTTAGTGTCAATTATTCTGTATGTATGATGTCCTATGATTGCATTGCATGTTGATTGTCCTAATTGATGTCTTGATGTCCTGATTGATGTCCAGTGATGATTTACATTATGTCATGTTGATGTCCAATTGATGTCTATATGTTAGTCATATTGATGTCGATGTCGATGTCATTGATTCCATTGTGATCTCGCATTTTATTTCCATGATGATGTGTTTATGCTGTTGATTCTTGATGTCTATGCATGTTCAAATGTCTCGTCATTGTGTCCATTTGATTGCTCCATTGATGTCAAATGATGAGTGTGTCCATGTTGTAGGTCCATATTGATGTTCCATGTTGATGTCATATTGATTTTATTCCGACTGATGTTCGGTCAGTTGAGTCCAGTTATCCATATGATGTCCAATGATTGTCCATGGATGCCATGTTGATGTCATATATGTCATTTAGTCCATATTGATGTCCTGATCTTCCAGATTGATGTCATATGAGTTGATGTCCATGTTGATTGTCCATATGATGTCCAGTTGGCTATGTTCATTGCATTATCCTGACTGATGTTCCAGGATGTTTAATTGAGGTATGTCCATTGACCTATTGTAGTGGCCAGGTTGACTGGTCCAATTGATGTCCATGTTGATGTCATATTGAGTGTCCAGTTGGTGTCCTATTAGTTGTTGATATGTCCTTATGATTCGTGATTTCCATATGATGTCCAATGTGATGTCCCATATGTGATGTCCATGTTGTGTCCATGATTGATGTCCATGTTGATGTTCCATATTGATGTCCAGGATTGTCCATGTTGATGGTCCATGTTGATGTCCATATTGAGTCCATTGATGTTGTATGTTAGGGTCCATATGAGAATGACTCTATATGTCTGTTGAGTTCCATATTGATCTGGATTGATATTGATGTCCAGTTGATTGTCATGTGCCCAGTTAGTGATGTCATATTGATTGATGTGATGCCAATTGATGTCCATGGTTATTTCCATTGATGCATGTTGATGTCCATATTGATGTCCATGTTGATGTTCCATATGATGTCATTGAGTTTGATGTCCGTTGGGCTTGATTTAGTTGATTGTCCATATGTGTCCTGTGTCAATATTCCTTTGATTATTGATGTCCATTGTTGATGTCCATTAGTATGTGATGTCCATGTGATGTCCAGTGATTGTCCAAGTTGTGTCCTGTTGATGTCATGTTGATGTCAGTTGGATTGATGTCCAGTGATTTATTGATGTCCATGTTTGATTTCAGTAGATCATATTGAGTCCCATGTTGTTTAATATGTCCATGTTGGAGTCCATGTTGATGTCACATGTTGATGTCCATGTGTGTAATATGTCCATGTTGATTCTCCATGTTGAGTCCATGTGATGTCTTATGTTGATGTCCCTAGTCCATTGATGTCCATTATTCATATGATGTCCATGGTTGATGTCAATGTGATCTCCATGTTGATGGTCCATTTAAAAAAAATTCTCCAGCCATTGATGGTTTCCTGTTTGTTAAGTTCATGTCGATGTCCATGTTAAGTCCCATATTATTTCCATGACACATGTATGGTTTCATGTTATGTTATGTTCATGTGATGTCCAATTGATATCCAGCCATTTTTTTTCTTTAATATCATTGTTGATGTCATGCTGTTGTCATGTTGATGCATGTTGATTGCTCATGCTGTGTCCATTTGATTGTCATCTGCTGATGTCCATGTTGTTGTCCATGTTGATGGTCCATATTTATTTCCATGCCATGATGGTTTCCATGTTATGTTCAATGTTCATGTGTGTCCATGTAATGTCCATGTTACAACAACCATTGCTTTTGTCTATTTTTTTACCTCTCATTAATTGAGTTAGTATTTTGTTTTATTTGGTTATTTAATAATCCAGGGTACGTTTGTTTCTTGTCTATGATTACAGGTTGGAAAACATGGCCGATACCATCACCTTAATAAAGACCTCCTAGTACTAAATGACATAGAGACACGTGTGTTTCAGTTCACTCGAGATACAGAATGCTCGAAAAAAAGAATTCCTCATCTTGTGTGTCTGTATACACTGTATATATCATTTCACTAAACAGCTGGAACGGGAGACTAGAATGTTTCAGCTTCTGTTTTCCTTGATTGATGATGCAGAATGTCGCCAATCAATGATTACAGAAATACTATTACAGGAGAGGCTGCCTCATACTCAGTTTGTTGTGTGTTATTTCTTTCACTAGAATGACTGTGGACTGTTCTAGCAGCGAAATCCTCCCGTTGTTAACAAAATTAAAGGAATGTGTCATGTTTTAAAAATCACTGGCATGAGGATATAAAGTGTGTTTCACCCCTCAAATTAAAAAATTATGTACAGAAAAATCATCACGCAAAACTACAATAGTATAGGCTGAAAGATGTAGGACTAACCTTTAGGCAGAAAAATGTTCATCTCCCTTCCCTCTGCCCCCAAAAAGGTTGAAACCACCTCTCCAAGCTCCCAGCTGCTCAGAGGAGAACAGTAGTATTAGCAATCAGTTCGCTGTGTGATGTATCGCTTGATGTCATCTGTTATATCATGACTGAAACTGATACTGTCTGCAAGAACAGGAGCAGAATGAGAGGTATAGAACATCAGGCAGTATTTCAGGTTAGTCTCACATCTATTAGATTTCTATTATTGCAGTTTGGGAGTGTGTTTACCTATACACAATTTTCCATATTTTGAGAGGAGAACTTGCCTTTAAAGGACCAGTAAAGTAAAATGTCATTATGCTTTTTACATAAAGAGAAATTATTAATGGTTTAGATAGTAGTTGACAGATCTAGAGTTTAACACAGGTACCAATCTTTCACCAACCATTTTACTTCACTCACCTGTTATTCTCATAGTATAGTCTCGCTATTCCACCATGGAGTAACAAAGCAAAGAGGAGGAAATGTCCGTCAAAGGAAATTATAACAGGATTACTAACACTTAATAAACAAATATTCATTCTGACATTAGGCTGTTAGGAACTGCTTTACTTCGCATTGGCCAAGTCTTTCATTTACCTCATTGGATTCTTGAGTGACATCACTCAAAGCGCATCACTACGGGAAACGCCATACACAAGTACATGGGTGGCACATCCTGCCCCATCTCTATTTAGCAGATTCTATCACTAAAGGGATGTCAGAACATTCTCCAACAGGTTGGATCTAATGTTTGTTTGAAAAGACGGCCAATATTGCCAGATAGTATAGAAAGAAAGACACTTACAGGTCAGTAACCGATCTGTACAAGTGTCTACATTGCACTGATGAAGTTCAATAAAGCTGGAACAGGTCTAAAGATGGCGCTTGTGGTTACTGTACTCTGCTATGTTATGGCGTGACGTGATGTGTAAGACAAACGTTTGGCTAATAATAAAAGTGTAAAATAGTGTGTAAGAGGTCGAAGATCGAGTGAAAGCAGGTCCGCGCCTAGAGATGCCCGAACGGAAAAAAACCTCGAAAATACGAGAAATCCTCGTAATTTCGAAAATTTCGAAAACGCGATTGGAAAAGTTCGGAAGGCGGGGGAAAACAGAAATCAGCCATTCGCGAACGAGGTAAATCCGCCGCAGATCCGGGTTTGGATCCGCGAACTGGGCCATCACTACCGTGCCCTAGAGATAATACAACTGGGAAATTAACATGGGCTCATTTTATGGGCGTTTGAATGGGCACCAAGTTAATATGTCTTTAATTAAAATGTGTGTGCTCAGATTTCATTGACAGTGTTCTGGATAGACGTTCTATTATTTACTTCCCAGTCATTACTAATCCAGTCATGAAGGAAACTCATTATTTAGCCCAAGGCTGCTGGGAAATTTCTATTCAAACCTAAATTAAATCAATATTGTTCAATTGTGATCATTAAATCGACCCTCATAGCGAGGAATTGTACGCGCACTTGAAGTCCATAAATAGAAAATTTGGGTAATTCCACAGGTTTAGTTTGAGACTTTGAGGGTTATTTGCATGGATTCCACCCTTCATGGATCCCCAATGGATCCCAACTGTAAATAATATCCTTATAAACGTTCCACCCCCAAAGTGCTTTTGATATGTCTGTTTTCTGTGCTTTCTGCAAGGGTGAGGGGTGGACTGTCCGGTATCTATTAATCTGGGAGCCCAGGGGGCCCTAACATTGTTTTATTAGGAAACCATTTTTGGTTGTTTATGTTTTGGATTTCTCCTTCTCATTCTTTAAACCTTTTTATCTGAAATCTCACCAAGCATTTGCCAAAAAGAACAAACTTGATGGACGTGTGTCTTTATTCAACCTTAGTTACTATGTTACTATGTTACTATGTGTAGGAACAGCAATGCGGGAATTTACTCACACCAGCCAATGACAAGATATCGGAGCAGTAATCCCTCTCGGACAGTACAACAGTAACCAGAATGGTGTCAGGTAAAGTCCTTCCACCATCAGCCAGTAGTAATTTGCACCAACAAAGAAATGCATGAAGAATTGAGCAGCTCTGCCATGAGGTCGATATCTATAAAGAGAAGGTGATGGCCCCATGGTCCATTGTTACATAGACAGCAGTTCCACACACTCCAAAACTATCAGTGACTGCTGTACACAAGATCACAATCTGTAGACAATGTCATAATGTAGAACCACCATGTTATAAGAAGGATATCATGCTATTCCAGTCTACCTCACTGCTCAACCCTGGGGAAGGTACACCATATCCTGGGAAGGTACACCATAGTCACTATATGTTCCAATCCGGGGATGGTACACATATCCTGGGGAGGTACACATATCATGGGGATGTACAATATCCTGGGGAAGGTACACATATCATGGGGAAGGTACACATATCCTGGGGATGGTACATCATACATATCTGGGGAAGGTCCCATACCCCATATCTGGGATGGTACACTATCATGGGAAGGTAACAGTCCTGGGGGAGGTACACATATCCTGGGGAAGGTACCACATTATCCTGGGGGAGGTACACTATCCTGGGAAGGGTAAACATATCCTGGGGACATTTATGGGGATGGTACACATATCTGGGGAAGGGTACACATATCCTGGGGATGGTACACATAGCCTGGGGAGGTACTACATTATCCGGGGGATGTACACATATCCTGGGGAAGGTACACATATCCTGGGGAAGGTACACATATTCTGGGGAAGTTACACCAGATCCTGGGGAAGGTACACATATCCTGGGGGAAGCGTACAAAACCTATCTGGGGGAAGGTAAACATATCTGGGGATAGGTAACCATATCTGGGGGGAGGAAGGTACCACATATCCTGGGGAAGGTAACAGATTTGGGGAAGGTACAAATCTGGGAAGGTACAATATCTGGGGAAGGTACACATATTCTGGGGAAGGTACACATATCCTGGGGAAGGTAAACCACTCCTATCTGGGGAAGGTACACATATCTGGGGAAAGGTACACAATCCTGGGGAGGTCACACTATCCTGGGGATGGTATAATCTGCTCTGGCGGAAGGACTTCACATATCTCTGGGGAAGGACACATATCCTGGGGAAGGTACAACATATCCTGGGGGATGGTACACAATTCCTGGGAAGGTACACATTTTCTGGGAAGGTACACAATCCTGGGGAGGTACACATATCCGCGGGATGGTCACATATCTGGGGAGGTACAAATATCCTGGGGAAGGTACACATATCCTGGGGAAGGTAAACATATTCTGGGGAAGGTACACATATCCTGGGGAAGGACACCTATACTGGGGATGGTACACATATCTGGGGAAGGTACACATATCTGGGGAAGGTACACATATCCTGGGGGAAGGTACACAATATCCTTGTGGGAAGGTACACCATTCCCAATCCTGGGGAAGGTACACATAATTCTGGGGAGGAAGGTCACATATCTGGGGAAGGTACACATATCCTGGGGAAGGTACACATATCCTGGGGAAGGTACACATATCTGGGGAAGGTACACAATATCCTGGGGAGGTACACATCCTGGGAAGGACACATCCTGGGGATGGTACACATATCCTGGGGAAGGTACACATATGCTGGGGAAGGTACACATATGCTGGGGAAGGTACACATATCCTGGGGATGGTACACATATCCTGGGGAAGGTACACATATGCTGGAGGAGGTACACATATGCTGGAGAAGGTACACATATACTGGGGAAGGTACACATATCCCGAGGAAGGTACACATATCCTGGGGAAGGTACACATATCCTGGGGGAAGGTACACATATTCTGGGGGAGGTACACATATCCTGGGGAAGGAACACATATTTTGGGGAAGGTACACATATTTTGGGGAAGGTACACATATCCTGGGGTAGGTACACATATTTTGGGGAAGGTACACATATGCTGTGGAAGGTACACATATCCTGGGGAAGGTACACATATCCCGGGGAAGGTACACATATCCTGGGGAAGGTACACATATCCTGGGGAAGGTACACATATCCTGGGGAAGGTACACATATTCTGGGGGAGGTACGCATATCCCGGGGGAGGTACGCATATCCCGGGGAAGGTACGCATGTCCTGGGGAAGGTACGCATATCCCAGGGAAGGTACGCATGTCCCGGGGAAGGTACGCATATCCCGGGGAAGGTACGCATATCCCGGGGATGGTACGCATATCCCGGGGAAGGTACACATATCCCAGGGGAGGTACACATATCCCGGGGAAGGTACACATATCCCGGGGGAGGTACACATATCCCGGGGAAGGTACGCATATCCCGGGGAAGGTACGCATATCCCGGGGATGGTACGCATATCCCGGGGAAGGTACACATATCCCAAATATGGTGAGTTTCCAATTGTGGGTGCTAATTTCTGCCTCTGGCAAATATGGTGAGTTTCCAATTGTGGGTGCTAATTTCTGCCTCTGGTAAATATGGTGGAGTTTCCTATTGTGGGTGTTATTGGTTATAGCTGGTAAATACGGTGAGTTTCCTATGGGTGTAAAAGGTTTGTTTTGTTTAGCGGCAGAGTGAAGTTAGATGGTGGGCCCAGGGTGTTTGAGGAGACTATATAGCTCCTGGTAATGTGGAGTTCATACAAACAGCAGATTAAATTTGGGACACGGACCAAGCCTTGTGCTGTGTAATCTACTCGGAGTCCTTCCTGGAAGGCCCAGGAAATTCTGCTTCCCCTGCACAGAAACAACGTTGCTGCATTGTAAAGAACAGATACAATGTAACACCGGTATGGCTGTTCGGGGATATATATAGCGTTGCACCATAGAGAACCCCCCAGTGTGTTAAAGGGAACTGCACAGTTCATTCATTTACTATTCACGGCTGGTAGAATTTCCCAGAACTCCCAGCTGGGTTAGATGGTTCCTCCCAGGCATTGGGTTTTAGGGGTAGGACCTCATCAGTTGGTCAGTTTGTGTCTATAAATGTGACGTGATCAGGTGGAAATAATCCGGTAAAGGTTAGTGCCAGGCCATGAATCTGTGTCAGACATGAAATATGATAATTATTATTTACCCCATGGTGTGGTAATGAGACGGATCCAGGTTACACTGTAACCCCAGGCGAAGTCCTCACTATTCCGGCTGTATAAACATGGGGATTGGATTCAGGAGAGATGGGGAATAATATATACTAAAGAGAAGGAAGAGAAAAGGAAGTTTTTGAAAGAATTTAAGAAATTGGAAAGTAAAACACAGAAAGGCCCCCAGCTGGGGAACATGGACGTCATAATGAAAGAGGCAGATTCCGGGGCTGTGCTGACTCCCCAGCTGGGGAACATGGACGCCATAATGAAAGAGGCAGATTCCGGGGCTGTGCTGACTCCCCAGCTGGGGAACATGGACGCCATAATGAAAATAGTAACACAGTCTTTCCAGGGTTTATATTTGTATATAAATGTCATTCATATCACCAGTAGTAACACAGTCTTTCCAGGGTTTATATCTGTATATAAATGTCATTCATATCACCGATAGTAACATAGTCTTTCCAGGGTTTATATTTGTATATAAATGTCATTCATATCACCAATAGTAACATAGCCCTTCCAGGGTTTATATTTGTATATAAATGTCACATAGCCACATTCAGGGGTGTGGCTGTGTGGTGAGCACATACATACATACATATATACATACATACATACATACAAGATTTCTGCTTTATATAGTAGATATAATTCCCTAATAATAATAATAATTTTTATGTGAGGGGTAGACTTGCACTTTTAATGATGGGGTGGGTGTCCGTGTACTTTAACTTCCTATTGGCTGCCAAAGATTTTGTGAACCATTTTCCTTTTGCACCTGATAAGACACCCATGTGTTCCCTGTTACTGAATAGTAAGTATCTCTGGAGTTCTCACTGCAAACTAAACAGAAGGAACAAACAATCTGTCCATCTGGATAAAATGAGAAATCTGTCTCTGTTCCATAAGCTAAATCTCTTTTGCTTTAATACTTTGATCTAAAAGCCGGACCATCCCCACTGCTCTGGGTAAGTCTATTGCTTTGGTTGGGGAGTTGCTCACTTGAACTCTAATTTTCTTTACACCTTGGAAGCCAGAGGATTAGAGGAAATGAACAGGCTGGGATTACCCCTGATTAGCGGGTTAGGGAAACACAGACCATACACAGACTATGTAAAGACCACTTGATCCGTAACAATGTCCAGAGTATCATTCCATTTGGTTGACTTTGCAAGAGGTCAAGGACCCAACCTGCTCTCTCTGTTTGATTAACGGATTGTATGAGTCATTCTCTGATGGGAATATTGCTGTCCTGTTGGGAACCATGTTTTTCCATCATTGAGGGACCTTTGGGAATATTAAAGGCTTTGTTGTTTTACTGGTGAATTCACTGGAATAGATTGAATGAAAAAGATGAAGGGAATCTGATCTACATTAGATATCGGAAGTGAATGAACTTTAAGGGAACAATGGCTCATATTGTGAATGTAAACACAATGAAACTGCTATAATCTGATTGGACATCATGTGACAAATCAGAGCCAATGAGGTTTACAGAGCAGTTTGGAAATAACCAATGAGATGATGCAACTCACAGCAATTGGACTATAGTTTTGGAGTAGATTAAACCAAGTGATTGGATTGTGCTAGTCTTTTCCATTGGCTCAAATAGGTTTTTAACTAAAGCTAGGTACACACCTAGCGATTTTTCCTCCTGACCGACCGTTGGATACTTTCGAACGGTCGGCCAGGAGGAAGGACTGTCGGTCGCGGCAAAAGCAGCCGCGTCCGATAGTCACCGCGACCGATCGTGCGGTCCATAGAGGACCACACGATCGGACGAGGTTTTCCACCCTGTCCGATTTGGACGAACGGTCGATCGGACATGGGCACATTCGGATGCGATAATTTCGGTCCGATCGACCGATACACTGAACTATCGGTCGATCGGACCGAAATATCTCATCGTGTGTACCCAGCTTAAGAAAGAACTGAGGGTCTCCAGTGAACTTTATCCATCCACCAAACCCTACAAACTTTACTGGTCTTTCTCAGGGGGCCCCCCAATGTGTGGGGTATCATAAATCTCCATGGAGCCATATCATTACTGGTTTATGGTATCTCGTCCCTTTAATCAACTTAATGTGTGGTTCAGGAGTACCAGATGACCATGAGTATCATGTGATCCTCCATAACTACCAATCGCAGGAGAAAGGTCTTTTATTAAGATCCTATTGCCAATTCCAGGCTGCAGCCTTTAAGGCTACCAGTCTACATTACCTTTAGCATTGATCTCCAGTTCTATAAACAACTGCTAGTGTGCACTTGCTTAACTTGACCATTAACCTATGCTTTATTATTATTTAAATTCTATTTTAATATTTATTATTAATATTTCAATTAGTTCCACCCCATTTAAAAAAAAAATAAGGAAACTTTAATATTTTAGTTTTTTTCTTAATTTTATTTGTCAAGGATTTTGCTTATTTGGGATTCAATCAGAGGTCTTTAGTACAAACACCAACATCACCAAATGAGAGAACGTGGAATTACGTTTGGCAAAAATGAAAAATTTAAATCATCGGTGCCAAAATGTTTGTTTCCCTTAAAGGATAACTGTCTCCATGTGTCCTTAAAGAGCTCTCTCATAGCTTTCAAATGAGCCTAGGATGACGTATCTAGCTTCTCTGGATCCTAAGTTATAGGCTTGTAAAGTTACACTCAGACAGTCAGGATGAACAAGGAAGTGAGGGACAGTCACATGATGCGATGTTTAAAAACCCTTTATACTGCTATAAGTTTGGATAGATTGTAACTAGAATAATGACCGTGGAGTCATTTTAAAGGTAGGAATGTGCTTGTTTTAATAATGGGCACCAATAATGAGACCAAAGTTCCCCTTTAACTTCATTTTTTTTGTATTACCAGGATATGTGATATGGTTGGATGTAGTAATTTCCTGAGCCCTCAAGTTTTAACAGCAAAAAACACAAAATGCTATAAATGAATTTCTCTATATATTTCCGTAGCCTATGTTCAATATCAATGTCTAGATTTTATCTTTATTTTCCTTTGGGATCTCGATAGATATAAAACATCGACTGAGTATGAAATACGCAACATTGTCTGCGTCTATCACTGGAGATGATCCAATAAGATTACAGTGTTTGACCTTCACAATGGAAAGGCCATAATCTGTGGATTATTATTTGGCCTAATTATCATCCAGAAAGCACAGCCTGACAGACACACTCATTAATGCATTGAGTTAATGAAGATTAAGGACAACAATTGTTTCTCGTCAGTTCATATATTGCCAGAATCTGCAAGTCATCTTGTGGATAAGATTGCAAAGATGCTGAGTCAATAGTCTTAGAAATGGGGGAGGTTTGAATCCTCAATTAATGTTTTTTCTCTTTTAGCTTTTCCTTGACTTTCTGTGGCTCGAACTGTATTAGGCGAAGGATTTCCTTGTTGTTCATGATTCCTTGAATGAATTCTCCTTCGGTGAGTTTATCTGTAGGAGGGAATAGGACAAACACCATTGAGCCTAAAGATCTTCTCATTGGCTTTCCATGACCTAAACACCTAACATTACCCTCAAATACACAGTCTATCTATAGCCTTGACAATATGGCCTTGATGCACTCACATGACATGGGCCTTGGTCTTTGATGTCTTTTTATTTAGCGTAGAAATTTAGCCCCAGTGTCCCGTACCCAACGCCATCTCTCCATTAACTCTCCTGTCGAGGGATTGTCCCGAAACATTAACTATCCGCAACATTTAATCAATATTCCTGGAACCGCCTTTCCCGTTGTACTTCGCAGCTAACATACGATCACGAGGTCTTGCCTGGCTTGATTTGTTTTGCAGTCGCAAAATTCATTATGTTGGTTGTAAAAAGTTCCAGGAATATTGATTGAATGTTGTAGGTTGGTCTGAGGGTAAGTACTAATGTATGGGCACCTCTAGAAGAAATCCTGGTGGCACCGTGTGTGACTATAAGAAGACCCAAGCAGGGATTCATTCCAAATATCAGTAGCCAAACTCAGATCTAGAAAAGTGTCTGATCCCATGATAAACATGGCTGACTGAGTTATAGCCTCCTGCCCAAAGTACCTTCAGGTTTGGTTACTGGTTATTGAATACACTAGCAGGGAGATTCAATAAAAGTTCTTATTGTTTAAAATGGTGCTAATTTTGCCCCAACCAATCAGATCTTATTTAACATTTGAAAGCTAACATCTGATTGGTTGGGGCAAAATTAGCACCATTTTAAATGATAAGAACTTTTATTGAATAACCCTGTATGTCTTTAATGTAGGTTGTTTTAATTAGATTATCTCTTGTGTATTCACTGAAACTCAAATGGTCTATAATGAGGGTGGGAAATATCTCCCATCCGCCAATGTCCCAAATGGCAATTTCTAGTTTGTTCTTTATAGATTACAAAAACCAACAGCGCCCCTAGTGGTAAGAAACTTTACAACTTTGTGGGGCGCTTTAAATATTATCAGGGTTATTCAATAAAAGTTCCTATTGTTTAACATGGTGCTAATTTTGCCCCAACCAATAAGATCTTATTTAACATTTGAAAGCTAACATCTGATTGGTTGGGGCAAAATTAGCACCATTTTAAACGATAAGCACTTTTACTGAATCTCCCTGTTTGTTTTTAACTGATGGTGGCGAAATAATCAACTTTATCAAGGAAAATACGTACATGAATCCAATTGTCTATACACTCTTATTGTTATATAAAAGAAAAGGCAATAGCAGCTCCCACCCATATGTATAAATATAAATATACAGAGAAGGAATGTTCTGTACACACAATAAGGTATACCCTCATACTGTACTGTCTAAGGGAAACAATATGGCAGCTCCCTCCCATATGTATAAATATACAGAGAAGGAATGTTCTGTACACACAATAAGCTATACCCTCATACTGTACTGTCTAAGGGAAACAATATGGCAGCTCCCACCCATATGTATAAATATACAGAGAAGGAACGTTCTGTACACACAATAAGGTATACCCTCATACTGTACTGTCTAAGGGAAACAATATGGCAGCTCCCACCCATATGTATAAATATAAATATACAGAGAAGGAATGTTCTGTACACACAATAATGTATACCCTCATACTGTACTGTCTAAGGGAAACAATATGGCAGCTCCCTCCCATATGTATAAATATACAGAGAAGGAATGTTCTGTACAAACAATAAGGTATACCCTCATACTGTACTGTCTAAGGGAAACAATATGGCAGCTCCCACCCATATGTATAAATATACAGAGAAGGAATGTTCTGTACACACAATAAACTATACCCTCATACTGTACTGTCTAAGGGAAACAATATGGCAGCTCCCACCCATATGTGAGCAGCAGCAAGGAGAGTGAGCTCCTGGAAGTTTGTGTTTTTCTTCAGTCCTGGGCCCTTGTTGGGTCCAGGGAAGGTGCCGTTATTCTGCTTACCTATTATCCAGTATAGTAGGATATTTCCTTGTATCCTCTCCCCCCTGAGGCCTGTTAATGGGTAAAAAGAAGCCCAGTACTGACTTGGAAGCCATGGAGGGGGAAGAAGCCATGAGTTCCCTAAGGAGGTCGGAGAGACACACGGTGAGGACAAACACGTCTGTGTCTAAGGCTAAAGAGAAGGAAGAGAAAAGGAAGTTTTTGAAAGAATTTAAGAAAGTGGAAAGTAAAACACAGAAAGGCCCCCAGCTGGGGAACATGGACGTCATAATGAAAGAGGCAGATTCCAGGGCTGTGCTGACTCCCCAGCTGGGGAACATGGACGCCATAATGAAAGAGGCAGATTCCAGGGCTGTGCTGACTCCCCAGCTGGGGAACATGGACGCCATAATGAAAGAGGCAGATTCCAGGGCTGTGCTGACTCCCCATGCTGGGGTAGGAAACACAGACGCTGATAACATGGAGACCGCTGGGGGTTGTAGTAACGATGCACAGGAGGTGGAAGTGTTGAGTGAACTGACGGCCTGTGACTCCCTAGCAAAGGAAATGGCTGAACAGGCTCTGGAGGAGGCTGAACAGGTGGACCAGGCCCTGCTGGGGCAGGTAGGAGAGAACTCCATGGGGGAGGAGCCTGAGTGCACTGGGACTGAATGGAAGGAGGAGGGGGAGAGAGAGGAAAAGAAACAATGTGATCAGCAGGGAGAACAGGAGGAAATCCAAAAAGCCTTAAAGGCGATGGCCGTGCTGAGCAGGAGGAAGGAAGAGACAGAGCCGCACATTGAATGGGAAGAGCGCGGATAAGAGAAATAACAGCATCAGGAAACTTCATTATCTAACCAGGGAGTTGGAGGAGGTGGAGAAGGAAATTAAAGGGGCGGTGGAGGTTATTGGACCCTGGGAAGAGACTTGTAGAAATAAAGAACTTTCTGAAGAAATGGAGTCTGGTAAAAATGGAAAAGAGACTAGAAACCGAGACGGGAACATCCCAGAAGGAAAGACCCACGGAGAGGAGGACTTAACCCAGACGGACCCTAATAACGTATCTAATGTGTGTGCGGATGAGGGTGGTGGTGAGAAAGGTTTAGGGGTGCAGGGGGGACCCCAAGAGAGACCCAATGTTTGGGGAGCCAGGAGGTTGTTTGGAAGGGAGGGCGAGACCATTGCTGGGAGTGAGGTGTTTAAGAGAAGGAATGTGGTGAAGATCCGGTGGGTTGGGGATAAAGACAAGACCCCAAACAGAAGCTTTATTGCCAAGCGTTTATTAATGGAGTCAATGGGGTTCACTGTAAATGACGTATTCGCTCTGATCAGCCAATCAGAGACGGAGTTTGATGTGAGTTTTAAACTGTCCCAGGGATTGGAGGCGTTTTGGTGTAAATATGGGGAATTGAAAAGATCCTCAATGTGGGAAGGTTTCCAGGTGATTTCAATCACAAAGCCAGAAACTAAAAATGTAACAATCGCCTTTAAAAATGAATCCATCCCACCGGAGGATATCCTGGTCTGGCTAAGGAGGCAGCGCTCGGTCCTGTCCCCACTCACCAAAGTGTATGATGAGGATGGGTTCTGGGCGGGGGGATGGAGAGTCCAGGTAAGACTGTCAGTCACCCATAATGTACCCAGGCACCTACCTATGTCTTTCTTTATTGGAAGGGAAAGGGGAGTGTGTTATTACCCTGGGCAACCACGCCTGTGTTTTAAATGTGGCTCTAACCGTCACCTAGTGAGTATGTGCACCGTCCAGCGTTGTATAATGTGTGGGGGATTGGGTCACACCAGTAAGGAATGTGACCAGATCAGGTGCAATCTGTGCCTACAGCTTGGCCACTCCCACAATAGGTGCCCCGAGGCCTGGCATAATATCATCAAATCCTGCCCAACCCTGGAAAAGGAACTGACCCCAACCCAAGATCCTTTACAGCCAGAGACCCCCGGGGGAGATGGGGCGAGAGGAGCAGATGAGGTTCAGACATCAATGGTCAATACTGGGGGAGACAATGAGGGGGAGTGGGAAGTGGTTAAAAGGAGAACCAAGGCTGTAAAGCAGAAACCGACAGTGTTGTCCACCGCCAATAGGTACGAGATCCCAGGTGGGAAAAGCTGGGCAGATTCCTCAGAGGAGGCAGAAGAATTGGAGAGGATGGAGGCTGAGGAGAGGGAGACAGATAAAGATGGTGGAGAGGGAGTTGAGTTGGGATCAGACAGCAGTGACAGAGTTAATATGGATATAGAGTTAAAGGGGAAAGGAAACATTAGGAAAAGAGAGAGGGAAATAGGAAAAGAGAAGGAAGGAAAAAAGAGAGAGAAAGAGAAAGACCTAGAGGAGGACTGGGAATCCCTAGATGAGGATGAGTTGAAGGACCTTGATAGTCGACCCTCAAAGCAGAAAGGTAAAGGGGTCCAAGTTAAGAGATACGGTGATGGAGAGAGAGACAGGGAGGGGAATCAGAAAAAAACAAAATGATGATGATTTTTCCTTTATTCTTCTGCACCATTAACGTCTGTAGCATTAAATCTCCCAAGGCGAGGTTCTTGGCCTATGAATATCTAAAAGAATCTGAGGCCAATATAATGTTTCTACAGGAGACCAGATTAACCACAAGTGCAGAGCTGTATAGGGCAAAGAAAGATTGGGGTTCAGGCCCGTCGTTTTGGTCCATAGGGTCAGAACCCGCGGGGGGAATTGGGATTCTATTTAAAGGGATACCCCAGTTTGAAGTCACCAGGCTGGTGGAAATTGCAGTTGGACGGTGTTTACTCTTGGATATAAAGTTTAAAGACAGAGTATTGCGTCTGATAAATGTATATGGGCCCCAAACCACAGGGGAAAGGAAGAGACTTCTCCTAGAAATCAAACCTTATCTTTATACTTCCATCCCCACTATATTGTCTGGGGACTTCAATCAGGTGATGAGAGCAGAGGACAGGACAGGAAGGTTTAATAAGTATGAGGGTCTCTTCTTTAGAGATTTAATATCACAAGTGGGATTAATGGATGTGTCGACCTTTGGGGGAAGGAAAGGGAAGCACACATACTACTGTGCCGGTAGGAGTAGCCGTTTGGACATGATTTTTATAAAGGAAGGTGGAACGTTCTCTGATATTAAGGAGACTGTGGTGGAGTTTTCGGACCATCTGGCCATCTCTTTTTGTTATGGGGTAGCAGAAGCCCCACGGAGGGGAAAAGGCTTTTGGAGGTTGGGAGCAGAAAATCTGGAGGGAGAGGAGGTAAAGAAGAGTTTTAGTGCCTTTTATAATGTCCAATTAACAAAGACAGAGTTTTATCTCACAACGTCTTCATGGTGGGAGGGAACCAAGAAGGAAATTTCTACCTATTTTAAGTCTCGATCATTAAACAGGGAGAGCCAAAGACAAATGAAGTATCAGTCTTTAAGGAAGAAGCTTGAAGTCTGTATTTCAGATGGGGCAGATGCTGGGAAAGTTGCTGAATTGAAATCTCTGATGAAGCAATATCAATACAGTCGTTACAAGAGTTTGGTTCTGGAAAGGGATTATGGGAAGTCTGTTTCACCGGACCCTTGCCAGAATTGTAATGAAACTGTTAAAAAGAGGCAAGTAGAGGGTCTTATGGACCAAGAAGGAAACATGCAGAGTTCCAAGGAGGGGATTTTGGGGGTGGTAGGAGAACACTATGCCAATTTCTTTAAAACAAAAACTATGATAAAGGAAAAGATGGACAATTTCTTAAAGGCAATGTCTGGTCCAGACACACACAATATGGATTTTTCTACTCTGACTGCAGAGATAACAGCAGAAGAAATAGAGTTAGAGATCAGTAATTTACACAGTAAAAAGGCTCCAGGTCCAGATGGGTTGACATCAGAGTTTTATAAAACCTTTAAAGATCTTTTGGCTCCAACCCTGGCTCAGGTTTTTAACGAATGTCTAAACGAAGGTTCCTTACCCCCCTCAATGGAAGTTTCCTCTCTTATCCTTCTGTCTAAGGGGAAGGACGGGAGACGTGTTGAGAACTGGAGGCCAATCACTTTGCTCAATACAGATAGGAAGTTGTTGGCGAAGGTTCTTTTCTCTCGTCTTGTTCAGTTTTCAGACGTGTTACTTTCTCCTTTCCAATTCTGTACAGTGAGAGGGAGAAATATCTTTGGGGCAGTCCTGTCAATAAGAGAAGCCCTTGAAGAATGTAAAGCCCAAGGGTGGAATAAGTATCTGCTATGTATAGACCAAGCCAAGGCCTTTGACAGAGTAAACCATCAATATTTATGGGCAGTTTTGTCAAAATATGGGATCCCTACAAAGTTTATCAGTTGGTTATGTGTCCTATACAAAGGGGCAACATGCTCCCCGCTGATTAATGGCTGGCAAGGAGAGGAGTTTGAGGTGGGAGCAGGGGTGAGACAAGGCTGCCCTCTGAGCCCTCTCTTGTACAGTTTGGCCATTGACCCTTTCCTTCGGTTGCTAGAGATGGACATTAAGGAGGGTATAAGGCTTCCCCATGGTCAGATGTTAAATGTAATAGCCTATGCAGACGATGTGACCATTGTAATATCTAATCCTGCTGAGGAGGGCGCTATAGTGAAGCACATCACAAGTTACTCTGAGGCCTCGGGTTCTCTAGTTAACCATGAAAAGTCAGAAGCTTTCTGGTGTCTGGACAATGAACCAACTTTCCATCTCCAGAATTTCCCAGTGACCCCTAATCAGATTAAGATCTTGGGGATTCGATTTGGGAGAGAGGACAATGGTGAAGTAAACTGGAAAGAGAAATTAGATATCGGGATGGGTAAAATAAAACGGTGGAAATCCTGGAAGTTGTCCTATTTGGAGAGAGTTAAAGTCATTAAGACTTACCTGGTACCAACCTTCCTGTTTGTTTCCTGTATTTTCCCATTGCCAGAAGCTTTTTATACTCAGATATTCAGTTTGTTTTTCCAAATGCTGTGGGGGAGCAGATTGAACCCGTAAAGCGGGGGGTCACCTACCTAAGGCGAAGGGAGGGAGGTTTGGGGATGTTGTGTCCTGTTGCATTTTTTGGGACTATGTTCCTAAAGTATAATTTTGGATGTTTGATGCAGACAACAGGCTCCCTATGGGGAAATAGTGTAAAGGCTCAGGTGTCGCCCTTTATTAAGGACTGGTTATTGGGAGGTCGGGTGAAACAGGTCCTGATACGAGGATATCACCTTTCCCCACATTTGACTTTAGGGTTAAAGATGTTGAGAAGATGGGGCATCAGTGTGTCCGAACTTACCTCAATGTCACGGAAAGAATTGTATTGTACAGTGTTACAGTCACATTTTATTGTCCTACCAGTTCTGAAAGACTGTCCCAGTGATGTACAGACAGAGAGTTTGCAGTATCTAACCAGTAAGAGGTTCCCCCCAAAATTACAAGATACTGCATGGCTGACTCTCCAAGGGAAACTGTATGTACGGGGAAATACAAAATATATCAATGTGGCAGATAGAGAATGTCCTTGGGGCTGTAAATCAGAAGAATCCCAGGAACATTTCCTTATTGTTTGTCCCATCGCAAAGACATTGTGGGAACAAGTAGGTAAAGCTCTGAGTCTCAATTTGGGGGGTTTATCCTACCAGGAAGCAGCATATGGAGTTACAAATAGAAACCCAGCTGTAAATAGAGAAACCATGTGCATTATTATAGCTATAATACGGTATTACCTATGGCAAGCCAGATGTAAAAAGGCTATCTGTGCAGAGGAAGGATGTTTGGATTGGGCAGTTAGAGCCGCACAGAGTGACATTAGGTTTATTAAAATGATAGATATGAAAAGGAGGAAAGGGGAACTATGGGATCATATCAATTAATGGAATATCTCTTTAAATTGAATTGTATTTTATATTGCAAATTGTGTTGATAATATTTTGAATGTAATTTTGTAAAGTGTTTTATGAATAAAAAAATTCCCACCCATATGTATAAATATACAGAGAAGGAATGTTCTGTACACACAATAAGCTATACCCTCATACTGTACTGTCTAAGGGAAACAATATGGCAGCTCCCACCCATATGTATAAATATACAGAGAAGGAATGTTCTGTACATACAATAAGCTATACCCTCATACTGTACTGTCTAAGGGAAACAATATGGCAGCTCCCTCCCATATGTATAAATATACAGAGAAGGAATGTTCTGTACATACAATAAGCTATACTCCCCCCCTCATACGTACTGTCTAAGGGAAACAATATGGCAGCTCCCACCCATATGTATAATATACAGAGAAGGAATGTTCTGTACACACAATAAGCTATACCCTCACACTGTACTGTCTAAGGGAAACACTATGGCAGCTCCCACCCATATGTATAAATATAAATATACAGAGAAGGAATGTTCTGTACATACAAAAGTTATACCCTCATACTGTACTGTCTAAGGGAAACAATATGGCAGCTCCCCCATATGTATAAAATATACAGAGAAGGAATGTTCTGTACATACAATAAGCTATCCCCTCATACTGTCCTGTCTAAAGGAAACAATATGGCAGCTCCCACCCATATGTATAAATATAATTAACGAGAAGGAATTTCTGTACATACATAAGCTATACCCTCATACTTTACTGTCTAGGGAATAATATGGCAGCTCCACTCATATGAATAAATAACAGAGAATGAATGTTCGGTACATACAATAATCTATACCCCATACTGTACTGTCTAAGGGAACATATGGCAGCTCCCACCCATAGTATAAATATAAATATACAGAGAAGGAATGTTCTGTACATACAATAAGCTAACCCTCATACTGTACTGTCTAAGGGAAACAATATGGACCTCCCACCCATATGTATAAATATAGAAGGAATGTTCTGTACACACAATAAGCATACCCTCATACTGCCCTGTCAGGGAAACAATATGGCAGCTCCCCCCATATGTAATAATATACAGAGAAGGAATGTTCTGTACATACAATAGCTATACCCTCATACTGTACTGTCTAAGGGAAACATATGGCAGCTCCACCCATATGTATAATATACGAGAGGAATGTCTGTACACACAATAAGCTATACCCTCACACGTACTGTCTAAGGGAAACACTATGGCAGCTCCCACCCATATGTATAATATAAATATACAGAGAGAGGATGTTCTGTACATACAATAAGTTATACCCTCATACTGTACTGTCTAAGGGAAACAATATGGCAGCTCCCCCATATGTATAAATATACAGAGAAGGAATGTTCTGTACTACAATAAGCATACCCTCATACTGTACTGTCTAAGGGAAACATATGGCAGCTCCCACCCATATGTATAATATACAGAGAAGGAATGTTCTGTACATACAATAAGCTATACCCTCATACTGTACTGTCTAAGGGAAACATATATGCAGCTCCCACCCATATGTATAATATACGAGAGGAATGTTTCTGTACATACAATAAGCTATACCCTCATACTGTACTGTCTAAGGGAAACAAATGGCAGCTCCCACCCATATGTATAATATAAATATACAGAGAAGGAATGTCTGTACATACAATAAGCTACCCTCATACTGTACTGTCTAAGGAACAATATGCAGCTCCCACCCATATGTATAAATATACAGAGAAGGAATGTTTTCTGTACATACAATAAGCTATACCCTCATACTGTACTGTCTAAGGAAACAATATGGCAGCTCCCACCCTATGTATAAATATACAGAGAAGGAATGTTCTGTACATACAATAAGCTATACCCTCATACTGTACTGTCTAAGGGAAACACTATGGCAGCTCCCACTCGTATGTAGAATTTAAAATATACAAAAATAATGTGGTATCCTGAATCACGTTATTTTAATTTGGCTTTTCTATCCAGATGATGTTTCATATAATTTACCTTTTTCTTTCTTTCCGAAGAAATCCCAGATTTTATTGGTTCTCCTTTCTGGGGTGTTTTCATCCTCTTGTAGATTTTTCTGGTCTTCAACGTTAATCATTTTGAATATCGCCTAGGAATCAAAATATAATTTCTCTTATTGATCCAATAAAAACCTTTCTATCGGGGTCCTATGCGATGACCTATGGAATGTTCTGCTATGGACATTAATGAACCAAACTGCTGATGGTCCTTTTTGAGGACAATCACCCTCGTAATGATGTCAATTCTGGATTCAAACCTTGTAAGGAGCGTCTAGCTAGACATGGGGATGGATTGTTGGAAACAATTTAATTCTTTCCAATGTTATGGTTTGTATTAATATAGTATCTATTGGTATAAAGGTCTCTGGTTGTTCAGGTGATCTTCAATACACTAATAAAGGACATAATAAAACGTGCTGAAATGTAAGAACACGTCTTCAGTTTTAATAACCTTGGGTTCCTTTTTTACCGGTCCTTCTTGGTGCCCTACATGTAAACAACTATACGCCATAGACTCAGACACATTGATCATGGAATGAGCTCAACTAAGTATCTCCATCTCTGGACATGAGCACATGGTAATTATCCTTGTTAGATAGGAGAATGAGTATTTCTAATAATATAAGATCCAGTCATTTCTGGGCTATTTAGTCAACTGACCGGTCGTACTAAATTTAAAAGCCCATCAAGCCAAGACCGATTAGGGTTCGTCAGGATTTGCTGTGGCAATAAGTCACATACAGTAGGAGGACTGGAATCCCAATATTTTCTTTTCTCATTGTTTAGTGACTATAACTGGCCAAATATGTCTTAGTTATTAGACAGATTAAATGTTCCATCAACAATAACTGCTGGTTTTACCTCCCAATATTCCTTCAACGGTTCCCAGAATTAGCTCATTCATTTTGTGAACACATGAGTTGCAAAATGATTGGCCCAGGCAGTTGTCCTATCACATTGGGCAGTAATTTCCTAATTTATGGCCAGGATGACGGGATTATCAAAGGGACCTCAAATATATTAACTTTAACATTATTATAATGCTGGTGCATTGGTTTATACGGCTTATTCTTTTGTTTATTAACTGTTATTTAAATGAATATTAAATAAGTGTCAGCAAAAGTATAAGAATTAACACTATCCCGCCTGAATTCCCGAGTTGCTACTAACGTCACAAATTAATCAGAGGTTCTCAACTTATTGCCATTAATTTAAACCCAATGACTGGAAATTCATTTGTAACTTTTTTCTTTCCCTAATTATGCGAAACGATATTAATTCAATTTCAAGGTTGTTTCAGGTTATATACCAAACAGGCTTTCAGAGCCTTAATATTCCATCATTTCATATCATTTGTTTAATATCTATTTGAATGGTGTTATCAATTTTAGGAGATCTAGAGACATCACCTCCTAGTAGATGTTGAATGAGGTTTAAATGAGGTTTACTATACTGTAACTACTCCTAGTAGATGTTGAATGAGGTTTAAATGAGGTTTACTATACTGTAACTACTCCTAGTAGATGTTGAATGAGGTTTAAATGAGGTTTACTATACCGTAACTACTCCTAGTAATGTGTAATTGAGTTTTTAAATGAGGTTTACTATACTGTACTACTCCTAGTAGATGTTGAATGAGGTTTAAATGAGGTTTACTATACTGTAACTACTCTTAGTAGATAGTGAATGAGGTTTGAATGAGGTTAACTATATGGTACTACTCACCCTGGTAGATATTGAATGAGGTTTGGATGAGGTTTACTATACCGTAACTACTCCTAGTAGATTTGAATGAGGTTTGAATGAGGTTTACTATACCGTAACTACTCCTAGTATATTATTGAATGAGTTTACTATACCGTAACTACTCCTAGTAATATTGATGAGGTTTACTATCCGTAACTACTCCTAGTAGATATTGATGAGGTTTTCTATACTGTAACTACTCCTAGTAGGTATTGAATGAGGTTAAATGAGGTTTACTATACTTTATACCTCCTATTAGGTATTGAATGAGTTTAATGAGGTTTACTATACTGTAACTACCCTAGTAGATAGTGAATGAGGTTTGGATGAGGTTTACTATACTGTAACTACTCCTAGATAGTGAATGAGGTTGGATGAAGCTTACTGTACCATAACTACTCCTAGTAGGTATTGAAGTGAGGTTTACTATACCATAACTACTCCTAGTAGGTATTGAATGAGGTTTAAATGAGGTTTACATCTGTAAACTACCCTAGTAGATAGTGAATGAGGTTTGATGAGGTTTACTGTACCATAACTACTCCTAGTAGATATGAATGAGTTTACTATACTGTAACTACTCCTAGTAGATAGTGAATGAGGTTTGATGAGGTTTACTGTACTATAACTACTCCTAGTGAATATTGAATGAGTTTTACTATACCGTAACTATTTCAAGCACTTCGGATTTGTTGAGGGTTCCATTGCCGTCTACGTCATATAAAGAGAAAGCCCACTCTAGTTTTTGGTCGGCTTTTCCAGACCGAGTTCATGTGTAGGGCTATCATGTATTCCTTAAAGTCCAGAGTGCCATCGTTGTTGTGTCGAACTTCTGAAAACATGGCTGGCTACGCTTTCGGTTTGCGTCAGGAAGAATCTGGCATAGATCCCTTCAAATTGCTCTTTGGAGATCCTCCAGTAGGACATTCTTTCAGAAAAGACGGTACCAAGTGCACATTTCCTCTTGGTATATTTGGTGTTGAGTTTTAGTTCTTCCAAAATTTCCTTGAAAGTGCCCCACTTTTACTATTCCCCATGATGGAAAAACGAGAGTCTGTATGTATCAATGTCCACAATACACACGACTGATCAAGGTAACGAGACAGACTTGCTTTGGGAACGAGACAGACTTGCTTTGGGCATTTAAATCCCCATAAAGCTTTTTAGGATTACAGAGATTTAAGCGAAGACCATGGATCAATTGGTGACATTACCTGGAGCCTTGTAATCAGTTCATTCCACGTTTCAATGTTTGTGGGTGTTTAACTTGTTAAAACGCAGCTGATATTATGCCCGTTACAATAACGAACTAACGAGAGAGCCATGGACATACAGTGGGGGGATTTATTGTTTCAATTTAAATGATTAGAACGAATATTAACACCGGAATAACTGAACCAGGGACTTAGTTACACTCAGTGATTAGGAGTTTTCCATTGATAGAGAAAACATGGAATTTGTTAATAATATTGAACATTAAACTAACACAGTCAATGTAAGAAATAGAATAAATGGATTGAAGTTTGTGATAGATGAATTCTACACAGATCAACCTACAAACCCATTACAGTCAATGTATCGATGTTAATATAAGAATCACTTTATTATGAGCGCCAGTGACCTCCTATTAAATATGTTTTCTTGGATATAGAAAGTGGCCAATTTCCGATATTGTTATTGGCAGATTTTTTCTCTTGTCCTTAATCACTCGCTCTAAGAATAAACTGGAGTAAGTTTTTAAATCCTCTTACGTATGAAAACACCTATGGACTGTGGGAGTGATATGTGTTCTACCAGCCATGTTTCAGCCAATGATACCAGGAGAACATCACTCGGATCTTCAAAATGACTGGTTATTGGACAAATGAAAGGCTATGGCATTAATTTAACACTTTTTTACTCTCTGTAGGACATAACACAGTTTATGAAACTAAGGACTAACTTTTACAAAATAATACAATTTTAACAGAGAGGAATAACAAAGTTGTCACTCCTAGTATCATGGCCACATGGCCTTGTGGAAACCTGCCCTGGTCATCCATAGTGGGGGGGGTTTAACCAGAGATAAAAGGGGCATATTTATAAAGAGCGAAAAGTAGCGAAATGTTTTCGCATCGCTTTTCGCATGGGTTTTCGCCAAAAAGACAGTTAACGCTGATTTATAAAGGTAGCGTTAACGAATGGCGAAACCGTTTTCCGCGAGCTATCGCTAAAACCCTTTTCCGCCTTACTTCGCAATGGTAATTTTAGCGAAAAGGGAGCGAAAAGGCATAAGGCATTTATAAAGAGCGAAAGGTGTTTTTGGCGTTAAAAAGAGTAAAGATTAGCGCGACCCTGAAGGTGGTGAAAAGTCTTGTTTGAGCGAAAAGGCATTCTAATGGGTAATATGCCTTGAAAAGCGAACGCGCATTAGGAGGGAGATCGCGCATTAGAATGAAATATGCCTTGGAAAAGCGACATTAGAAAGGCGAACGCACATTAGAAAGGCGAACGCACATTAGAAAGGTGAACGCGCATTAGAAAGGCGAACGCACATTAGAAAGACGAACGCACATTAGAAAGGCGAACGCACATTAGAAAGGCGACTGCGCATTATAATGGAATATGTCTTGGAAAAAGCGAACGCATATTAGAAAGGCGACCACGCATTATAATGGAATATGCCTTGGAAAAGCGATCGCGCCATTAAAAGGCGAATGTGGCAGTGCAAAAGAAAATTTTATTCCAATTGAGAAATTCTAAGAAGATTGACTAAATAAGACTGGCTGCTGTACTCTTGGTAAATGTGAGGGTGGCCATTTTTGAACTTGACACATTTTCTAGTGGGCTTTTCTGGTTTCGAATGTTTTTGCAATGCAGTCTTTCTTAGATGTGTTAAGTTTTTCGCTGCGATACTTTTCGCTCTTTATCGCGCCCGTTCGCCTTTTTCAGCCGCAAAGTGTGTTTTTTCCGCTTTTTTATAAATAAGGCGAAACGAAGCCCCAAATGGCGCTATTTTCCGCTGCGATGTGCTGCGCTAATTATTTGGCGAAAAAGACAATCCTTTATAATATGCCCCAAGTGTTATAGAATGTAATTTCCAGAACATCAATAACCTGGTGACCACCTTTTAAAGACCCCACACAACAGTAGAATTCCAGAGTCTGTCCAGCCATTAATACCAGTAATTCTCAATATTATACAGTATCCCCGCACCAACCAGAACTACAGTATATGTATTAATACCAGTAATTCTCAATATTATATAGTATCCCCGCACCAACCAGAACTACAGTATATGTATTAATACCAGTAATTCTCAATATTATATGTATCCCCGCACAACCCGAACTACCAGTATATGTTAATACCAGTAATTCTCAATATTATTAGTATCCCCGCACCAACCAAACTACATATAATGTATTAATACCAGTAATTCTCAATATTATATAGCACCTGTGCCCACCAGATCTACAAGTATATGTATTATACCAGTAATTCTCATATTATATAGTATCCCTGTATCCACCAGTCTATAGTATATGTATTATACCAGTAATTCTCAATATTATATAGTATCCCCGCACCAACCAGAACTACAGTATATGTATTATACCAGTAATTCTCATTATTATATAGTATTCCCGTATCAACCAGAACTACAGTATATGTATTAATACCAGCATTTCTTAATATTTTATAGTATCCCGGTCAACCAACCAGAATCTACAGTATATGTATTAATACCAGTTTCTCATATTATATAGTATTCCTGTACCAACCATACAGTATATTTTATTAATACAAGTAATTCTCATTATTATATAGTATCCCTTGTACCAACCAGAACTACAATATATGTATTAATACCGGTAATTCTCATTATTTATAGTATCCCTGTCCCAACCAGAACTACAGTATATGTATTAATACCAGTAATTCTCAATATTATATAGTATCCCTGTACAACCAGAACTACAGTATATTATTAATACCAGCAATTCTCATATTATATAGTATCCCTGTACCCAACCAGATCTACAGTATATGTTTAAATACCAGTAATTCTCATATTATATAGTATCCCTGTACCAACCAGAACTACAGTATATTATAATACCAGTAATTCTCAATATTATATAGTATCCCGGTACCAACCAAACTACAGTATGTATTAATACCAGTAATTCTCAATATTATATAGTATCTCTCCGTACCAACCAGAACTACAGATATGTATTAATACCACCGTAATCTCAATATCATATAGTATCCCTTACCAACCAGAACTACAGTATATGTATTAATACCAGTAATTCTCAATATTATATAGTATCCCTGTACCAACCAGAACTACAGTATATGTATTAATACCTGTAATTCTTATATTATATAGTATCGCCTGTACCAACCAGAACTACAGTATATGTATTAATACCAGTAATTCTCAATATTATATAGTATCCCTGTACCAACCAGAACTACAGTATATGTATTATACCGGTAATTCTCATTATTATATAGTATCCCTGTACCAACCAGAACTACAGTATATATTAATACCAGTAATTAATGAACTTTGCCATTACCAACCTCTGCTGGAAGACAGTTCCACAGTGTCACTCACGTCTCACTGTAAAAGAAACCTCTCCTAACCTGAAGAGGAAACTTCTTTTCTTCCTCCCTCAACCTTAAAGGATGCGTCCACGTCTGATCCTCTGATAGACCGACTAGTGAACAATTAAGCTGAGTTGCAATTATGAACTGGGAAGGGTCCAGTTCTCCTCTTATAATGCTCCTTCCAGCTATTAACAGCTGTAATAACACATTGTCTAATGTATAGGGATGTGTAGAATTCTGCACAGTACATATTACAGACTTATATATCATAATACAATTAAACAGATCAGCAAGATCTCATTCAGTGTAGGATACTTTCTGTACATACAATAAGTTATTCCTCTCATACTGTACTGTCTAAGGGAACAATATGGCAGCTCCACCCATATGTATAAATATACAGAGAAGGAATGTTCTGTACATACAATAAGCTTAACCCTCATACTGTACTGTCTAAGGGAAACAAATGGCAGCTCCCACCCATATGTATAAATATACAGAGAAGGAATGTTTCTGTACTACTTAAGCTATACCCTCATACTGTACTGTCTAAGGGAAACAATATGGCAGCTCCCACCCATATGTATAAATATACAGAGAAGAATGTTTCTGTACTACAATAAGCTATACCCTCATACGTACTGTCTAAGGGAAACAATAGGGCACTCCCACCCATATGTATAAATAAATATACAGAAGAGAAGGAATGTTCTGTACATACAATAAGCTATACCCTCATACTGTACTGTCTAAGGGAAACAATATGGCAGCTCCCACCCCATGTATAAATATACAGAGAAGGAATGTTCTGTACATACAATAAGCTATACCCTCATACTGTACTGTCTAGGGAAACAATATGGCACTCCCACCCATATGTATAAATATACAGAGAAGGAATGTTCGTACATACAATAAGCTATACCCTCATACTGTACTGTCTAAGGAAACACTATGGCAGCTCCCACTCGTATGTAGAATTTAAAATTACACAAACAATAATGGTGTATCCTGAATCACGTTATTTTAATTTGGCTTTTTTATCCAGATGATGTTTCATATAATTTACCTTTTCTTCTTTCCGAAGAAATCCCAGATTTATTGGTTCTCCTTTCTGGGGTGTTTCATCCTCTTGTAGATTTTTTCTGGTCTTCACGTTAATCATTTGAATACGCCTAGGAATCAAAATATAATTTCTCTTATTGATCCAATAAAAACCTTTCTATCGGGGTCCTATGTGATGGAATGTTACTGCTATTGGACAGTAAATGACCAAACTGCTGATGGGTCTTTTTGAGGAACAATCACCCATTGTAATGATGTCAATTCTGGATTCAAACCTTGTAAGGAGCGTCTAGCTAGACATGGGGATGGATTGTTGGAAACAATTTAATTCTTTCCAATGTTATGGTTGGTATTAATATAGTATCTATTGGTATAAAGGTCTCTGGTTGTTCAGGTGATCTTCAAATACACATAATAAAGGACATAATAAAGACGTGACTGAAATGTAAGAAACACGTCTTCAGTTTTAATAACCATTGGGTTCTTTTTTACGGTCCTTCTGGATGCCACATAGTACAAACTATAACGCCATAGACTACAGACACATTGATCATGGAATGAGCTCAACTAAGTATCTCCATCTCTGGACATGAGCACATGGTAATTATCCTTGTATAGATAGAAGAATGAGTATTTCATAATAATAAAGATCCAGTCATTTCTGGGCTATTTAGTCAACTGACTCGGTCGTACTAAAATTTAAAAGCCCATCAAGCCAAGACCGATTAGGGTTCGTCAGGATTTGCTGTGGACAATAAGTCACATACAGTAGGAGGACTTGGAATCCCAAATTATTTTCTTTTCTCCATTGGGTTTAGTGACTATAACTGGCCAAATATGTCTTAGTTATTAGACAGATTAAATGTTCCATCAACAATAACTGCTGGTTTTACCTCCCAATATTCCTTCAACGGTTCCCAGAATTAGCTCATTCATTTTGTGAACACGAGTTGCAAATGATTGGCCCAGGCAGTTGTCCTATCACATTGGGCATTAGTTCCTAATTTATGGCCAGGATGACGGGATTATCAAAGGGACCTCAAATATAAACTTTAACATTATTAAATGCTGGTGCATTGGTTTATACGGCTTATTCTTTTGTTATTAACTGTTATTTAAATGAATATTAAATAGTGTCAGCAAAAGTATAAAGAATATCACTTCCTCCGGCTGAATTCCCGAGTTGCTACTAACGTCACATTAATCAGAGGTTCTCAACTTATTGCCATTAATTTAAACCCAATGACTGGAAATTCATTTGTAACTTTTTTCTTTCCCTAATTATGCGAAACGATATTAATTCATTTCAAGTTGTTTCAGGTTATATACCAAACAGGCTTCAGAGCCTTAATATTCCATCATTTCATATCATTTGTTTAATATCTATTTGAATGGTGTTATCAATTTTAGGAGATCTAGAGACATCACCTCCTATAGATGTTGAATGAGGTTTAAATGAGGTTTACTATACGTAACTACTCCTAGTAGATGTTGAATGAGGTTTAAATAGGTTTACTATACTGTAACTCTCCTAGTAGATGTTTGAATGAGGTTTAAATGAGGTTTACTATACCGTAACTACTCCTAGTAGATGTTGAATGAGGTTTAAATGAGGTTTACTATACTGTAACTACTCCTAGTAGATGTTGAATGAGGTTTAAATGAGGTTTACTATACTGTAACTACTCTTAGTAGATAGTGAATGAGGTTTGAATGAGGTTTACTATATGGTAACTACTCCTGGTAATATTGAATGAGGTTTGGATGAGGTTTACTATATCCGAACTACTCCTAGTAGATATTGAATGAGGTTTGAATGAGGTTTACTATACCGTAACTACTCCTAGTAGATATTGAATGAGGTTTACTATACCGTAACTACTCCTAGTAGATATTGAATGAGGTTTACTATACCGTAACTACTCCTAGTAGATATTTAATGAGGTTTACTATACTGTAACTACTCCTATAGGTATGAATGAGGTTTAAATGAGGTTTACTATACTTTAACTACTCTAGTAGGTTATTGAATGAGGTTTAAATGAGGTTTACTATACTGTAACTACTCCTAGTAGATAGTGAATGAGGTTTGGATGAGGTTTACTATACTGTAACTACTCCTAGTAGATAGTGAATGAGGTTTGGATGAAGCTTACTGTACCATAACTACTCCTAGTAGGTATTGAATGAGGTTTACTATACCATAACTACTCCTAGTAGGTATTGAATGAGGTTTAAATGAGGTTTACTATACTGTAACTACTCCTAGTAGATAGTGAATGAGGTTTGGATGAGGTTTACTGTACCATAACTACTCCTAGTAGATATTGAATGAGGTTTACTATACTGTAACTACTCCTAGTAGATAGTGAATGAGGTTTGGATGAGGTTTACTGTACGATAACTACTCCTAGTAGATATTGAATGAGGTTTACTATACCGTAACTATTTCAAGCACTTCGGATTTGTTGATGGTTCCATTGCCGTCTACGTCATATAAAGAGAAAGCCCACTCTAGTTTTTGGTCGGCTTTTCCAGACGAGGTCATGTGTAGGGCTATCATGTATTCCTTAAAGTCCAGAGTGCCATCGTTGTTGGTGTCGAAACTTCTGAAAACATGGCTGGCATACGCTTTCGGGTTTGCGTCAGGAAAGAATCTGGCATAGATCCCTTCAAATTGCTCTTTGGAGATCCTTCCAGTAGGACATTCTTTCAGGAAAGACTGGTACCAAGTGCACAATTCCTCTTGGGTATATTTGGTGTTGAGTTTTAGTTCTTCCAAAATTTCCTTGGAAAGTGCCCCACTTTTACTATTCCCCATGATGGAAAAACAGAGAGTCTGTATGTATCAATGTCCAACAATACACGACTGATCAAGGTAACGAGACAGACTTGCTTTGGGAACGAGACAGACTTGCTTTGGGCATTTAAATCCCCATAAAGCTTTTTAGGATTACAGAGATTTAAGCGAAGACCATGGATCAATTGGTGACATTACCTGGAGCCTTGTAATCAGTTCATTCCACGTTTCAATGTTTGTGGGTGTTTAACTTGTTAAAACGCAGCTGATATTATGCCCGTTACAATAAACACTAACGAGAGAGCCATGGACATACAGTGGGGGGATTTATTGTTTCAATTTAAATGATTAGAACGAATATTAACACCGGAATAACTGAACCAGGGACTTAGTTACACTCAGTGTTAGGAGTTTTCCATTTGATAGAGAAAACATGGGAATTTGTTAATAATATTGAACATTAAACTAACACAGTCAATAGTAAGAAATAGAATAAATGGATTGAAGTTTGTGATAGATGAAATTCTACACAGATCAACCTACAAACCCATTACAGTCAATGTATCGATGTTAATAATAAGAATCACTTTATTATGAGCGCCAGTGACCTCCTATTAAATATGTTTTCTTGGATATAGAAAGTGGCCAGTTTCCGATATTGTTATTGGCGGATTTTTCTCTTGTCCTTAATCACTCGCTCTAAGAATAAACTGGAGTAAGTTTTCAATCCTCTTACGTATGAAAACACCTATGGACTGTGGGAGTGATATGTGTTATCTACCAGCCATGTTTTCAGCCAATGATACCAGGAGAACATCACTCGGATCTTACAAAATGACTGGTTTATTGGACAAATGAAAGGCTATGGCATTAATTTAACACTTTTTACTCTCTGTAGGACATAACACAGTTTATTGAAACTAAGGACTAACTTTTACAAAATAAATACAATTTTAACAGAGAGGAGATAACAAAGTTGTCACTCCTAGTATCATGGCCACATGGCCTTGTTGGAAACCTGCCCTGGTCATCCATAGTGGGGGGTTTAACCAAGAGATAAAGGGGCATATTTATAAAAGAGCGAAAAGTAGCGAAATGTTTTCGCATTCGCTTTTCGCATGGGTTTTCGCCAAAAAGACAGTTAACGCTATTTATAAAGGTAGCGTTAACGAATGGCGAAACCGTTTCCGCGAGCTATCGCTAAAACCCTTTTCGCCTTACTTCGCAATGGTAATTTTAGCGAAAGGGAGCGAAAAGGCATAAGGCGATTTATAAAAAGAGCGAAAGGTGTTTTTGCGTTAAAAAGAGCTAAAGATTAGCGCGACCCTGAAGGTGGTGAAAAGTCATTGTTTGAGCGAAAAGGCATTCTAATGGTAATATGCCTTGAAAAAGCGAACGCGCATTAAGGGAAACACTATGGCAGCTCCCACCCATATGTATAAATATAAATATACAGAGAAGGCAATTGTAGTGTGAATGTTTAGACACCATTACACATGTGGTCACATGGCAGCTGGATTATTTTCTGCTGGTTGAATATGGTATTGCAGTGAAGTGTTCTCTCTTAATCCAGTTGGTTATATCTAGCCAATCAGAGGAGTAGAACATTAATAAGACTAGGCCAATTGATTGCCAATCATGCTCAAAAACTGTATCCACGTGTAGCCAATGAGATCATTCCCAGGAACGAAATGCAAACATGTATGTATGGTTCATATAATATAATATAGATTTCTATAATATCATTTATAATGTATATATATTATATAGATATACTGTATAATATACAATATTGTGTAGATTTATATACAGTATAGATAATATAATATCTTATAGATTTATATATAATATAATATAGATATATATGTATGTATTTAATTTCTTATATAGTGCTACATATTCCGCAGCACTTTACAATTATTTACTCAATTCTGCCCCGAAGAGCTTACAATCTAATCACTTTATGCACACATACAACCTATCAGTAGGTCTTTATGATTGTGAGGGAACTGGAGGGCCCCGGAGGAAACCCACGCAGCACGGGGAGAATATATAATAGTAGGAACAGTCGGCACGGTATACAAAATAAGGAGCACTTCCTAATTGATTTGGCTTAAGAAAAGTCTCAGTATACAGACCAAAACGTTGCCAGATGTTTTGCACTAATGTGTGAATAAAATCACTTAAGAAGACCCAGGAGTGATCTTTATTATATACTGTATATATATATATATATATATATACTATCCTATAAATAAACATTATAGGTATATATAATATAGATATATAATATCCGATCGATAAACATAATATAGGTATATATAATATAGACATATAATATCCGATCGATAAACATAATATAGGTATATATAATATAGACATATAATATCCTATCGATAAACTTAATATAGGTATATATAATAGACATATAATATCCTATCGATAAACATAATATAGGTATATATAATATAGGACATACAATATCCGATCGTAAAATAATATAGGTATATTAATTAATATAGGATATATAATATCCGATCGAAAACATAATACTAGGTATATTAATATAGACATAAATAATCCGCTCGATAAACATAATATAGGTATATATAATATAGAAATATAATATCCGATCGATAAACATAATATAGGTATATATAAATATAGACATATATATTCGATCGATAAACATAATATAGGTATATATAATATAGACATATAATATCTATCGATAAACATTAATATAGGTATATATACTATAGATATATAATATCCTATCGATAACAGAATATAGGTAATATAATATAGACATAAATATTGAAGATACACATAATATACGTATATATAATATAGATATATAATATCCGAGCGATAAACATAATATAGTTATATAATATAGATATGATAATATCCGATCGATAAACATAATATAGGAGATATATAATATAGAAAATAATATTCGATCGAAAACATAATATAGGTTAATATAATATAGATATAATATCGATCGATAAAACATATAGTAGGTATATAATAATATAACATATAATATCCGATCGATAAACATTAATATAGGTATATATCATACATCTAGACCATATAATATATCGACGATAAACATAATATAGGTATTATAATTAAGATATATAATATCCATCGATAAACATAATATAGGTATAATAATCTAGGAATGTATAATATCCGATCGATAAACATAATATAGGTAATATAAATATAGACATATAATATTTGATCGATAAATAATATAGGTAATATAATATAGACATATAATATCCTATCGATAAACATTAATATAGGTCTCTATTAATATAGGACATTAAAATCTCGATAGATAAACATAATATAGGTATATATAATATAGATACATATATTCGATCGATAAACATAATAGGATATATATAATATAGATATATAATATCCGATTCGATCAACATAATATAGGTATATATAATATAGACATATAATATCCGATCGATAAACATATATAGGTATATATAATATAGACATATAATATTCGATCGATAAACATAAATATAGGTATATATAATATAGACATATATATCCTATCGAGAAACATAATATAGGTATATATAATATAGAATATAATATTCCTATCGATATAACATTGAATATAGTTAATATAATATAGACATATATATCGATGATAAACTAATATAGGTATATATAATATAGACATATAAATCCGATCGATAAACATAATATAGTTATATATAATATAGAATATAATATCCGATAGATAAACATAATTATAGGTATATCTAATATAATATATAATATCCGACGTATAAACATAATATAGGTATATAATATGAATATAATATCCGATCGATAAACATAATATAGGTATATATAAATAGATTCTAATATCCGATCGATAAACATAATATGGTATATATAATATAGAGTATAATATCGACGATAAACATAATATAGGTATATATAATATAGATTTATAATATCCATAGATGATACATAATTAGGATATTATATAGATGTATAATATCGATAGATAAACATAATATAGGTATATATAATATAGATGTATAATATCCGATAGATAAACATAATATAGGTATATATAATATAGATGTATAATATCCGATAGATAAACATAATATAGGTTATTAATATGATGTATAATATACCGAGAGATAATAACATACTATGTATATATAATATAGAGTATATATATCCGATAGATAAACATTAATATAGGTATATATAATATAATAGTATAATATCCTAAGATAAACATAATATAGGTTATATAATATAGATATAATATCCGATAGATAAACATAATATAGGTATATATAATATAGAGTTAATATCGATATGATAAACATAATATGTATATATAATATAGATGTATAATATCCGATCGAAATATATAGGTATTAATATAGACGTATAAATCCGATCAGATATAAACAATAATATAGGTTATATATATATAGAGTATAATATTCCGATCGATAAACTAATATAGGTAATATATATAGAGTATAAGTATCCGCGAAATAAAACTAATATAGGTTATATAATAAGAGTATAATATCGACGATAAACATAATATAGGTATATATAATATAGACGATATAATATCCGATCGATAAAACATAATATAGGATATATAATATGACGTTATAATATCCGATCGATAAACGATTAATATAGGTATATAATATAGAGTTCTTCCAATATCGACTAAACATAATAGTAGGTATATATAATATAGAGTACATATAGAGTCCGATGACCAAAAATATACTATTAGAACTATAATATAGACCTCTAAGTGATACCGATCGATATTTATAACTATATATAGGATTATATTATATCCCGATCGATACATAGAATATTTTATATAAGTGGGAATATAATCCATATCGACGAGAACATAATATAGGTACATATAATTATAGACCTATAATATCCGATCGATAAAGACATAATATAGGTATATATTAACTATGACATTTATAATATCCGCATCGATCAAAACATATATAGGTCTATATACTAGCACATATAATACGATTTCAGATAAACATAATATAGGTATTATAATATAGACAGCTACATATCACGACCTAGATAACTATATATAGGTTATATATATAGGACATACATACTCGATCGACTAAATAATATAGCGTTAGATAATAATAGAATCATAATATTTTTTCCGATGATAAACATAATATAGGTAATATAATACTAGACCATATTAAATATCCGATCGATTAAAACAATAGAAGGTAATATATATATAGATATAATCTCCGATCCACTAAACTAACCATATTCAGGTAAATAATATAGAACATATAACTATCCGATAGGATAAACATAATATAGTATAGTATAATATGAGCACATATATTATCCCCCGATCGACTTAAACTAATATAGGTATACTATAATATGACATTATCATATCCGATGATCAACATAATTATAGGTATATATATATAGAAATATAATACCGATAGATAAACTTAAAGGTATATATATTATATAGAAAGTAATACTAATACCAATCAGTAGTAATATACATAATATCCGACAGATACAACATAAAAGTCAATATAGTAGACATATATATTCGATAGAAATATTAGGAATATACTCATAGTATAGATCCTATGTTGTGTTAAACATACCTATAGGTTCTAGAATTTTATAGATCATAACAACCCCCCAAATATAGTCGTATACTATATATAGTTAGCAGATCGATAACATTAATATAGGTATATATAATTAGATATATAGGATCCGATCGATAAAACATAATATAGGTATACTCATAATATAGATATATAGTTCCCGATCGATTAAAATAATATAGGTATATATAATATAGATATATAGATCCGTAGATAAACATAATATAGGTCCAAAAAGCCCTATTCATATATTAACGAAGATTACAGATGGTATATACCCCAGACTCGTATAAACCATTATAGGATACCACGCCATCACGCCCTTATACACGCCCTATACACGCCCCCTCAGCACCATACACGCCCTTACCCGCCCATACTGCGCCATAACCCTAGCCCTGATACCGCCCTTAACACGCCTATACACTGGCCCATATACACGCCACATACACGCTCACCCCATAACGCCCCATACACGCCTTTACACGCACCATACCACCCCATACAGCCCATACCACGCCAAACACCACATTACACCTGCCCATTACACGCCCCCATACACCCACATCACGCCTCCCATACACCGCCCATTTACACGCCCCCATCACGCCATACACGCCCCATAACCACCCCATACACGCCCTATCCCTATACACAACCATCACACCTATGACATCATCCTATAACACAGCATATACCACACTATTATACACACAATCATACATCATAGGGAGAGCACGAACGCTCGGAATGTGTGTTTCCCGCGCCGCGCTAGATTCATCTATAGGAGTCTAGCGGCTGCCGATGGAAAAATGTTGGTCTTTCCCGAACGAGCGTTCGGCCGACCCGATCGTTTGGTGATCGTGCGCTCGTTTGGAAAACCAAGGTACACACAGTAACGATAAAGCCCCAATACCGTCGGATCCGACGGTGTGTACCCAGCTTTAGAGAAGGTTCAAATCTGAACATCACTTCACCTGCAATGTACAGCACAGAGTTATTATGTAACAAACTATAACTACGTCCCTTCCCATCCACATTACCAACTGACCAGTTCAGCAGGAAATAAATGTAACCATGTGGATCTGGTGAATATAATGGTTACATTGTAGATGGCGGCGTGCTCCTTGTTCAGTTATACCAGGTGACAGATTTAAATCATGGTGGGTGGCGCTTCCAATGTATCGTTTATTTCATGGTTACAATGTATCAAGATGGTTGTGTGTTCATTTAATTATATCATGTGACCCCTTTAATTGATGATGGGTAAGTGGGTGGAGATTCTAATGTTCATTTCATGGTTACAGTTGTGTGTGCGTGCCTGCGTGTGTGTGTGTGTGTGTGTGCGCGTGTGTGTGTGTGTGTGTGTGCGTGTGTGTGTGTGTGGTGTGTGTGTGCGTGTGTGTGTGTGTGCGCGCGTGTGTGTGTGTGTGTGCGTGTGTGTGTGTAAATGAAATCATGAGCAGTTTTGAGGCTCAAACTTGGAAATGTAAATGATAAAAAAAACATTTTCCACCAAATTTTCTTGGTTCTCGGTTGGTAAATATTTAGCACTTTTAGTTACGACTGTATCGGTTGTTCAGCTGGAAATATTGTATGGTGTAGGTGAGGGCAGCTGTGACCAATTTAGGCGAACTGTTGGCTGCGGCTACTTTTGCCAGGACTGACAGTGATTCTCCCCGGTCAACTGCTCACTAGTGGCAAACAGTCAGCTGGGACAAATATCTTCCCGTGTGTACCGAGCCTTAGGATTTAATAATATAATAAAAAAACAGATGTATGGATCAGAGTCTCTGTGTTCTTCGGGGAAAGGCAAAATAAAGGTTTCACCGGCAGTTGTACCAATGTCACTATGTCCAATCACACGACCCCCCTCCTGAATACAACTGGTCACCAGTAAAAGATGAAAAGGTCGAGTGGCCGGACACATAATCGCATCTTCTGAATAGTTGTGAATCAGAAAAAATAGAATTCTGGCCAATTCATGCTCCTTGAACTGGACCAATTTTTGCAATGTTGGCCATTGGGTGGAAGCAGTTAGATCTGGATTGTGATTGGCTGGATAGGAGCGCAGTATTTGCATGTTTGCATATCATTAATAGGTTTGTCTTTACTGGCTGTACCAAGAGAATAAATGGCTTTATTCCTACATTATTTTACTTTATATGGCCAGTGACTATTAGACGCTCTAGTTGGCCAAGACTAATGAGTCTACGTGGAGATGCAGAGGGTTGGGGTGGGGGATAAGATCCTGATATAAAATGTAATGTATAGTAGTCCTGGTAGGTAATATACATTATAATACATGATAATAAATTCTAATATGCTTATAATTTACAGTAGGGGATACATTATCCCTTATAATACATGAGTGGTACCCAGAGTTTCCTGTATAACTCAGTCTGTGTCCTTGTACCTTTATAAGACACAGAACTCCTCAGTGACTTCTAATATCCTTATAATTTACAGTAGGGGATACATTATCCCTTCTAATACATGAGTGGTACCCAGAGTTCCCTCTGTATAACTCAGTCTGTGTCCTTGTACCTTTATATGGCACAGAATCCTCAGTGACTTCTAATAATCCTTATAATTTACAGTAGGGATCATTATCCCTTCTAATACATGAGTGGTACCCAGAGTTCCCTGTATAACTCATCCTGTGGTCCTTGTACCTTATATAGCACAGAACTCCTCAGTGACTTCTAATATCCTTATAATTTACAGTAGGGGATACCTTATCCCTTACTACATGAGTGGTACCCAGAGTTTCCCTGTATACTCAGTCTGTGTCCTTGTACCTTTATATAGACACAGACTCCTCAGTGACTTCTAATATCCTTAATATTTCAGTAGGGATACATTATCCCTTATAATACATGAGTGGTACCCAGAGTTCCCTGTATAACTCATCTTGTGCCTTGTACTTTATATAGACACGAACTCCTCAGTGACTTCTAATATCCTTATAATTCAGTAGGGGATACATTATCCTTATAATACATGAGTGGTACCAGAGTTCCCGTATAACTCAGTCTGTGTCCTTGTACCTTTATATAGACACAGAACTCCTCAGTGATTCTAATATCCTTATAATTACGTAGGATACATTATCCCTTATATACATGATGTGGTACCCAGAGTTCCCTGTATAACGATCGTGTGTCCTTGTACTTTTATAGACACAGAACTCCCAGGTGACTTCTAATATCCTTATAATTTACAGTAGGGGATACATTATCCCTCTAATAACAGTGAGTGGTACCCAGAGTTCACTGTATACCAGTCTGTGTCCTTGTACCTTTATATGACACGAACTCCTCAGTGACTTCTAATATCCTATAATTGTACAGTAGGGGATAACTTATCCCTTTATATACATGAGTGGTACCCAGAGTTCCCTGATATCTCGTTCTGTGTCCTTGGACCTTTATATCAGACACCAGAACTCCTCGTGACTTTAATATCCTTATAATTACAGTAGGGGATACATTTCCCTTATCATACATGAGGTTACCAGGTTTCCCTGTTAACTCATGTCGTTCCTGTTACCTTTATATAGACACAGAACTCCTCAGTGATTTCTATATCCTTATAATTTACAGTAGAGGATACATTATCCCTTATAATACATGATTGGTACCCAGAGTTCCCTGTATAACTCAGTCTGTGTCCTTGTACCTGTATATAGACACAGAGCTCTTCCCCTGGGTGTACTCTGTTTTTGCACTGCTGATTGAGCCTATAGATTACAGGCCCAGATACTCAGACATTTTTGACTGTCCGTGCACGGACCTAAGCTGACTCCTAACGGAACGATAAGTATAGTTACTTACTGGGGGACAAACCTATTTATATGTATGATGTGGTGGGATGATTGATACCTCCTTGCTGCATTATCGATTGCTTGCACACTTATTTGCACATGACTTTGCTATATATTACTGATAGATACCGTTTGATACTAGCAGGGAGATTCAATAAAAGTTCTTATTGTTTAAAATGGTGCTAATTTTGCCCCAACCAATCAGATCTTATTTAACATTTGTAAGCTAACATCTGATTGGTTGGGGCAAAATTAGCACCATTTTAAACGATAAGAACTTTTATTGAATAACCCTGTAGGGTTTTAATATGATTCTAATAAAGTGCTGTTTTTAAACTATAAACCTCAGTCCTCTAGGCTTTTTTCTGTCTATAACTCGGTAACATTATTAAAGTGTTAATGGAGAGTTGTCGTTTGACACTTTGAGTCTGATTTACCCACTCGGTGCGGATTTGCGTCTATTTTGTGCAATTCTCATGATTTCCGTGACCTCCGGATGTGATCGCACTGGTTACCAGTTTATTCTGATGGAGCTTTTCAGGAAATTAAGGGTTTGTTGTGTCAGGGTTTGTGTTTAAAGGAGAAGTTAACTATTAATAAAAAGGCTTATTACAGTTTTCTATAATCCATGGGAAGTAAGAGAGTATTATTAACAACATGAAACAATGTTACTACCACTTGTATATAATTACCAGATAATAGGGACAACATTTTATCTCTAGTTTTTGAAAGATAAAAAGGATATAATACAATAATATAACAATAACCAATATCTAAAGGTAGGAGTTGCCATTTAGCTTTTCTTACTGGCTGCATTGTACTTTCTTACTTTCATGTTTTCTATTGATACATCTGGGCCAGTTTGTGCTTTGTTGCCTTTGTTCGTGATGGGATCTGCCATATTGTTTCCCTTAGACAGTACGGTATGAGGGTATAGCTTATTGTGTGTACAGAACATTCCTTCTCTGTATATTTATACATATGGGTGGGAGCTTGCCATATGTTCCCTTAGGACAGTACAGTATGAGGGTATACTTATTGTTGTTACAGAAACATTCCTTCTCTGTATATTTATTATCTATCATATGGGTGGGGCTGCCATATTGTTTCCTTAGACAAGTACAGTATGAGGGTTATAGCTTATTGTATGTACAGAAACATTCCTTCTCTGTATATTATATTATACAAATGGGTGGGAGCTGCCATATTGTTTTCCCTTGAAGTACAGTATGAGGGTATACTGCTTTGTATGTACAGAAACATCTTCTCTGTATATTTATACATATAGGTGGGAGCTGCCATATTGTTTCCCTTGACAGTACAGTATGAGGGTATAGCTTATTGTATGTACAGAAAATTCCTTCTCGTATATTATATTTATACAAATGGGTGGGAGCTGCCATTATGTTTCCCTTAGACAGTCAGTATGAGGGTATACTTATTTATGTACAGAAAATTCCTTCTCTGTAATTTATACATCATAGGTGGGAGCTGCCATATGTGTTCCCCTAGACAGTACAGTATGAGGGTATAGCTTATGTTGTACAGACATTCCTTCTTGTATATTTATTTTACATATGGGTGGGAGCTGCCATATTGTTTCCCTTAGACAGTACAGTATGAGGGTATAGCTTTATTGTATGTACAGAACATTCCTTCTCTGTATATTATATAATACATATGAGTGGGAGCTCCATATTGTTTCCCTTAGACAGTATACGGTTGATGAGGGTATAGCTTATTGTGTGTACAGAACATTCCTTTCTGTATATTTATATTTATACATATGAGTGGGAGCTGCCATAATGTTCCTTAGACAGTACGGTATGAGGGGTATAGCTTATTGTAGGTACAGAACATTCCTTCTTGATATTTATATTATACATATGGGTGGGAGCTGCCATATTGTTTCCCTTAGACAGTACGGTATGAGGGTAAGCTTATTGTGTGTACAGAACATTCCTTCTCTGTATTATTTATACATATGGTGGGAGCTGCCATATTGTTTCCCTTAGACAGTACGTATGAGGGTATAGCTTATTGTTGTACAGAACATTCCTTCTCTGTATATTTTATTATACATATGGGTGGAGCTGCCATATGTTTCCCTAGACAGTACAGTATGAGGGTAGCTTATTGTGTGTACAGAACATTCCTTCTCTGTATATTTATACATATGGGTGGGAGCTGCAATATGTTTCCTTAGACAGTTACAGTATGAGGTATAGCTTATGTGTGTACAGAACATTCCTTCTCTGTATATTATTTATACATATGGGTGGGAGCTGCCATATGGTTTCCCTTAGACAGTCAGTATGAGGTTATAGCTTATTGTGTGTTACAGAACATTCCTCCTGTATATTTATACATATAGGTGGGAGCTGCCATATTGTTTCCCTTAGACAGTACAGTTGAGGGTTAGACTTATTGTGGGTACAGAACATTCCTTCTCTGTATATTTATACATATGGTGGGAGCTGCCATATTGTTTCCTTAGACAGTAAGTATGAGGGTAGAGCTTATTGATGTACAGAACATTTCTCTCTGTATATTTATACATATGGGTGGGAGCTGCCATTATGTGTTCCCTTATACAGTACAGTATGAGGGTATAGCTTATTGGTGTACAGAAATCCTTCTCGTATATTTATACAATGTGGTGGGAGCTGCCATATGTTTCCCTTAGACAGTACAGTATGAGGGTATAGCTTATGTGTGTACAGAACATTCCTTCTCTGTATATTTATTACATATGGGTGGAGCTGCCATATGTTTCCCTTAGACAGTAACAGTGTGAGGGTTATAGTATTATGTATGTACAGAACATTTCCTTTTCTGTATATTTATCATATGGTGGGAGCTGCCATATTGTTTCCCTTAGACAGTACGAGTATGAGGGTAAGCTATTGTGTGTACAGAACATTCCTTCTCTGTATATTTTTACATATGGGGGGAGCTGCCATATTGTTTCCTTATACAGTACATATGAGGGTATAGCGTATTGTATGTACAGAAACTTCTTTTGTATATTTATACATATGGGGGGAGCTGCCATATGTTTTCCCTTAACAGTACAGTATGAGGTAGAGCTTTATGTGGGTACAGAACATTCCTTCTTGTATTTATATTTATACATATGTGGGGGAGCTGCCATATTGTTCCCTAGACAGTACAGTATGAGGTATAGCTTATTGTGTGTACAGAACATTCCTTCTCTGAATTTATTTATACATATGGGGGAGCTGCCATATTGTTTCCCTTAGACAGTACAGTATGAGGTATAGCTTATTGTGTGTACAGAACATTCCTTCTCTGTTATATTTATACATATGGGTGGGAGCTGCCATATGTTTCCCTTATACCGTACAGTATGGGTATAGCTTATTGTGTGTACAGAACATTCCTTCTCGTATATTTATACATATGGGGGGAGCTGCCATATTGTTTCCTTAGGACAGTACAGTATGAGGTATAGCTTATTGTGTGTACAGAACATTCCTTCTCTGTATATTTATACATATGGGTGGGAGCTGCCATATTGTTTCCCTTGACAGTACAGTATGAGGGTATAGCTTTGTGTGTACAGAACATTCCTTTCTGTATATTTATACATATGGGTGGGAGCTGCCATAGGTTCCTTAGACAGTACAGTTATGAGTGGTATAGCTTATTGTGGGTACAGAACATTCCTTTCTGATATTTATATATACATATGGGTGGGAGCTGCCATATGTTTCCCTTAGACAGTACAGTATGAGGGTATAGCTTATTGTGTGTAACAGAAACATTCCTTCCATGTATATTTATACATATGGTGGGAGCTGCCATAGTTGTTCCCTTAGACAGTACAGTATGAGGTATATATATTATTGTGTGTACAGGAACATTCCTTCTCTGTATATTAATTTATACATATGGGTGGGAGCTGCCATATGTTTCCTTTAGACAGTACGTATGAGGGTTAAGCTTATTGTGTGTACAGAACATTCCTTCCCTGTATATATTTATACATATGGATGGGAGGTGCCATATTGTTTCCCTTAGACAGTACAGTATGAGGTAAGCTATATGGTGTGTACAGAACATTCATTCTCTGTTATTTATACAATCGGTGGGGAGCATCCATATGTTTCCCTAGACAGTTACAGTATGGGGTATAGTTATTGTGTGTACAGAACATTCCTTCTGTATATTATACATATGGAAGGGGAGCTGCCATATTGTTTCCCTAGACAGTAAGTATGAGGGTGGTAGCTATTGTGAGTACAGAAACATTCCTTCTCTGTATTTATATTATACATATGGGTGGGAGCTGCCATAGTTTCCCTTAGACAGTACAGTATGAGGGTATAGCTTTTGTGTTCAGAACATTCCTTCCTGTATATTTATACATATGGGGTGGGAGCTGCCATATTGTTTCCCTTAACAGTACAGTATGAGGGGTATAGTTATTGTGTGTACAGAACTTCTTCTCGGTCATATTTATACAATCGGTGGGAGCTGCCATATTGTTTCCCTTAGACAGTACAGTATGAGGGTAAATAGTGTGTGTACAGAACATTCCTTCTCTGTATATTTATACTAGGGGTGGGGAGCTGCCATATGTTTCCTTAGACCAGTACAGTAGTGAGGGTATGAGCTTATGTGTATACAGAACATTCCTTCTCTGTATATTTATACATATGGTGGGAGCTGCCATATTGTTTCCCTTAGACAGTACAGTATGAGGTATAGCTTATTGTGTGTACAGAACATTCCTTCTCTGTATATTTATACATATGGTGGGAGCTGCCATATTGTTTCCCTTAGACAGTACAGTATGAGGGTATAGCTTATTGTGTGTACAGAACATTCCTTCTCTGTATATTTATACATATGGGTGGGAGCTGCCATATTGTTTCCCTTAGACAGTACAGTATGAGGGTTCTTATTGTGTGTACAGAACATTCCTTCTCTGTATATTTATACATATGGTGGGAGCTGCCATATTGTTTCCTTAGCAGTTACAGTATGAGGGTATGCTTATTGTGTGTACAGAACATTCCTTCTCTGTATATTTATACATATGGGATGGGAGCTGCCATATTGTTTCCCTTAGACAGTAGTGTATGAGGGTAAGCTTATTGTATGTACAGAACTCCTTCTCTGTATATTATTTATACATATGTGGTGGGAGCTGCCATATGTTTCCCTTAGACAGTACAGTATGAGGGTATAGCTTATTGGTGTACAGAACATTCTTCTCTGTATATTATACATATGGGTGGGAGCTGCCAATTGTGTCCCTTATACAGTACAGTATGAGGTGTATCGCTGATTGTGGTACAGACATTCCTCTCTGTATATTATACATACAGGGTGGGAGCTGCATATTGTTTCCCTTAGACAGTACAGTATGAGGGTATAGCTTTTGTGTACAGAAACATTCCTTCTGTATATTTATACATATGGGTGGGAGCTGCCATATGTTTCCCTTAGACAGTACAGTATGAGGTATAGCTTATGTGTGTAACGAACATTCCTTCTCTGTATATTTATATTATACATATGGGTGGGGGAGCTGCCATATTGTTTCCCTTGAGACAGTACAGTGTTGAGGGTATAGAGCTTATGTGTGTACAGAACATTTCTTTTTGTATATTTATACATAGGGATGGGAGCTGCCATTATGTTTCTAGACAGTAGAGTATGAGGGTTAGAGCTTATGTGTGTACAGAACATTCCTTCTCGTATATTTATACATATGGTGGGAGCTGCCATATTGTTTCCCTTAGTACAGTACAGTATGTAGAGGGTATAGCTTATTGTGTGTACAGAACATTCCTTCCTGTATATTTATACATATGGGTGGAGCTGCCATATTGTTTCCTTAGACAGTACAGTATGAGGGTATAGCTTATTGTGTGTACAGAACATTCCTTCTCTGTATATGTATACATATGGGTGGGAGCTGCCATATTGGTTTCCCTTAGACAGTAGAGTTGAGGGTAGCTTATTGTGTGTACAGAACATTCCTTCTGCTGTATTATTTTACATATGGGTGGGAGCTGCCATATTGTTTCCCTTAGACAGTACAGTAGAGGGTATAGCTTTGTGTGTACAGAACATTCATTCTCTGTATATTTATACATATGGGTGGGAGCTGCCATATTGTTTCCTTTAGACGTACGTATGAGGGTATTAGCTATTGTGTGTACAGAAATTCTTCTCTGTATATTTATACATAGGTGGGAGCTGCCATAGTGTTTCCCTTAGACAGTACAGTGTGAGGGTATACTTATGTGGTACAGAACATTCCTTCTGTATATTTATATTTATACATAGGGTGGGAGCTGCCATATGTTTCCCTTAGACAGTACAGTATGAGGGTATAGCTTATTGTATGTACAGAACATTCATTCTCTGTAAATTTATACATATTAGTGGAGCTGCCATATTGTTCCCTTAGACAGTACAGTATGAGGGTATAGCTTATTGTTGTGTAAAGAACATTCCTTCTCTGTATATTTATACATATGGTGGGAGCTGCCATAGTGTTTCCTTAGACAGTACAGTATGAGGGTTATAGCTTATTGGTTGTACAGAACATTCCTTCTCTGTATATTATTTTATACATATGGTGGAGCTGCCATAGTGTTCCCTTAGACAGTACAGTATGAGGGTATAGCTTATTGTATGTACAGAACATTCCTTCTACTGTATATTTATACATAGGTGGGAGCTGCCATATGTTCCCTTAGACAGTACAGTATGAGGTATAGCTTATTGTGTACAGAACATTCTTTTGTATATTTATTTATACATATGGGTGGGAGCTGCCATTTGTTCCCTTAGACTGTACAGTATGAGGGTATAGCTTATTGTATGTACAGAACATTCCTTCTCTGTATATTTATACATATGGGTGGGAGCTGCATAGTGTTTCCCTTAGACAGTACAGTATGAGGGTATAGCTTATTGGTTGTACAGAACATTCCCTCTCTGTATATTTATAACAATGGGTGGAGCTGCCATACGTGTTTCCCTTAGACAGTACAGTATGAGGGTATAGCTTATTGTTGTACAGAACATTCCTTCTCTGTATATTTATATATACATATGGGTGGGAGCTGCCATATTGTTCCCTTAGACAGTACAGTATGAGGGTATAGTTATTGTGTGTACAGGACACTCCTTCTCTGTATATTTATACATATGGGTGGGAGCTGCCATATTGTTCCCTAGACAGTACAGTATGAGGGTATAGCTTATTTCGTGTACAGAACATTCCTTCTCTGTATATTTATATTTATACATATGGGTGGGAGCTGCCATATTGTTCCCTTAGACAGTTACAGTATGAGGGTATAGCTTATTGTATGTACGAAACATTCCTTCTCTGTATATTTATACATATGGGTGGGAGCTGCCATATTGTTTCCCTTGACAGTACAGTATGAGGGTATAGCTTATTGTGTGTACAGAACATTCCTTCTCTGTATATTATATTTATACATATGGGTGGGAGGCTGCAATATTGTTCCCTTGACAGTACAGTATGAGGGTATAGCTATTGATGTACAGAACATTCCTTCTCTGTATATTTTCACATATGGGTGGGAGCTGCCATATTGTTTCCCTAGACAGTACAATGAGGGTATAGCTTATTGTGTGTACAGAACATTCCTTCTCTGTATATTTTACATATGGGGGGAGAGCTGCCATATTGTTTCCCTTAGACAGTACAGTATGAGGGGTATAGCTTATTGTATGTACAAGAACATTCCTTTCTGTATATTTATACATATGGGTGGGAGCTGCCATATGTTTCCCTTAGACAGTACAGGATGAGGGTATAGCTTATTGTATGTACAGAACATTCCTTCTCTGTATATTTATACATATGGGTGGGAGCTGCATATGTTTCCCTTAGACAAGTACAGTATGAGGGTATAGCTTATTGTATGTACAGAACATTCCTTCTCTGTATATTTATACATATGGGTGGGAGCTGCCATATTGTTTCCTTAGACAGTACAGTATGAGGGTATAGCTTATTGTATATACAGAACATTCCTTCTCTGTATATTTATACATATGGGTGGCGAGCTGCCATATTTTCCCTTAGACAGTACAGTATGAGGGTATAGCTTATTGTATGTACAGAACATTCCTTCTCTGTATATTTATACATATGGTGGGAGCTGCCATATTGTTTCCCTTAGACAGTACAGTATGAGGGTATACTTATTGTATGTACAGAACATTCTTCTCTGTTATATTATACATATGGGTGGAGCTGCCATATTGTTCCCTTAGACAGTACAGTATGAGGGTATAGCTTATTGTATGTACAGAACATTCCTTCTCTGTATATATGTATACATATGGGTGGGAGCTGCCATATTGATTCCTTAGACAGTACAGTATGAGGGTATGAGCTTATTGTATGTACAGAACATTCCTTCTCTGTTATTATTTATACATATGGGTGGGAGCTGCCATATTGATTCCCTTAGACAGTACAGTATGAGGGTATAGCTTATTGTATGTACAGAACATTCCTTCTCTGTATATTTTATACAATGGGTGGGAGCTGCCTATTGTTTCCTTAGACAGTACAGTATGAGGGTATAGCTTATTGTATGTACAGAAATTCCTTCTCTGTATATTTATACATAGGGTGGGGAGCTGCCATATTGATTCCCTTAGACAGTACAGTATGAGGGTATAGGCTTATGTATGTACAGAACATTCTTCTCTGTATATTTATATTTATACATATGGGTGGGAGCTGCCATATTTATGTTCCCTTAGACAGTACAGTATGAGTAGTAGCTTATTGTATGTACAGAAAATTCCTTCTTTGTATATTTATATTTAAATATGGGTGGGAGCTGCCATATTGATTCCCTTAGACAGTACAGTATGAGGTATAGCTTATTGTATGTACAGAACATTCCTTCTCTGTATATTTATACATATGGGTGGGAGTGCCAATTGTTTCCCTTAGACAGTACAGTATGAGGGTTATAGCTTATTGTATGTACAGAACACTTCTTCTCTGTATATTTATACATATGGGTGGGGAGCTGCCATATTGATTCCCTTAGACAGTACGTATTGAGGGTATAGCTTAGTGTATGTACAGAACATTCCTTCTCTGTATATTTATACATAGGGGTGGAGAGTGCCATATTGTGTTCCTAGACAGTACAGATGAGGGTATATAGCTTATTGTGTGTACAGAACATTCCTTCTCTGTATATTTATACATATGGGTGGGAGCTTCCATAGTGTTTCCCTTAGACAGTACAGTATGAGGGTATAGCTTATTGTATGTACAGAACATTCATTCTCTGTATATTTATACATATTAGTGGGAGCTGCCATATTGTTCCCCTTAGACCCCCTTAGTGGGACACACACAATAACTTTTGAGTGACATGTTCTCTTACCCTTTATTGTCTGCTCAGCTCGTAACAATTGTCTCTTTTATTAATTTAGAGAAATCCCAGGGTTACACTATTACCATAGGGAGAGACTGTTATGGACTCTGGGATATTCCTTCTGCTTCCACTGACCAGTGCTAAACTCTAAAGGTGGCCATACATATGTTCTATTTTACCGACATGCGGTCGCAAAATCCAATTCATTTGCAATCGCATGTTGGTCGCATAGAAGAACGGGAGAGGCGGTTCCGGCAGAATCGATTGAATGTTGCGGGAGCACTCGGTCGGGTAAGTAAAATCGAACATAGGTATGGCCACCTTAATATCCACAGATAACACTTGCTTGGCCCATGTACAATAGGAAGCTGAAGATTAGGGTAACATTGGCTAATAGGAGGCAGTGGGGTCTGGTATGTCAGCGAATGAGATTTTTCCAGCCCCCACAATGCTTTGCAGTCATTGAACACGATGGAGTGTGTGCTCGACTGAGTTTTCCAGTTTCGAACCGTCGTGGTGATAAATTTGCAGCTAAAACGGGATCATTCACCATTTTTTTTGTAGAGACTATTGGTTCGGGCATGCTCAGATTGCTTTACCAAGGAAAAGAAATGCAATGCTCTACAATCAGTTCACATTATCTACCTCTACTACGGGTAGGTGGCAGTGAACATACAGTAAGTACATCTTAATGATCTCTAAGGCTGGGTACACACCAGCCAATATTTTCGGGCGACCGACCGATTCATGGCACTTTCGGACGAATTTGCCGCGACCGACGGACTTTTGTCCTCCGTGTGTACCCAGCCTTAGTGTAGGGAAAGATTTTACTGACTTCATACAGGTGTATCCCATCTTCTCCTTTAAATATCTACGTGAACACATTAGATCTTTGGAATTGGAAATGTATTTCAGAAAACGCGGCCAAAGCCAAGATTTCTTCCTAACGCACATGGTATCTGAGCCGTTTGTGTCTAGGGCAAAAAAAAAACCCTTGTTCAGGGTTCGGCAAAACGAATAATAAAGTTTTAATTAATGTTTTCACCGGATTTCATTTTACGGTAAATTTTGTGTCGATGGAAATCAGTAGTTGCTGTTCGGTGATGGGTTGATCTTTGTGTTTGTGTTTTATCCAACCCAACCTGTTTGGCTATTTTTTTGTAATTGTTGTTGTGAGATTTAAGAATATTCAATACCATAATCCTCTGTAATTGTGTGTAAGGACATGTCTGACAATGGAGGTGTGTCTCTGCGTGGAGCGGGATGAGGAGCCAATAGCCACACCAGAAGCAGCGATGCTTTACTGACCCATTAAAGGGCATGTCCACCCCCAAAATGATATTTCATGTACAGGGAGAGAACCCTCCCAATCCCTGAAACTGGATCACTGCTACACTGAATTATTCTACCCGATCCCTGCTGCTCCTGCTCGGAGAGCTTTCACACATGCTCAATTGAGCTCTCACTGTGCTGCTAGAAGTTATTGTCCATGATAAAATTGTCCTGTGTATGGCCACCATTACTCTAAATACACTATTTGACTGTACATCCCCTTTAAAGTTTTATATCTCGGGTCCCCCTATAAGGATTGTTCAGATCTCTCTTTATTTCTTTAGATTTCCTATCCCCCAAGTGATGAGGACGACAGTGAAGATTCTGAAGGAGAAAATCAGGAACTTGCACAGATTGACAAAGGTAAATTCCAAAGCTGTGTCTGTCGCCATTGGTCAGGCTACGAGGCTCACTTGTACTGGGCGTGTCCGTGCCCAGTGGGTAAACTGGGAAACCCAGAATGTTCTTATTGCTCATTTTCATGATGATGCCCTTTGCTTGTTTTATTCAGAACGAAGACGTAATTATATACTGACTCCTTTGGCAACAAACCAGCAGCAGAACCAGGGGAACCAGTGCAGTAAAGTGCGGACGCTTTTCCCAGGACTGGACCGCCATAGCTCGGAGGAAGAGCTGGAACGGATCACTAGGGAGTTTGCCGCTGAGAAACGCAAGTGGTCCCAGGTCAGCCGACTGAGTTGCCATAGTGATAACACGTCGTCCAGTGACGATGAGGTGAAACACCTGTGCGGAATGTCCTTTAGGCCTGTGGAACAGAACGATGGTCTATGTGGCAACTCCAGCCCGGTCTTATTTAGTGCCTCCCCTCCCAAGAGACTACAGCTGCCTGTCCGAATCCCACCATCACGGCCTCTTCTGTTCAGTAGCCTGGGGTCAGGGTTAGACCAAGGAATGCCATGTAAACGACATAGACAAGGATACGGGGAGAAGAACAGCAGACCAAGCCTGGATCTGGAAAAGATGCAACAGGTAGGACTGAATCAATGGTACATGGCCAGTCATTGTAATTCAGTGCTGTGATTGGTCCCAGGCCATCCCTACATATAAACCAACCACGGGGTTAATGGGTTAAACCAATAGGCTTTTGGATATTCAAATACGTCACTGATGCAGTTTAGCAATTGGATGTGGAAGAAAGTCCCAGTTGGTTCCACCAGGGGAAGTTCCTTCCACATCCATGTAAAGGGACCTGAGACCTGTTACTAGACAGGGATAAGGATTGGTTATTATACCCCACTCTATATAATATACCGTATATTATATAATTATTCATACCATGTAAAGGGACCTGAGACCTGTTACTAGACAGGGATAAGGATTGGTTATTATACCCCACTCTATATAATATACCGTATATATATAATTATTCATACCATGTAAAGGGACCTGAGACCTGTTACTAGACAGGGATAAGGATTGGTTTTTATACCCCACTCTATATAATATACCGTATATTATTAATTTTATTCATACCATGTAAAGGGACCTGGACCTGTTACTAGACAGGGATAAGGATTGGTTATTATACCCCACTCATATAATATACCGTTATATTATATAATTTTCATACCATGTAAGGGACCTGAGACCTGTTACTAACGGGGATAAGGATTGGTTATTATACCCACTCTAATAATATACCGTAATTAATAATTATTCATACCATGTAAAGGGACCTGAGACCTGTTACTAGACAGGGATAAGGATTGGTTATTATACCCACCATATATATACGTATCTTATATAATTATTCATACCATGTAAAGGGACCTGAGACTGTTACTAGACAGGGATAAGGATTGGTTATTTACCCCACTCTATATAATATCCCGTATATTATATAATTATTCATACCATGTAAAGGGACCTGAGACTTGTTACTAGACGGGGATAAGGATTGGTTATTATCCCCACTCTATATAATATACCGTATTATATAATTATTCATACCATGTAAAGGGACCTGAGACTTTTTACTAACAGATAAGGATTGGTTATTAATACCCCACTCTATATAATATACCGATAATTATATAATTATTCATACCATGTAAAGGGACCTGAGACCTGTTACTAGACAGGGATAAGGATTGGTTATTATACCCCACTCTATATAATATACCGTTATAATATAATTATTCATACCATGTAAAGGCCTGAGACCTGTTACTACGACGGATAGGATTGGTTATTATACCCCACTCTATATAATATACCGTATATTATTATAATTATCATACCATGTAAAGGGACCTGAGACCTGTTACTAGACGGGATAAGGATTGGTTATTATACCCCCACTCTATATAATATACCGTATATTATATAATTATTCATACCATGTAAAGGGACCTGAGACCTGTTACTAGACAGGGATAAGGATTGGTTATTATACCCCACTCTTATATATTACCGTATTTATATAATTATTCATACCATGTAAAGGGACCTGAGACCTGTTCTAACAGGGATAAGGATTGGTTATTATACCCCACTCTATATATATACCGTTATATTATATAATTTTCATACCATGTAAAGGGACCTGAGACCTGTTACTAGACGGGATAAGGATTGGTTATTATACCCCACTCTATATAATATACCGTATATTATATAATTATTCATACCATGTAAAGGGACCTGAACTGTTACTAGACAGGGATAGGATTGGTTATTATACCCCACTCTATATATTACCGTATATATATATTATTCATACCATGTAAAGGACCTGAGACTGTTACTAGAAGGGATAAGGATTGGTTATATATCCCCACTCTAATAATTACCGTATATTATAATTATTCATACCATGTAAAGGGACCTGAGACTGTTACTAGACAGGGATAAGGATTGGTTATTATACCCCACTCTATTAATATACCGTATTATATAATTTCATACCATGTAAAGGACCTGAGACCTGTTACTAGACAGGGAAAGGATTGGTTATTATACCCCCACTTCTATATAATATACCGTATTTATAATTATTCATACCATGTAAAGGACCTGAGACCTGTTACTAGACAGGGATAAGGATTGGTTTATTAACCCCACTATATAATATACCGTATATTATATAATTATTCATACCATGTAAGGGACCTGAGACTTGTTACTACAGGGATAAGGATGGTTTTATACCCACTCTATATATATACCGTATATTATAATTATTCATACCATGTAAAGGGACCTGAGACCTGTTACTAGACAGGGATAAGGATTGGTTTTATACCCACACTTTATAATATACCGTATTTATAATATTATTCATACCATGTAAAGGGACCTGAGACTTGTTACTAGACAGGGATAAGGATGGTATATATACCCCACTCTATATAATATACCGTATATTATATAATTATTCATACCATGTAAAGAACCTGAGACCTGTTAGACAGGGATAAGGATTGGTTATATACCCCACTCTATATAATATACCGTATATTATATAATTATTCTACCATGTAAAGGGACCTGAGACCTGTTACTAGACGGGATAAGGATTGGTTATTATACCCCACTCTATATAATATACCGTATATTATATAATTATTCATACCATGTAAGGGACCTGAGACCTGTTCTAGACAGGGATAAGGATTGGTTATTATACCCCACTCTATATAATATACCGTATATTATATAATTATTCATACCATGTAAAGGGCCTGAGACTTGTTACTAGAAGGGATAAGGATTGGTTATTATACCCCACTCTATATATATACCGTATATAATATATTATTCATACCATGTAAAGGGACCTGAGACTGTTACTAGACAGGGATAAGGATTGGTTATTATACCCCACTCTATATAATATACCGTATATTATAAATTATTCATACCATGTAAGGACCTGAGACCTGTTACTAGACAGGATAAGGATGGTTATTATACCCCACTCTATAAATACCGTATATTATATAATTATTCATAACCATGTAAAGGACCTGAGACCTGTTACTAGACAGGGATAAGGATTGGTATTATACCCCACTCTATATAATATACCGTATATATATAATTATTCATACCATGTAAAGGACCTGAACTTGTTTAGAAGGGATAAGGATTGGTATTATACCAACTCTATATATATACCGTATTATATAATTATTCATACCATGTAAAGGACCTGAGACTTGTTACTAGACAGGGATAGGATTGTTTATATATACCCCACTCTATATAATATACCGTATATTATATATTATTCATACCATGTAAAGGGACCTGAGACCTGTTACTAGACAGGATAAGGATTGGTTATTATACCCCACTCTATATATATACCGTATATTATATAATTATTCATACCATGTAAAAGGACCTGAGACTTTTTACTAGACAGGGATAAGATTGGTTATTATACCCCACTCTATATAATATACCGTATATATATAATTATTCATACCATGTAAAGGGACCTGAGACTTGTACTAGACAGGGATAAGGATTGGTTATTATACCCCACTCTATATAATATACCGTATATATATAATTATTCATACCATGTAAAGGACCTGAGACCTGTTACTAGACAGGATAAGGATTGGTTTATTAACCCCACTCTATATAATATACCGTATATTATATAATATTCATACCATGTAAAGGACCTGAGACTTGTTACTAGACGGGATAAGGATTGGTTATTATACCCCCACTCTATATATTACCGTATATTATATAATTATTCATACCATGTAAAGGGACCTGAGACCTGTTACTAGACAGGATAAGGATTGGTTATTATACCCACTCTATTATTATACCTGTATATTTATAATTATTCATACCATGTAAGGGACCTGAGACTGTTACTAGACAGGGATAAGGATTGGTTATTATACCCCACTCTATATATATCCGTATATTATAATTATTCATACCATGTAAAGGACCTGAGACTTTTACTAGACAGGGATAAGGATTGGTTATTATACCCCACTCTATATAATATACCGTATATTATATATTATTCATACCATGTAAAGGGACCTGAGACCTGTTACTAGACAGGGATAAGGATTGGTTATTATACCCCACTCTATATATATACCGTATATATATATTATTTCATACCATGTAAAGGGACCTAGACCTGTACTAGACAGGGATAAGGATTGGTTATTATACCCACTCTATATAATACCGTATTATATAATTATTCATACCATGTAAAGGCTGAGACCTGTTACTAACAGGATAGGATGGTTATTATACCCACCCACTCTATATAATATACCGTATATAATAATTATTCATACCATGTAAAGGGACCTGAGACCTGTTACTAGACAGGGATAAGGATTGGTATTATCACCCACATCTATATATATCCATATATTATATAATTATTCATACCATGTAAGGGACCTGAGACCTGTTACTAGACAGGGATAAGATGGTGATTATACCCCACTCTATATATATACCGTATATTATATATTATTCATACCATGTAAAGGGACCTGAACGGTTGTTACTAGACAGGGATAAGGATTGGTTTATACCCCACTCTATATATATACCGTATATAATAATTTCATACCATGTAGGACCTGAGACTGTTTACTAGACAGGGATAAGGATTGGTTATTATACCCCCACCTATATAATATACCGTATATTATATAATTATTCATACTGTAAAGGGACCTGAGACTGTTTACTAGACGGATAAGGATTGGTTATTATACCCCACTCTATAATTCGTATATTATATAATTATTCATACCATGTAAAGGGACCTGAGACTTGTTACTAGACAGGATAAGGATTGGTTATATACCCCACTCTATATATATACCGTATATTTATAATTATTCATACCATTAAAGGGACCTGAGACTTGTTACTAGACAGGGATAAGGTGGTTTATTTACCCCACTCTATATAATATACCGTATATTAATAATATTCATACCATGTAAAAGTAAATGTGTTATTAACAGAACAAACATCTATACCCACTATACGTTATTATATTTATTCATACCATGTAACGATACTTGGTTATATAACCCACTCTATATAAGAAAACCCCTCATATTTAACCTGAGGGATACCTGGCCCTTGTTACCAGGACAAGGTTTCCAGATGAATCTAACATATACGTATATAGCAAGGTACCACTATACGATTTTTCCTCCAAATAGACCGAAACTAAATAGTTCGATACTTGAACTCTATCAAACATAAAGGAGGAAGGACTGTCGGTACAAGCGAAAAAAAAACCAAGAATATGGCAAACAGCGGTCATAGTCCTGGACGATCGTGGCGTCATAGGACCGCACGATGGAAGAGGTTTTCCACCCTTCGATCGTACCTTATCGTATTCTGAATACAACGGTCGATCGTACATGGGCACTTCGATGCGATAATTTCGGTCCTATGAATAACTAACTATCTCGATGACCAATATCTCACGTGTGTACCCAGCTTTAGATGTGGACTGTGTCAGATGTGTGTCTGTATTTAGACGTTTAGTGTGTGTGTGTGTGTGTGTGTGTACACAATATAAGCCGCTCTCTTTAAGAGAGATTTGGCTGAAGGATTTGGCGGTCGGTTTCCGTTCTCAGTACGTGTGGAGGTTAAATAGACACGTTTATATTTCCATACATATATTATTACAGTTAATATCTCCACTGGATTTTAATGGTTTCCAAGATTCCCTAAAAAAGCATCTGCAAATAAGTAACGATATTCTGGGTAATTTTCCATGTTCCATGGCAGCTTTTAGCAAGGAAAAAGCAGGGACTTCGGGGAATTTCCGTTTTATATGGTACAATATTCTCATGGGATTCGCAAAAAAAATAAAAATATCCAACACACATTTTTTTCCCCTGAAGAGTATTGATTTTAAATCCAACCCTACTCCCATGCAAACCTACCTAGACAGGTCATAGATTGCTAGTGGAGTAGAGCCATCTTTTAGGTACTGCCAACATAATGAACTGTAATTTCTAAGATTCCAATTATGTTTGTTACTGATAAGGTTGTATTACATATGTGTCATCGTATGATGATGTTATATTACACTATGATGTCATCATTATATGATGTTTATATTCACTATGTGTCATAGTTATGATGTTTTTTTCTGGCTGCTTTAAAGAAAATAGCAAAGTCAGATTTTAGGAAGAGCAATTTAAAACACAGAGATACGTCTCTTTGTTTACTGGGAAATTCTCCTTCTTTTCACCATGGTGCGTGTGCACACACGTCTGGCACGAACACTGTTCTTCAATAGCCAGTGACAGTCTACCATTACATGATTCCATTTGACTAGCACTAGATCATCTGATTCTTACGATTCTGAATATTTCTGAGGCATATGAACTGGGCAGTATGGCTATATATTAAATGGGCAGTATGGCTATATATGACATGGGCATTATGGCTATATATGAATCAGTATGGCTATATTATCTGGGCATATGGCTATATATGAAATGGCAGTATGGCTAATATAATCTGCAGTAAAGGGCTATATGACTGGGCATATGGCTATTATGAACTGGGCAGTATGGCTATATATGACTGGAGTTGGCTATATAGAGGACTGGGCGTATGGCTATATGAACTGGGCAGTATGGCTATCTATGAACCTGGGCATGTAAAGGCATATATATGAACTGGGCAGTATGGCTATATAATACCTGGCAATATGTCTATATATGAACTGGGCATATGGCTTGATATGAACTAGGGCTAGTATGGCTATATATGAACTGGGAGTAGGCATTATAACTGGCAGTATGGCATATAATAACTGGGCAGTATGGTATATATGAACTGGCAGTTGGCTATATCAATGCTGGGCAAGTATGGCTATATATGAACTTGGCATATGAGCCTATATATCATCTGGCAGTATGGCTATATGACGGGGCAGTATGGCTATATTGAACTGGGCAGTATGCTACTATTAACTGGGCAGTATGGCCTATATATAATCTGGGCAGTCATGGGCTATAATATTGCTGGCAGTATGGCTATATAGAATGGGGGCAAGTATGGCAGTATATTAACTGGGCAGTATGGCTTATATATAATGGGCAAGTATGGTATTATGAACTGGGCAGTATGCTATATATGAATGGGCAGTATGGCTATATGAACTGGGCATTATGCTATATATGACTGGGCAGTAGGCTATATATGAACTGGCTAATTATGGCATATGATTATGAACTGGCAGTATGGCTATATATGAACTGGGCAGTATGGCTATATATGAACCTGGGCAGTATGGCTATATATGAAATGGGACAGGTATGGCTATATATGACTGGGGCAGTATCTGGCTAATATATGAACTGGGCAGTATGGTCTATAATTGAACTGGGCATAGGGCTATATATGAACTGGCAGTTGGCTATATATGAACTGGGGTATGGCTATTATGAACTGGGCAGTATGGCTATATATAATCTGGGCAGTTATGCTATATATAATCTTGGCAGTAGATGGCTTAATAAATCGGGGCAGTATGGCTTATATAACTGGGCGTATGGCTATAATGAAATGGGCAGTATGGGCTATATATGAACTGGGCAGTATGGCTATTATAATCTGGGCAGTATGTGCTATTATGAACTGGGCATATGGCTATAATGAATGGGCGATGGCTATATATGAATCTGGGCAGTATGGCTATATGAATGGGCATATGGCTATATAATGGGCAGTATGGCTATATATGAACTGGGCAGTATTGCTATATATCTATCTGGCATATGCTATATATGAAATGGTAGCAGTATGGCTATATATGAACTGGGCACGTATGGCTAATTAAATGGCAGTATGGCTATATATGAACTGGGCAGGTAATGGCTATATATATTTGGGCAGTAGTATGGCTATATGATGAAATGGGGCAGTATGGCTTATATGAACTGGCAGTATGCTATATTAATCTGGCAGATGGCTAATTGAGGGCAGTAGGCTATATAGAAATGGCATTATGGCTATATATGACTGGGCAGTATGGCTAGATATAATCTGGGCAGTATGGCTATATATATCTGGGTGCATTATGGCTATATATGAAATGGGCAGTATGGCTATATAGAAATGGCATTATGGCTAATATAATCTGGGCAGTAGGCTATATATATAAATGGGAGTATGGCATATATGAATGGAAATGCTTATATGAATGGGCAGTATGCTAATATAATGGTGAGTATGGCTTATATATGAACTGGGCAGTATGGCTATATATGAACTGGGCGTATGGCTATATATAATCTGGGCAGTATGCTATATATGAATGGGCAGATGGCTTATATATGACTGGGCAGTATGGCTATATTGACTGGGCAGTATTGCTATATATGAACGGGCATTAATGGCTATATATGACTGGGCAGTATGGCTATATAATGAAAATGGGCAGTACGCTTATTATGAACTGGGCAGTTGGCTATATTGAATGGCAGTATGGCTATATAATATCTAGGGGCAGTATGGCTATATATAATCTGGGCAGTATGGCTATATATATCTGGGCAGTATGGCTATATATGAATGGGCAGTAGGTTATATGACATGGGCAGTATGGCTATATATAATCTGGGCAGTATGGCTATATATAAGGGCAGTATGGCTAATATAAATGATGGCAGTATGCTATATATGAACTGGGCAGTATGGCTATATATGAAATGGCAGTATGCTATATATGAACTTGGGCAGTAATGGCTATATATGAAACTGGGCAGTATGGCTATATATGAACTGGGCAGTATGGCATTATGAACTGGGCATTATGGCTATTATGAACTGGGCAGTATGGTATATATGATGCAATACTATATGAATGCAGTATGGCTATATATGAACTGGGCAGTATGGCTATATCTGAAACTGGGCAGTAGGGCTATATATGAACTGGGCAGTATGGCTATATATGAAGGGCATGTATGTCTATAGATATGATCTGGGCAGTATGGCTATATATGAACTGGGCAGTATGGCTTATAAACTGGGCAGTAGGCTAGTCATATACTGGGCAGTAGGCTAATATATGAACTGGGCAGTATGGTTATATATGAACTGGGCAGTATGGGTATATATAATCGGGCCCTATGGCTATATATGAATGGGCAGTATGGCTATATCTGAATTGGGCAGTATGGCTATATATGAATGGGCAGTATGGCTATATCATAATCTGGGCAGTTGGCTATTATATGAAATGGGCAGTATGGCTATATATGAATGGGCATATGGCTATATATGAACTGGGCAGTATGGCTAATATGAACTGGGCAGTATGCTTATATATGAACTGGGCAGTATGGCTATCAGTAGCTATATATACGGCCGTATGGCTAATATGAATGGCAGTATGGCTATATATGAACTGGGCAGTATGGCTACATATGAGACTGGGAGTATGGCTAATATGAACTGGGTGGCATTCATGCTTATATATGAACTGGGCAGTATGGCTATATATAATCTGGGCAGTAATGGCTATATATGAAATGGGCAGTATGGCTATAATATAACTTACTTGGGCAGTATGGCTATATGATGCCTATATGAATGGGCAGTATGGCTTATATATGAAATGGGCATATGGCTAGATATGAATCTGGGCAGTATGGCTATATGATGAATATGGGGCAGTATGGCTATATAGAATGGGCAGTATGGCATATATGAACTGGGCAGTATGGCTATATATGAAACGGGGGTCAGTATGGCTTATATATGAACTGGGCAGTATGGCTATATATGACTTTGGCATTATGGCTATATATGAACTGGGCAGTATGCCTAATATGAACTGGGCATAATGGCTATTATGACTGGGCAGTATGGCTATATATGAACTGGGCAGTATGGCTATATATGAAATGGGCAGTATGGCTCTAATATCGGGCATAATGGCTATAATGACTGGCAGTATGGCTATATATGACTGGGCAAGTAATGGCGTCTATAGGAAATGGGCAGTATGAGCTAGTATATGAACTGGGCAGTATGGCTATATATGAACTGGGCATGATGGGCTATATATGAACTGGGCAGTATGGCTATATATGAACTGGGCAGTACTGGCTGATATGAAACTGGGCAGTAGGGCTATATATAATCTGGCCTATGCTATATATGAACTGGGCAGTATGGCTATACCTATAATTGGGCAGTATGGCTATATATGAATGGGCAGTATGCTATATATAACTGGGTATGGCTATATATAGCAATGGGCAGTATGGCTATATATAAATGGCAGTATGGCTATATATATGAACTGGGCAGTATGCTAATATTACTCTGGCGTATAGGCTATATATGAAACTGGGCAGTATGGCTATATATGACTGGGCAGTATGGCTATAATGAACTGGGCGTATGGCTATATATGAACTGGGCAGTATGGCTTATATGAAGAACTGGCAGTAATGGCTATATATGAAACTGGGCAGTATGGCTATATATGAAATGGCAGTATGGCTATTATGAGGAATGGCTAGTATGGCTAATATGAATGGGCAGTATGCTATATATGAACTGGGCAGTTGGCTTATATGAATGGGCAGTATGCGCTAATATGAACTGGGCATATGGCTATATATGAACTGGGCATGGCTAATAAAGGGCAGTATGGCTATATATGAACTGGGCAGTATGGCTATATATGAACTGGGCAGTATGGCTATATATGAAGATGCAGTTGGCTATATATGAACTTGGCAGTATGGCTATATTGACTTGGCATATGGCTATATATGAACTGGGCCAGTATGGCTATATATGACTGGGCAGTATGGCTATATTGAATGGGCATATGATGGCGAATATATAACGGCAGTATGGCTATATATGAACTGGGCAGTATGGCTATATATGAACTGGGCAGTATGGCTATATATGAACTGGCGCAGATGGCTATGTATGGCGATATAATGGGTAGCTATACTATGAACTGGCAGTATGGCTAATATGAAATGGGCAGTATGAGTTATATGAAACTGGGCAGTGAGGCTATATATATGAATGGGCAGTATGCTAATATGAAACTGGGCAGTATGGCTATATGAAATGGGCAGTATGGCTATATATGAAACTGGCAGTATGGCTATATACTATGGAACTGGGCATTATGCATCTGCTGGCAGTATGGCTATATATGAATGGGCATATGGCTATATATGATGGGCAGTATGGCTATATATGAACGTTGGCAGTATGGCTATATATGAACTGGGCAGTATGGCTATATATGAATGGCAGTATGGCTATAATCTGAAATCTGGCAGTATGGCTATATATGATCTTGGGCAGTATGCTATATATGAAATGGGCAGTATGGCTATATATGAAACTGGGCAGTATGGCTATATACTGAACTGGGCAGTAGGCTATATATGAACTGGCAGTTTGCTATCTATGAACGGGCAGTATGGCTAATATGAATAGCGGCAGTATGGCTCATATATGAAATAATTTAACAGCGCTGTTACCCAGGCGCTATTAAATAAACATATCCATACAGACTGTATACTCGTATTGTTTATAATGTAACAGCGCTGCAATCCCCAGTGGCGCTATATAAATAAACATATACATAGGCATACTGTATAATCTGTATTGGGTATAATGTACAGTGCTGTGTACCCGTGGCGCTATAATAAATAAAACATAAACAATACACACTGTAAAAATCTGTATTGTATAATGTACAGGCTGTGTACCCAAGTGGCCTATATAAATAAACATATACATACCCTGTATAATCTGTATGTTATAATGTACAGCGCTGTGTACCCAAGTGGCGCTATATAAATAAACATATACATACATACTACTGTATAATCTGTATTGTCATAAGGGTACAGCGCTGTGTACCCAAGTGCCGCTTGCGGATCGGGCACGAAACCTCGTTGTTTACACATCGTACGTTTCAGGATTGCACCCACATCGCACATATTTACGAACACTTAAGTCCACTGATTTTTTGGTACCTGGTCTGCTGACGGTTCCAAATATACATTTTAACAAAATATCAGTGCTCCATATATTTTGTTGATATTGTAGGATTATAATAAATGGATATATACTGTGTGTGGTGTGTGTGTTGTGGTGTTATATACTATATATCTCCTTATATATTATTAAAATATCTTATATCTTCATAGTTTGCATTGAGTTGTTTAGGAGCTACCAATGGTGGTGGGGGGATATAATAGTACACACATAAACCTTTCCTATGTGTAATATCTCACTATTCCCATTTAAATGACCATCAGTAATGTATATAAAGTTTAGCACTGACTTATATTAGGTCAACAAAAAATCTACAAAATACATAACTTGCTACAGAGCTGAGATCCCATTTTCAACATGGAATGGTCAAAATTGAAGTTAAACCACACCCTGTGTCTGCTCCATGTGAAGGAAGTAATATCCAAAATAAGTTTGTGTCGTCTACACATGTTGTGATGTGTATTGTAATGGACATATACACCAAGGCTCCTTAATACCACCCTCCAGCCTGCAGGTGGTGTCAGTGAGTAATAAAAGACAAGACCCAACCCTGCCTCTATGGGCTAGGAGGAAGAAGTGAAAGTAGATTGTGGTGTGTGCTTTGGAGATATATTCACTGCAACACAAGACCTGTGTCATAAGACCTGTGATAAGACCCTGTGTATAAGACCCTGTGTGTATAAGACCCTGGTGTGATAAGACCCTGGTGAAGACCCTGGTATAAGACCCCTGGGTATAAGACCCGGTATAAGACCCCTGGGGTAATAGACCCTGTGTAAAAGACCCTGTGTATAAGACCCTGTGTAATAGAACCCTGGTAAAGACCCTGTATACGACCCTGTGTATAAGAACCCTGTGTATGATGGTTGTATAAGACCGGGCTGTGTTAATCCTGTGTGTAAGCCCCTGTGTGTAAGACCTGTGTATAAGACCGGTTAAAGACCGACCCTGTGTATAGACCCTGTGTTAAGACCCTGTGTATAAGATCCCTGTGTATAAGATCCTGTGTGTAAGACCCTGTGTATAAGACCCTGTGTAGTAAGACCTGGGTATAAGATCTGGGTATAAGACCTGTGTATAAGACCCTGTGTATAAAGCCCTGTGTGGTAGACCTGTGTATAAGACCCTGTGGTTCGGATCCTGTGTGTAAGATCCGGTGTATAAGACCTGTGGTAGGATCCCTGTGTATAAGACCCTGTGGTAAACCCTGTGTATAAGACACTGTGTGTAAGACCCCTGTGTATAAGATCCTGGTATAAAGACCCTGTGTATAATCCTGTGTAAAGACCCTGTGTGTAGGATCCTGTGTAAAGACCCTGTGGTGTAAGACCCTGTGTATAAGATCCTGTGTAGTAAGACCCTGTGTGTAAGATCCTGTGTGTAAGACCCTGTGTGTAAGACCCTGTGTGTAGGACCCTGTGTGTAAGACCCTGTGTATAAGACCCTGTGTGTAAGATCCTGTGTGTAAGACCCTGTGTGTAAGACCCTGTGTGTAGGACCCTGTGTGTAAGACCCTGTGTATAAGACCCTGTGTGTAAGATCCCTGTGTGTGACCCTGTTGGTGGTAAGACCCTGTGTGTAGGACCCTGTGTGTAAGACCCCTGTGTCATAAGACCCTGTGTATAAGACCCTGTGTGTAGGACCCTGTGTGTAAGACCCTTGGTGTAGGATCCTTCCTGTGTAATAAGCCCTGTGTGTAGGACCCTGTGTATAAGATCCTGTGTATAAGATCCTGTGGGAATAAGATCCTGTGTATAAGACCCTGTTATAAGACCCTGTGTATAAGACCCTTGTGTAGAAGACCCTGTGTAAAAGACCCTGTGTAAGAGACCCTGTGTGTAAGATCCTGTGTGTAGACCGTTAATCCTGTTGTAATAAGACCTGTGTGTAGGACCCTGTTACCACCTGTTGGGAGGACAGATTATTGGACAATTTACCTTAGAGATAACAGATTAGTGTACACCAACTTACAAGGACACATAATATACAGGCCTGGTCAATATACAAAGTGGTGCACCATAGACAGGGACACCCCTGATTACTGCACATGTTATGTGGGGACCTGTTTGTTTTGTTATTAAATCATTGCAATACTTACTGTTAAATGGAATTGAAACTGGTTTATCTTTTTCAAAGAATGTATGTGCCAGTGACGTAACTTACTGCCCCCACCACCCCCACGACCGTGGAGGGGCCCGGATGGTAGTAGGGCCCGCCACAAGCCCCTAATCTGTGCGGTGACATGCAGGTTTTAATCAGTTGATCGGGCGTATGAATGAAACATACACACAATCAGCTATTTAATAGACCGGACCCGAACTTCCGCTTCAGTTCCGGAAGTTCGGGTCCGGTCTATTAAATAGCTGATTGTGTGTATGTTTCATTCATACGCCCGATCAACTGATTAAAACCTGCATGTCACCGCACAGATCTTACAGTCTGCGGAGGGAGTCAGGGGCCCGGCCCCCAAGCTCACAGGGGGCCCCTTCAGGTACGCCCCTCGTATGTGCACTGTCTGCTTTGTGCCAGACCACCAGAGTAACCTGCTGTGTGCCATGCTACCCATAATCCTTCCATAAAGCACCACCAGAGTAACCCACTGTGTGCCATGCTACCCATAATCCTTCCATAAAGCACCACCAGAGTAACCCACTGTGTGCCATGCTAACTAAAATATTACCATAATCTTTCCAAAAGCACCACAGAGTAACCCACTGTGTGCCAGCACCCATAATCTTCCATAAAGCACCCCAGAGTATCCCACTGTGTGCCATGCTTACCCATAATCCTTCCATAAAGCACCATCAGAGTAAACCCACTGTGTGCCATGTACCCATAATCCTTCCATAAAGCACCATCAGAGTAACCCACTGGTGCCATGCTACCCATAATCCTTCCATAAAGCACCATCAGAGTAACCCACTGTGTGCCATGTACCCATAATCCTTCCATAAAGCACCACCAGAGTAACCCACTGTGTGCCATGCTACCCATAATCCTTCCATAAAGCACCATAAAGTAAACCTGTGTGCCATGCTACCCATAATCCTTCCATAAAGCACCATAAAGTAACCCACTGTGTGCCATGCTACCCATAATCCTCCATAAAGCACCATAAAGTAACCCACTGTGTGCCATGCTACCCATAATCCTTCCATAAAGCACCACCAGAGTAACCCGCTGTGTGCCATGCTACCCATAATCCTTCCATAAAGCACCACCAGAGTAACCCGCTGTGTGCCATGCTACCTATAATCCTTCCATAAAGCACCACCAGAGTAACCCGCTGTGTGCCATGCTACCCATAATCCTTCCATAAAGCACCACCAGAGTAACCCACTGTGTGCCATGCTACCCATAATCCTTCCATAAAGCAGTGATCTGGTACAAATTGGTGTCAGTGGTGCTGTTAATACCATTTATTCTCCCTGTTTTCTCTGTATTTTTGTTCTCTGTATTAAGCTATGGAGGCTGCTACTGATTTTTATTTTATTTAAATCCTCCTGTCCTGGTACCTGCAGATGAAATTCCCCAATTAGACTCAGTAGCTCTACCAGGCCCAATTGCCAAACCTATTTTTAAACCTGATCCATTTGATGGGGTAACTAGGGAGTCGACTGATTGGCTAGAACAATCTGAATTGGCAGCCACTATTAATGGTTGGGATGAAGGTGATCGCTGGCATGTCCTTAGCCTTTTGCTTAGTGGTAAAGCCAGGCAGGTATATGAAGGATTTACTGTAAAACTGAAATAAAAAGCATGTATCACTTATTAAAAATTGCTCTGAAGCAACTTTTTTTCAATTCGATCTGTATAAGAGTATATAAAGGATAAATCCATTTCTTTAGGTAAACTGGGAATGAGAAATGTTTGTTTATACGTTAGATTATTAGGGTAATGCTATTATAATAACATGATGCTGTGGGGTACCTTCTGTTATAATATATGAGGTACCATCACCACTTGCCGTGGTGAATATGAATAAGTATCAACCTAGCATAGTTTCAACCACACAGTGTGGCAGGATTTCCTGGGTCTACTCTCAGACCTGCAGGATTATCCTATTTGGTTCCTCTGGAAGCTGGTGACTGAGTAACAGTTTAAAATATACCTGTGTAAAGATTCTATATCCACTGTATCCACACATAGCAAAACATACACACACATAATTTCAATTGTGCACACTTTGCTAGTATATATATATATATTACATGTATATGTTGTGTGTCTGTATGTAACGTGTCTCATTAACTTTTCCATCTCCGCAGTGGAAAGTGATTTATCCTCCAGAATGTGTCTCCTGTTAATATTTAATCAATCACAGCCGTGCCTGTTACAACACATGTTCTTATTTTCAGACTCCATTAGCCCGGTGTGGAATTTCACCGTCTTTACAATAAGGTGGTGGAACCGAGCACCGTACTTGGGTTACCGGGTGAATGTAAAGTCACTGCCAAACCCAGCTGACCATAGGGTCACTCCATTCACCCTGGATCATTATCATACAGTGTCCTTGTACCCAAGAACTTGCAATCTACGTTTGCTTCTTGGCAGGCGAAGGGGATTTGGCAGAGTTCTTGGAATATCTGTATGATCGCTACATTGTCTGGCAATACGGTCGCTTTATAAAGTCTGGGTGTTAGTATCTCTTCTCTCTCTCTGTCTGTATATTTTGTCTATTTATAAAGGTGCAGAATTGTAAAATTGAGATACCGCGCCTTTACCATAACATTCGGCACTAATTGGCAACTGTATTTTATTATGCCATCCTTATTTAGAGCATCGGTTGTAAAATAACGGGGTATTAATCATAGAAGACTGCAGATACTTTACATTTTACAATGGAGGTAGAACAACTACCGGTAATTTACCAGAACATCGTACAATGCCAAACCTGCAGTATTGGTTTATAAATAATAATAAAATTCTATTGAACTGAGAACAGCAGTTGAGATTAGCGGGGCCCAATGCAGCTACAATGCACTGCTTATTACGCTAGTTTGTAAAGAGTGGCCAGAAGAAGGATACGATATATAATATACTGTATATAATACACTGTGTGGCTGGGCCAGAAACCTATGGGTACTGCATTGCATAGAACCCTTAAGGGCTAGGCCACACTATTGCGTTTTTCGTGCGTTTGCGCACGCGTTTCGCGCTCGCGTTTGCACCCGCAATTTTTGCTAAAATGGAAATTGCGGGAACGCAAAAATTCCCGCGATTTCCAATGCGCATGCGATTGTGCGTCCGTTCGCGTTTTGGTAACGCATGCGTTCACCATTTTTGGTGCGTTAACGCATGTGTGTCCATAACACGAAAATGCGAAGATGCATGCGCAAAACGCAAACGCGAGCGCGAAACGCGCAAGAATCGCGCACACAATCGTGTGCGATAACGCTCGCGATTTTGTGCGCGATTCCTGTACGTTGCAGTGTGGCCTCAGCCTAAAAGTCCACAAGAGGTAAATGTTAAATGAAAATCTTCCCATTGATCTGACTGGCTGTAAGCAGAATATAATTGGCCACATGTAACAATCAAATACTGGTAAACTATGGCTAGATGCCATGAAAACATTTCCAAATCTCCAAAAATAGATTCTCTTTGAGCGATTAGTCTTCCATGGCGGCTCTTAGAAAAGCTGCACTAAGGGAAATGGTCTCAAGCTGCTATAGCTAGTTCATTGAACCCCTAGCCCCCAGCACACAGAAGGACCCCAAAACCTTATTATAGGAAATGAAACCTCCGTTTTGTTCTCTAGAGCACGGTGACCTACATAGAACCGAACTATGTGCACGGCTTATCTGTAATATAATTCATTTATCCCATGAGAAAAATAACTCACTATCCACAGGAAAGGCAGCTGGTGTTTAGAAACGGACGTTGCAATTATAAAGCCATAAATGGGATCAGACTTTATTTTTCTTTCTATTATCTCACGACATTTCATAAACGTGGAAATCGGCCATAATCTCTGAACCCTTGTTATATTTGCAGCTCTAAAGAAATATTAAAAGATATTTAGAGATTTCTGCTTAAAGGTATGATATTTTAAATTAGAGGAGCGCTAAACATTGATGCAGATTAAGGTTAAAAATGATGTTTAGTGTGAGTAACACTTTATATAGCAGCCTAAAGACGGAGCAGCTCTTTGAAAGTTAAGTTATTCCCTTTTGAATGTGTCTCATGGGGGTGGCCATCTTGTTTTTTTCATTCTCATTTTTTTTTCTTTTTGCTGCTGCAGATTTCAGCTTAGTGCAGATATTGTTTGTGCCAATATCCCATACAATACAATCCTTCCAATCTTTCAAAGCTGCTACAATCGGCACATAAAGGGAGACCAATTTTTTTGTTGGATGGGGCTCTGTTTAATCAAGTTGGGAATGCTGGAGGAGATTAAAATCCAGGCTGTCAATCAGTCAATTTAGTTTTAATTCATCTCAATTTTATAAACCACAATTGTGTGACAGCAGTCCGTCTCTCTTGGCAATAAAAGGGAAAGTTTTAATAATAAGTATTTAGCTTTTATTTACTATATAATTTTTGAAACTACTTTTGGCATTGAAAGTTCACTCTGTGTTCTGAGATCAAGTTTAAAGGTTAGACCATTAACATTAACACTTTATCAATGGACATTTGAGGGTGTCCCTAAGAATAGGTAATGAACAGTAAAGGTTAACGGGGAGATTCTGTTCATTTAGAAATACTTTGGCATAATGAACACAAATCTGGCATATTGACAGTGTAAAATGTTTATTTATGGTTTAAATGTTGGAAATTTTGCCTTTAGGGCAGAGGTTGGCTTTCTGGAAATGTATTTCAGGATAAAAGCTTTGATTGAGTTTGTTTATTATAAACCAGAGTTCAGATGTTTTTCAGTTAACTCTCAGTAGTTCTGGATGAGATGTTAGTCTTAAAGGACAACTCCACCCTCATAAGAACATCTTTTAGAAAGATTGGCCTCTTTATAATATGTTGATATAGTTTGTCCTATGAATTCATTACTGTATGCCTGCTATGCTTCTGGATGCCTCATGGAAACTGAGCCATTTAGAAACCTGTACTGAGCCTGTACTGAGCCTGGGCATGCTCAGAAGAGGCAGACAGGGGATTAACATTCAGTCATTGGCTGTGATGTCAACTGTCAAATCCATAACTGACAGTAACTAACTGGAACCAGAAACAGGGGAAACCGGACATTGTGCTGGATTTCAGGTTAGACTTACACCTTTCACATTTCAAACTATTACCGTTTAGGGTTTTGGGGGTGATTTACCTGTATGTAAGTTTTCATTTTGGGGCTGGACTTGCCCTTTAAAGCTGGGTACACACAATGATTGGGTAAAGTACGAAGTAAACGATCGGGTCGGCCGAACACTTGTTTGGAAAATTTCCCTCTGCCGCAGTATTCCCTTATCTCTATTCCTCACTCCCCTTATCTCTATTCCTCACTCCCCTTATCTCTATTCCTCACTCCCCTTATCTCTATTCCTCACTCCCCTTATCTCTATTCCTCACTCCCCTTATCTCTATTCCCACTCCCCTATCTCTATTCCTCACTCGTCCCCCTTACTCTATTCCTCACTCCCCTTATCTCTATTCCTCACTCCCCTTATCTCTATTCCTCACTCCCCTTATCTCTATTCCTCACTCCCCTATCTCTATTCCTCACTCCCCTTATCTCTATTCCTCACTCCCCTCCCCCCTTAGCTCGTATTCCTCACTCCCCTTATCAATTTTGTTCATCGCCGTGTTCCCTGTGTCAACTGTTCGCTCGCTTGTTTGTATAGTGTGTAGAAGAGTTTTGTAAGTAGTTATTTTTTTGTTGTAGTGTTTTCCTCTGTAAACTGGTGTCCAGAAAAGGGCCAAGGGATAAAACTGGCTGTGGCGGCCAAGCGTTCATAGTCGACGTCGCTTTGTTGATTCCTTCGATGTGGCTCTCTATCATTGTGAAGTCAGAATTCACCAAGCGTTGGATGTGTTCAACCCACTGAATAGGAACGTGAGCTGGGTTAGACCGTCGTGAGACAGGTGTTTTTTACCCTTACTGATGATGTGTTGTCGCAATAGTAATCCTTGCTCAGTACGGCAGGGAGAAACGCAGGTTGGTTCAGACATTTGGTGCATGTCTTGGTGAGAGCCAATGGGGCGAAGCCTACCCAATCTGTGGGATTATACTGCTGAACGCAATAAAGTCAGAATTCCCCCCTAAACGTGACGATACCGCATGCGCCGCGGAAGCCACGGTGGGCCCGGGATTAGCCGGCGCCGCCCCCTCGCGGGGCGGGCCGGTGGGACACGGCGCAGCACGCCCTCGGGACCGGATGGCGGGACGGGAAGGGGGCGCTCTTCCGTAGCGCACTGCAGTTCGTGGCGGAACATGGTGCTAAATCATTCGTAGCGACCTGATTCGGGTCAGGGTTTCGTGCTTGCAGAGCAGCTACTGCTGCGATCTATTCGAAAGTCAGCCCTTGAGCCAAGCTTTTGTCCTTTTTATCCTGCTCAGCAGGCTTAGCTAGGGGGTGGGAGGGTCCACCGGAGACGGGACCAGACCTCTGACTCGTGCTGGGCCACCAGTCCCTTCGACGTAGGGGCGGGATTCGCCGCTTCTCTCAGGCTACTGCTTTACCACTTGCCTCCCGGAGGCCTCCGCGGTTGTGGGTGATGTCTGAGAGGCGCCGGGGACTTGGCGGCCGCCGGGTTGGAGGGGGGGGGGGGGGGCGGGGGCGGCGGTTGGAGGGGGGGCTTGATTATTCCGGCAGGGGGTATTAATAGTGGTCGGAAGCGGGGTAATATTCGGAGGGGGAGTGGCCTGTTTAAGGGGGTTGTGGCAGCCGGAGGTAGAGGTTGTTTGAAGGGTGGTGGAAGCTGGGGTGTAAGGGGTCAGGCGCTGGGAGAGGTGGTCTCTTGTGGGTTTCCGAGAAGAGGGGCGACGGCAGGGTCGATCCAAAATGTCTTTGTGAGTGACGCTCTTCTTGCCGGGACAGGAAGAGGGGGGAGAGTGGCGCGGTTGCCGTGCCGTCAAGAGAAGCAGGAAGAGCCTTCCGCCAGCGAAGGAAGGTATGAGGGTGACCGTGCGAAGCGGAGTGTACGTATCCCATGGCCTCAGCCGCCCTGGCCCTCCTGGCTTGATGGAGGGTAGAGAGCGAGGGCCATGGTGCTGGAGGGAAGGGCCGGCGGGTCCCGCCGCAGCTGCCACCACCCACCCACCTTCCTCCGCTCTTCTCTGCTTCCTTCCTGGCCGGGCAGCCCGTGGTCTTGAAAGGGTCCAGAGTCGATGAACTGTGCCTAGGCCAACAACCGAGGTACGCGCGCGATTCGTCGATATCGGAAAGTAGAGAAGGCTCGGGCCTGGTAGTAATTGGATTGAGAGAAAGCCTGGGAAATACCAGGTGTGCTGTAGGGCCTTTTTTTTTTTCACTTGTCCGGTCCGAGTGCCCAGTAGGGGTGGTGGGTGGGGGATGGAGCATGGTGGGCGGTAGTGGGTGTTTGTTGATGTTGAGTGTTGGGGCGGAAACCGTACGGGTTAAAACGGTTAATCAGGTAGACTTGTAGACTGAGACGGTTTTGAGTATATAATAGATAACCTGTGAGAATAATTTGTAAGATTTAGTGTTTCCCTACGGGTAAAAACGTGCATGCTGCGACTCCCTGTAGTGTTCCCTGTAAACTGTGGTCGCTTCATAATGACTGACAGTGTTCCCTGTATAGACTGTACGGGCGCACGGAACGCTGTAAGTGGTTCCCTGTAAACTGTGCGCTCCGCTGTAGACTGTATATGTACCCCACGCGTTTAGACAGGGGGGTCACCCTCTTGTAAAACAGTGTGCGCCGCCTCTTGCAGTGCCTATCTCAGTGTTCCCTGTAAAATAAACGTAGCTGGGCCTCGCCTGTTGTGTTGTGGTAATTGTTGTAAATGTTCCCTGTTACGGGGATTAAAGGAGAAAAACGTTGTAAGACGGACTAGGGCAGAGAACCGAACTGCAAGCTCGCTGCAAAGGCAGTTACGGACGATTAAGAGTTTCCCTACGCGGATCAGGAAAACTGGGTCCACAGGATCGAAAGCTATCTCGGACGCTAAGCAGGATGTGCTGGTTGGGTGGGGAGAGGCGGCTCCTAGGGATGGATACCAGGTGCCGTTGGGCCCTTTTCCCTTTGCCGGGCCCAGGGGTGGTTGGCGGGCGAAAGCAGCAAGGCTCTCGGCTTGGCCGCGAGTGGTTGGGAGGCTCCCCGGGACTGGGGGATGCTGGAGATTTTCCCGGCAGTTGCGGCTTCCTAGGGCACTCTGCGGTTTCTTCGCGGCCGACAAACCAGGCTCCCAGGCCGGGGCCGGGCTTGTTGGAGGCTTCGCGGGGCTTCCCGGGCTTTCGGGACCTTTCCCGGTAGTTGCGTCTTCCAAGGGGGCACTCTGCGGTTCTTCGCGGCCGAAAACAAGGGCTCCCCAGGCCGGCGCGGCTGTCTGTGGAGCTTCGCGGGGACTGCCCGCGGCTTTCGGGACCCTTCCCGGTGGTAGTTGCGTCTTACAGGGACGCCTTTGCTGGCCGAAAAACCAGGCTCCCAGCCCGGCCGCGGCGTTGGGAGGCTTCGCGGCTACCGAGGCTTTTCCCGGACCTTCCCGGTAGTTTCGTCTTCCAGGGGCACTTTGGTGCGGTTCTTCTTTCGCGGCCGAAAAAACCAGGCACCCAGGACGGCCGCGGCCTGTTGGGAGGGCTTCGCGGGGCTTTCCCGGACCTTCCCGGTAGTTCGCTTCCAGGGCACTTGGCGGTTTCTTCGCGGGCGAAAACCAGGCACCCAGGGCCCGGCCGCGGCTGTGGGGAGGGTGATTCGCGGGGGGCTTGCCGCGGCTTTCCCGGACCTTCCGGTAGAGTTTCGCCACCCCCCAGTTCCAGGGGCACTTTGCGGTTCTTCGCGGCCGAAAAACCAGGGCCCCAGGGCCCGCGCGAGGTGGCGGAGGCTCCGCGGGAGGATCAGGGGTTGCCACAGTAGGTACCCAGCGCGGGGGCGCGTTTCCGCGGAAGTGGGTAGAAGTTTCTTTTGCTCCTCCGGAATGGGGCAAAAGACTGGCTTCCGTCGTCGTACGCGAGTTCCGCAACGTCGGCCACCGTCGCGGGTTTCCAGCCTTCGTCATGTCCGGACCGGACGAGAAGATCCTTGCACTCCCGGCGAGCTCGCGGAGATACGTTAGTGGGGGTGCCGGTGCAGTCGCATCTCACGCTTGGTGGTGGGCCAGTTTCCTACCCCCCGTCCAGGTGTGGTATTTCCTCGCAGCTGCCTACGGGTAAGCGGCTATTTGGGCTGGGTTTCACTCTTTCGCCCGTTTTGCTCCCCAGGCCAGGCTCCTTGGTCCATTCTGACCTGGATTTTGGGCCTTTTTTTCTGTACGATTACGGTGTGGGTTTTTTTTTTTTCCCCATTCCTCCCCACTTGCTCTTTGGAAACCCTGTAGAAGACACCCTGATGTGGTGGTTCGTGTTGTTTATTTGTTTTTTTTTTTTCCCCCGCTTCCCTTTATTTTACCCCCGTTGGTGGTTCTGTAGTGGTGTCTTTGCTTTTGGTCATTTCAATCCATAGATCGATTTGGGCTCCGTGAGCTGCGAGAGGGTGGCTCTCCCCCCCCCTAGCCGTGGGTGGGGGTCCCTGGAGTGTGTGTGTGTGAAGTGCCTCGCGAGGCGGGGTGGAGGAAGGAGAAATAGCCAGGCCCAGGCTCCTGGTCTTCTCGCCCCCCCCCCCTCTGTAAATCCCTGTGTTGACTGGATCGAGTTTGGCTGACGCGGCTCCGGGCGCTTGCGGAGACCTTGTGGTTCTCGTGGCTTGCTAGTTGCCCCATCAGCGGGCTGTATGGCTCGCATCCAGAGTCGTCCACATTTGTAGTTGTATTTGTTTTTGTAGTTGGTCGTTCCCTCGCGCTCTCCGGGTCCCCTCCGAGCGGCCGCCGCCATCCCTGTTCTAGAGCCAGGTGGGCCCAGCGCGTTCCCGCTACCGGTGAGTTTGTCTGCCGTGTCAGATGGTGTGCCAGATTACGGTAGCTAAGCTTGTTTTTGTAGAGTCCGAGCAGGTTCCCTCGGGCCCAGGTCCGGTCGTAGAGCTAGGATGTGGCCCCCTTACCGCGAGTAGGCGCAGGGTTAGTGCGAGCGACCCATCCCTCCTCCCCCCAACGGGGGAGGACTGGGACGGTTTGTGGGTTCTCTTGGTGAGCCACTAGAACACTATAGGTAACACATCTAGTGTATTTTATTATAGTTATATATATATTTATATGGTTTATTTTTGGTTTAAATGAACAGACTACGGAGGTTCTTTGTTTGATTTCACACTGAAATATTATTTATTTTTTGTCTTTTAGAAAATGCTCCTCAAGAGGAACTGCGGATCCAAGGCTAGAGTTACTAAAATACGAGTACGTACCATTGTTTCATTCCACCGCGCTGTGAGTTTACTTACCCTTTAAACCACTACTCAATCACTATCTACGAATCCTCTAAATCTATACAGAGAGGGTCTTGTAAAAACTTTAGTGTCACAATAAATACACAAAACGATTACACAATGTTACAGGCAAATTAAGGCAAATTTAGAAGCATCCGTTTTAAAGGGAAAGACCACCCAAAAAATTGTGTGTGTGAGCTTGTAAAAGAGCTTGGAGAGGAGTTGGAAACCTTTGAGAGGCAGAGGGAAGGGGGAGAATGTTTCATGTATCAGGTTAGTCCTACATCTCTCAGATTTCTAAATGTTGTGTGACTTTTATCCCCATGTTATGGATTCCAATCAACCTCTACAATAGAGGGTCTTTTCTTTCTTAAATGTGAGGCTGACACATTAGAACACAAGATCACATATAGATTGTAAGCTCTTCAGAACAGGTTGGAATGTTGGAATGTTGGAAACTTCCCATAGATATGACCGTTCTCCAATTGGGTTATACATAGAACCAATGAACTGATTTGATCTACTATTGGCCAGTGTGAGGTCAGTCTAAATGTACCGGCTACTACTGGTAGTAGATACTCTAGGTTCCCTGTCTCCATATGGGTTTAGCGTATTTCACATTTTTACTCTTGATGTTGGTGGAAAATGAAGTTGTCCCTACGGGATAGCGGTGAATTCTCAGAGGGGAAACAAATCCACCGTAATTAGCACCGTGTCTGCAAATCACAAGACGTCAGCTCGACGCGAGGATTCAGAAACACCCCAATCCCTGTGGGGACGTCGCTCCACCTGAGGTTTTTTCCATAGACCGTGGATGGGACCATTTAATTACCTCCCCAGAGTTCCACCTTCACTGACCTTAACTATCCCCTACCTTGCTCCCTAGTAATGGGGATAAGATCATAGCCCTTTAGGTCATTCTATTACTCTACTACCCTTTCAGGGTTCTGGGCAGGGTGGAGAAGGGCGTGGCGTGACATCACGTGGGGGCATGGCGTGACATCATGTGGGGCGGGGCCACCATTCTAGGGGTGGTGGGGGCAGAGTTAGGGGCGTTCCCACAGAAAGGGGGTTTGACTTGGGAGGAGACGCAAGTCCGGGAGTCTGGGGTGGTCTTGCGGGTGTGCGGGAGACCACGCCAGAATGAGGGAGACTCCCGCGAGGTGCGGGAGGGGTGGGATACCTGTATTACTGGTCACATGGGGCTCTTATGATCTGTCAGGTTTCCTGTAAGTTATAACAATGCCGGTTATTTGAGGGAATTCTATGGTAGGATCTGGTTTAGTAGCCAAATACCTAAATCCCCATGTCCTTCATTGTGTTCATATAATCGCCAGTTACAACTAATATCCCAGGATTGTAAAATGTTACATGTGCGCCTAGTAAATTGGGATGTATATAGTAGATTGTACGTGTGTACCCAATAAATGGCGCATGCGTATGTACGTAGTAAATGGTGAGGATGTATATAGTAAATGGTGAGGATGTATATAGTAAATGGTGAGGATGTATATAGTAAATGGTGAGGATGTACGTAGTAAATGGTGCGGCTGTCTCTCGTCCCTGGTGCGGCTGTCCATTTACCTGGTGCGGCTGTCCCTCGTCCCTGGTGCCGGCTGTCTCTCGTCCCTGGTCCCCGCGGCTGTTCTAGTCCCTGGTGCGCCTTCTCTCGTCCCTGGTGCGTCATGTCATCTCGGCCTGGTGCGGCTGTCTCTCGTCCCATCGTTCGGCTTCTCTCGTCACTCGTGCGGCTGTTGTCGTCCCTGGTGCGGCCGTACCGTATGTTCCTGTCCCTTGTGCGGCTGTCTTCGTCCTGGTGCGGCTCTTCTCTAGTCCCTGTTGCGGCTGTCGCTCGTCCCATCGTGCGGCCTTCTCTGTCCCTGGTGCTGCTGTACTCTCGCACTGTGCGGCTGTCGTCGTCCGGTGGAGGCTGTCTTCTCTCGTCCCTGCGTGCGGCTGTCTGTTCGTCCCTTGGTGCGGCACTGTCCTCTCCCTGGTGCGGCTGTCCTCTTCCCTGTGCGGCTGTCCGTCGTCCCTAGTGCGGCTGTCCGTCGTCCACTGGTGCGGCTGTCCCGTCGTCCACTGGTGGGATGTACGTCGATAACCCCGGTGCAGGCTGTTCGTGACATGGTTCGGACTGTACGTCGCATGTGTGACGCTGTCCGTCTCCTGGTGCGCATGGTAACGGTAGTCATGGTGCGGATTCGTACGTATGGTGAGGTGCTAGTAAGTAGGATGTTAGCTATTCTCAAATGGTGAGGCTGTCACGTAGTAAATGGTGAGGAATGTACGTAGTCATGTGAGGAGTACGTATAATGGTGAGTGTACGTAGTAACTGGTGAGGATGTCCGTAGTACAATGTGAGGATGTCAGAACTGTGGATGTCGTAGAAATGGTGAAGGTTACGTAGTAAATGGTGAGGAGTATCGTAGCTAACTGTGATGATGTACGTAGTAATGGTGAGGATGTACGTATGTAAATGGTGAGGATGTTCACGGTAGTAAATGGTGAGGATGTACGTAGTAAATGGTGAGTGATGTACGTAGTAAATGGTAGATGTCGTAGTAATGGTGGAGGATTGTAGTACTGGTGCATGTACTAGTATGGTGCAGGATGTACTATAAAAGTACTAGGTCGGCGTCGCACTGGTGAGGTGTCTCTAGTCCCTGGTGAGTGTGTTCAGTACCTGGTGACTGGCTATCTGAGTCAAATGTTGCTGGTCTTATATTGTGCCTGAATCGTAATGGGGAGGATGTACTCGTAAATGGGGGGACCTGTACGTAGTAAAACCTGTCTGGATGTACTTAGTGAAATGGTGAGATGTTATAGTAATTGTAGTACAAAATAAATTGAGCTGTATAGTGTATCATAAGTCGTAATAATACTAGGTATTCGATAACTCAAGTATCTTAAATATACGTATATCGTATATTCGTGATTACCATTGTTCTCTTTCTCTCTTCTCACTTCTGTGTCTAGTAGTCGCGTCCTCTGTTCTCGTCTCCTCTCTTGTCGTCTTCGTCCTCATCGTCTCCTCTCGTGTCTCTTCTCCTCGTCCTTCTGTCTCCCTCTCGTGCTCGCTCTCTTTCGTCTTACCGTCGGTCTCGTTTCTCCCTCTCGTCTCGGCTGTCTCCGCGTGGAGGAAGAAAGCGAAGGAAACGGAGAGAGAGGGAAGCAGACCCGAGCCCACAGGAAGAGCGAGGACGCACGCCCCTAGCACACGGTGAAGCGAGAGGACGCAAGCCCGACCAACCAGCCAGCTCGAGGTACTCACGACCCTCGCCCCGATGGCAGCTATGACGAAAGACACGCGTCACGCCGAATCGGAGGCAGCACGCCCCCGCGCCCTAGCGAGAGGAAGAACGCCAAGCGCCCCGTCGCAGGCCGAGCCCGAACTCCAGCGACCCGAATCTAGAGCACGCACGGCCCCCCTTCCCCTCATTCTATTCCTCATCCCCACTCTCCCTCTCAATCCTTCTATTTCCTCACTCCCTCTCTTTTTTTTTTCTTCCCCTCATCTCTATGTCCTCACTCCCACTCCCTCATCCTCATTCCTCACTGCCCTCTCATCGCATCTCCCCTCTCCCATCTTATCCTCCACCCCCTCTCCCCTCATCTCTATTTCTCACTCCCCTCTCCCCCCTCATCTCTATTCCTCACTCCCCTTCCCCGCATCTCTATCCTCACCCCTCTCCCTCATCTCATTCCTACTCTCCCCTTCCCCATCTCTCCATTCCTCACTTCTCCCCTCATCTCTATTCTCACCTCTCCCTCTCCTTTCCTCACTCCCCCTCTCTATTCCTCACTCCCTCTCCCCCTCATCTCTATTCTCACTCCCCTCTCCCTCATTCTCTATCTCCACTCCCTCTCCTCCCTCTATTCTCATCCCCTCTCCCCTCATCTCTATCCTCACTCCCCTCATCTCTATTCTCACCCCTCTTCCCCTCATCTCTATTTCTCATCCCCTCTCCCTCATCTATTCCTCACTCCCCCTCTCCCCTCATCTCTATTCCTCACTCCCCTCTCCTCTTATCTCTATTCCTTCACTCCCCTCTCCCCTCCTCTCTATTCCTCACTCCCCTATCTCTATTCCTCACTCCCTCTCCCTCATCTCTATCTCTTCTCACTCCCTCTCCCCTATCTCTATTCCTCTCTACCCCTCATCTCTATTCCTCACTCCCCTCTCCCCTCATCTCTATTCCTCACTCCCCTCTCCCCTTATTTCTATTCCTCACTCCCCTCTCCCCTCATCTCTATTCCTCACTCCCCTCTCCCCTCATCTCTATTCCTCACTCCCCTCTCGCTGTGGATGTTTCTTTGGTCTGTCTGTATGGATGGATTTCTTTCTAGGTTAAGCTGGTACAGAGCTGGTTCTCTCCCATCCACCCATCAGCTGGTTACTGTATGGGGTTAGGTCAGATATTTATTTTTAAATCTGTCCCTCTTGTGACCCCTTTACTGTAGTAAAGAGCCATTGGATGTATCGGCCAAACTGCTCCACAGAGCCAGACACAGTCGTCTTTCTTCTCCATACCCCCCACCCCGTGTCTGCTGGGATCTACTTCTCTGTTACAGAGATTTTCTTTGTTCTTGGATGACGCTCAATGAGCCTCTGGTAGGGGGACGGGTGTGAATGTAACCACACCCCAAACTCTTCAGGTAGACCCGGTTTGAGGTTCCTGGGCCAGCGCGGGCAGAGCTAGGTGTACAAATCTGGGTGAACCAGGGCGGAGGAAAGGATTTACCTATGGCACAATTGGAAAGTTGGGGGTTACCGCCAGTCTTCCTATAGCGAAAGGTTTTACTGTGTTCACCCCCTAAATGTAGCACAAAACTCTTACTGAATTTATCTTGGCGATACCCGTGCATGGAAGGGGTGCTAACGGATACTGACTCGTACAAGGGCGCTGTGGTGGTAAATGAGGAAACATTTCATAATATCCGATTGGCCAACTGTAGGAGACCAGTAAAAAGTCATTGTTTGATTGGTTGAGACAAACAAATGGCACCGGGCGCCATAAAAAAAGATAAGAACACCTGTCGGATTTGGCAGACGAAGCCTGATGACGAACCGTGTGCACCCATGCATTGGGGCTATAGTCGTGCATGTGTATGTATTCTCTGGGGCAGTATACACATGCACGACTATAGCCCCATTGCCACAATTGTTTCACCTACTTGGGCTTCGGGCCTCGACCGCCAAATCTGACGTGTGTACTTAGTGTGAAGTGCACAGTTTGTATGAAGCCCCCTCAGGTAGTTACACTCAGCAGCTTGTGATATAGTGAGTAATGTATTAACCCTCTGAATTCTGACAATATGGCTGGTGTGTGGCTCCCAGGGTCCTTAGTTACATATAGGGGCCCCGGTCCAGTTCTAATCCAATATTCAGCATCCTGAGTTGCTGGGTAACTTGATCTTTTCATTCACATTAGCGAACTGCCTGATGTCCTTGGTACGTTTTTTTTTTTCCTCTTGTGGAAAATTAATTAGGGACACAATCCGACGTCTCTGGGTTTCTTAAAGTGACACGTTGCAGCTTGGCCGATATTCCTCTTATTAGAGTGAAAGTAGCGACTGTCTATATCTTAATTGTATTCAATTAGATCAACTGGACTTGAAGTTTAGTTCTACGTTTCGCTAGTCATCCGACTGGCTTTCTCAATTCAGAATGACTTGTACAAGAATCTGTGGCAATTATGTACCCTGGAAAATCCCAATTAGCATATCACAGCCAGGTGTTAAGGGTGTGATTAGATAGTGGCTAAGAGGTGTTATAGGAACGCCCAGAGTAAGGTGTTAAAACAGCATTGTACATGGCAGACAGTTGGTGTCGAACCCCCCCAACATCTATTTAGGCTTGGTTTCTTTATTTTCACATAAATGGCCTCCTTAACACCTCTCTTGAACCAGTCACATTCCTTTGCCAAGATGGGCAGTTTCGATAACACGTCTAAGCCTCAATGAAATCACACCTTGCATTCAGAAGGTCCCTGACACCTTCACAAGCATAGCTTCTGTGTAGTTACTAGTACATAGAAATATTGAAAGTGATTCATCAATTTAATCATTTGGCCTTTAATTCAGGGAACCATGTGTTTCTGGGTCCCCGTGTAATATACAGTTTTGTCATTTGTTTTGAACATGTTAATATACGGCAGATCCCATATCTCCATCCATTGTCCGGATATGCAGATCTAGTGCAGTTCAGGTGTTGTGAGGTCGAAGGTAGAAATTGGCAGGTGTTGGGGATTTGTGATATGGTAATCTGCGCAGGTTGTAGGTTACATTGCGGTAATGCAGCGTCGGTTCGAATGGAACGTGCACTAGTTGTTTCTATGTGGGATTTCTGGTTATTTCCTCTGGACGGATCTTTCTACCATGTAGATTTCTACATAGACAATATTTACATTTCACAGAGGCCACGTCCCCAGATAAGGTGACGCCATGTACTGGGTCATGGTAAATCCAGACAAATGTCATTTTATGGATCAACTAAAGGCCAAGTTATCCCAAAGTTGTTATTACAGCAAATTATGATTTATTTATTAACCCAAAACTAGTGAAAAGTTTTCTTGAAAGCCACAAAACATCTCCCTCCATGGTCCCGGATATGCAGATCTAATGCAGTTCAGGTGTGTGAGTCGAAGGTAGAAATTGGCAGTTTTTGGGGATTTGTATATGGTAACTCTGCGCAGGTTTAGGTTACATTGCGTAATTGCAGCGTCGGTTCGAATGGAACGTGTCACTAGTTGTTCTATGTGGGATTTCCTACGGTTATGTTCCCCGTGGAACAGGAGGTCTTTCTACCATGTAAGATTTCTACGACTGGAGAAACAAATAATTTCATGTCACAGAGAAACCCACGCATCCACAATAAGGTGACATACCAAAACCTGATCGTGGGATCATGGTAAAATCCCAAAACATGATCATTGTTATGGATCACTAAAGCATTAATCCCAAAGTTGTTATTACAAGCAAATTATGATTTATTTATTAACCCAAACTAGTGAAAAGTTTTCTTGAAAGCCACAAACATATTTTGTCATCGGCAGTGTTCCTGTAAACTTGGCCTCGCTGTAGTGTTCCCTGTAAACTGTGCGCTCGCGTAGTGTTCCCGTACGCTGTACGCTCGCTGTAGTTTCCCTGTAAACTTGCGCTCGCTGTAGTTGTTCCCGTGTAAGCTAACGCTCGCTTTGTAGTGTTCCTGTAAACTGTGCGCTTTCGCTGTAGTGTTCCCTGTAAACTGTTGCGCTCACCGTGTGTGTGTTTTCCCTGTAAACTGTGCGCTCGGCTGTAGTGTTTTCCCATGTAAGCTGTACACTCGCTGTATGGTTCCATGTAAGCTTAACGTGCTGTAGTGTTCCCTTAAACTGTCGCTCGCTGTAGTGGGTTCCCTGTAAGCTTGTACGCTCGCTGCGGATTGTTCCCTGTAACTGTGCGCTCGCTGTAGTGTTTTCCCTGTACTGCTGTCGCCTAACGCTGTAGTTTCCTGTAAAAGCTGTGCGCTCCGCTGTAGTGTTCCCTGTAGCTGTATGACGCGGCTCGCTGGTTAGTGTTCCCTGTAACTGTCCATCGCTGTAGTTTCCCTGTAACTGTTCGCACGCTGTAGTGTTCCCTGTAAGCTGTACGCTCCTCGCTGTATGTTCCCTGTAACTGTCGCTCGCTGTAGTGTTCCGAAGCTGTACGCTCGCTGCCTGTGTTCCCTGTAAGCTGTGCTCTCGCTGTTAGTTTCCCTGTAGGCTGTCGCGCTCGCTGTAAGTGTTTCCCTGTAAACTGTGGCGCTCGCTGTAGGTGTATCCCTGTAAGCTGTACGCTCGCTGTAGTGTTCCCTGTAAGCTGTACGCTCGCTGTACGTTTTCCCAGTAAGCTGTACGCTCGGCTGTAGTGTTCCCTGTACACTGTAAACTCCGCTGTAAGTGTTCCCTGTAAACTGGTGCGCTCCGCTGTAGGTTTTTCCAGTGTCAGCTTTACGCTCGCTGTAGTGTTCCCTGTAAACTGTGCGCTCGCTGTAGTGTCGCTGTAAGCTTTTTACGCTCGCTGTATGTGCCCTGTAAACTGGTGCGCTCTGCTGTAAGTGTTCCCTTAAGCTGTACGGCTCGCTTAGTGTCCCTGTAAGCTCGCTGTAGTTTTCCCTGTAACTGTGCGCATAGTGCGTCTGCATTGTTCCCGTAAACTGTACGCCTCCTGTAGGTCACCCTGTAAACGGTGCGCTCGCTGGCAGTGTTCCCTGTAACTGTGCGCTCGCTTATGTTCCCTGTAAACTTGGCTCGCATCGCTTGTAGTGTCCCTGTAAGCTGTGCGCTGCGCTGTATTGGGTCCCTGTAAAGCTGTACCGCAATCGCTGTAGTGTTCCTGTAACCTGTGCTCGTCGCTTTAAGTGTTCCACCATGTAAGCCGTACGCTCGCTGTACGTGTTCCCTGTAAAACTGTGCGCTCGCTGTAGTGTTCCCTCGTAGCTGTACGCCTCGCTGTGTGTCCCTGTAAACTGTGCGCAGTCGCTGTAGTGTTCCCTGTAACTGTAACCTCGCTGTAGTGTCCCTTAACTCCTGTACGTGTTCCCCTGTAACTGTGCGCGTCGCGCAAGTGTTCCCTGTAAAACTGTACGCTCTCTGTAGTGTTCCCTTTAAACTGTGCGCGCGCTGCAGTGTTCCCTGTAAACTGTGCGCGTCGCTTTCGTTTCCCCTTCCCTGTAACTGTTTCACTCGCTGTAATGTTCCCTGTAAACGTGCACCTCTCGGTAGTGTTCCCTTTCGCCTGTGCACTCCGCGAGGGGGTGGGGTGTGTTGTAGAGTTTCCTGTAAACTGGCGCTCGCTGTGGTGTTTTCCGGTAAAACTGTGCGACGTCCGCTGCAGTTTCCCTGTAAACTGTGACGCTCGCTGTAGTGTTCCCTGTAAGCTCGCTGTAGTGTTCCCTGTAAACTGTGCGCTCGCTGCAGTGTTCCCTGTAAACTGTACGCTCGCTGTAGTGTTCCCTGTAAACTGTGCGCTCGCTGCAGTGTTCCCTGTAAACTGTGCGCTCGCTGTAGTGTTCCGTCCTGCTGTGTTCCTGTAAACTGTGCACTCGCTGTAGTGTTTCCCTGTCAAACTGTCGCTCGCTGCTGTTTCCCTGTAAACTGTGCGCTCGCTGTAGTGTTCCCTGTAAACTGTGCACTCGCTGTAGTGTTCCCTGTAAACTGTGCACTCGCTGTAGTGTTCCCTGTAAGCTGTGCACTCGCTGTAGTGTTCCCTGTAAGCTGTACGCTCGCTGTAGTGTTCCCTGTAAGCTGTAGGCATTCGTGTAGTGTTCCCTTTAAGACTGTGCCTCGCTGTAGGTTTCCCTGTAAGCTGTGCCGCGTGCTAGTGTTGGCGTGTGTAAGGCCCTCTTGTTGTGGCCACGTAAGGATCGTCACATGGTAGTGTTCCCTGTAAAGCTGTCGCTGCTGAAGTGTTCCCTGTAACTGGCGCTCGTTTAGTGTCCTGTAACTGTCGCTCGCGTAGTTTCCCTGTAGCTTGCGCCAGCTGTAGTGTTCCCTGTAGCTGTACGCTTCGCTGTCGTGTTCCCTGTAAGCTGTACGCTCGCTTGTTAGTGTTCCCTGTAAGCTGTACGCTCGCTGTAGTGTTCCCTGTAAGCTGTACGCTCGCTGTAGCCTCAGTGTTCCCTGTATTTCAGCGATCTCTGTAACACCTACCCGGGCACTACAAGAGTTAAAGTTCCTACCCACAATGCCATCCTGTATAACGCATAAATCGCACGCGATTTCTTGTGCGATTTCTTTGTGTTTGTGCATGTGTTTCCTTAATTAGGTATAGCAAAACGCATGCGATTGCGATTAAAAATGCGGAACGCAAGTCGCAATCGTAACGCACCCGAAAACGCGCATTTTCGTTGCGTTGCCGCGTTTTCAATGATTTGATCAAACGCAGAAAAATCTCAGCAGCGTGGCGTAGCCCTAACGGTTTGTTTCTAGTAATAAAATCAGGTTGAGGAAAGGAATGAACATTGGACTCGATGTGAAGTTCATATAAACTGTCTGATGTTAATATTGGCTACTAGATGGATTATTGGGCTATTGGGAGCTTTTATATTACATTATATGTGGGCCCAATAAAACCAGACCAGACGATGGCCAGCAAACATCTCTGTACCTAGAGAACTAGGATTCAGATGAAACGTCTAACTCTACCTTAATGAACCAAGTTGGTATTTTTCCTCTGATAGTAAATTACAAACGGGGGTTCCCATATCTAATGTGTAAATCTGGAGCATTAAAATGTCAATATTATGGTCACGTAAGATTTACTAGGGATTGTAGGAACGATAATCTATTAAATACTTCCATTCATTTATCAAACTGCACTACTGATGAGATGCTATGGACCGAGACAAAGACGGTTCCTGTTACTGTATCATTTCCATTGTGTTTGATACGTTGTTACTCCGGGTAGCAGGCAGGGGTGTCTCTCTAATGAGTCAATATGAGCAAAATGCTCAGGGCGGCATCCCTGCTAAATATCAGAGAGGCGGCAGACAGAGCTCACTTTAATTTTTTTTTATTTTAGTAAAGTGGCAGGCAGAGCAAAAGGAAAATAAACATAGCGTTAGTAGTACACAGGGGCGGCATTCAAAAGTTTGGCTCAGGTGGCAAAAACCCTAGAGACACCCCTGGTAGCAGGGGCGCAGTTCTTTGCAATATGTTGTATCTGTGGTGTCTTTACCACCTGCCGTGTTTCCCAAGCTATAGAGAGAAGTTGGTAAAAAAACAAGCCAAGTTATTCTGTAATCATCTTCTCAATCGCACAGTCCCCAGCCAGGAAACACATCCCTTCTTCCACTTTCTGTAATTGTAAACAAGCCGATCCCTTGGGTTCCCGTCAACGCAATCTATCCAGTGGGAAAAAAACACTTCATCCGTCTTTAGCTGACGAGAGAATATTCTATCGAAATGATGGTGCAGACATTATCATGCTCCTGAACATTTAAAGGTAGATGACCTCATCCCTAATCAAAACTCTTGTCCCTCCGTGTAATAGAGGCTTCTGGGTGGTGGAAATTAAGCTTGGTCAAGTTAAAAGTGGATTCTTCCATGATTGGGTTAAATTGGCCAATCGAGATACACCTGGCCAACATTTCTAGGGCCACACCAATAGTGCAGTCCAGTTGGAAACACCCTATAGAAGTTGTTGATGTAGGTGCTGCCCTACTGCCCTGCACTGGGTAAGGCTTGGGAATGTCCATTGTGCGTTGAGCTGTGTTTAGTTAAGGGCCAAGTGGTTCCAAGCCGAGCGCCATCGCTGGGTGTTTAAGAACGTAGCAATATTAGGATTAATATGGAGAATGATGCAAAGTCCATTATCGAGAACCAACGTACGGAATCCGTCAGAACCCACTGGCCATATTTACCCATAAAGATTGAAAAATGGAGAAAGTAACTGAACCACCAACTGACCATCATATTCAGACACCAGAATGGACGGAGTTTGGGGTTGTCTGGGCTTGACGAGGTCCCATACATGGGAATATTGAATAATGTAATTAGGTCACTGGATAAAGGGGCTGAACAGGCTTCCTCCGCGCGTTCTCTGTACCTGACAGGGTTACTAGACATGGTCTATTTATCTCTCCCGTCAGTTACATATCTGGGTGTTATGTGCCGGAGAGACCAACGAGGGGTCTGAACTGTGAGGGACTGTTACCCCGTCCAAGCCTCAAATTACAGGTCTGTCTTTTTACAAACAGTCACATTCCGGCGCCCAGGAAACTCCTATGGAATTGTTCTCTGAACTGTCGGAGCTGCCAAGGAAAGTCTATGGCAAGAACTTCAAAACACTCACGCAGAGGCCTGGAGACACACACACACTTTCATTAAATCTATTTATCAGAATATGCATTGGGGTCTGTGTCACAGAACTCCTCAGTGACTTCTAATATCCTTATAATTTACAGTAGGGGATACATTATCCCTTATAATACATGAGTGGTACCCAGAGTTCCCTGTATAACTCAGTCTGTGTCCTTGTACCTTTATATAGACACAGAACTCCTCAGTGACTTCTAATATCCTTATAATTTACAGTAGGGGATACATTATCCCTTATAATACATGAGTGGTACCCAGAGTTCCCTGTATAACTCAGTCTGTGTCCTTGTACCTTTATATAGACAGGTAGGTGAACAGGTAGGTAAGCTTAGGCAATATGGTCATCGTTTTCGTGATCGTTTTCCAGGTATTCAGCATTTGTTGTATTTAAAGTCTCGTACACATGCTCAGTGATCACGCTCCCATGGTTAACGCCTTGAAAATGACCATATTGCCTAAGCTTACCTACCTGTTCACCACACTCTCTGTACATACACTTATACTTCAACAATTACAAGTGAACTTTATGAGATTTGTGTGGAGCCAGAAGGCACGCAGACTACCAAAATCAGTGGTCCTGGCTAGAAAGTCCCAAGGAAGGCTGGTAGTCCCAGATGTTATCAAACATCCCTATGCCTTTCAGCTAAGACACCTGGCCATTGGACCACAGACATGATGCTCAGAATTAGAAAGAGAATTGACACATGCTTTGGTAACCAAACCGGCAGGGTCGAAATTTACAATATTTCTATGAAATACTCCCAACAAGAAAACTGCTCTGCTACCATATTTTCTAGACTATGGATCAGTGCTAGACTGGGACGCCTATATCCCAAAATGGACCCCATAACTAGATGGATATACTGAAAAATAACCATAGACTACTTCCATATCCACATAAGGAATCTTTCCACATCTAACCCCATTTGAAACACTACCAACTAGGTATCATGTCACTCATATACTGTATCCTTAATACTATGCCCATGGTACCAAAAAAATTCCCGGGAAAGGAAATCCCAATGGAGGAATGGGGTGACATTTGGGAAGCAACCTTAAAGACAACCAGAAATGTAGTAGTAAGGAAAATGGGTATAATGTGTTGATATGCTGCGTACGAACGGTTATATGTAGTAATGTTATTTATAAAGAAAGATGTGATATGCTCCTCAGGATAATATATTTTTATTTATACACTTAATTAAGAAAGATTTGTTAATGTTTTACTTTATAAATAAAAACCAGTCAATATGTCATTAAGGTCAATATTTGTACTAGGACTTTAAATGGACCTCCTTAAAGGGATACGCCTTTAGGAGTCAAAAATGTCAGTCCTTGCAGGGTTGGGTAGCATGGCTCAGAAGGCAGACGAGTCGCATTATTTTTGTTTGAGTAAAGGGGTGAAACGTTGAGGAACTTGGGCGCTGATGCAATAAGAAGTTTAATTGTTGTAGAATTAACGGATGATGTCACAGCTGTAAAACTGCGTGATGTCATCTTAAGACATTTACTGATTTATTGTAATGTTTTGTTTATATTGGGCCTGTAATGAAGCAGCATTTCTAGATTTTAACCAGACGTGTGTATTTTGTTTCTTTTCCTTCCCCGTAGAGTATCAATGGCGGCCGTCAACCTCCACATTACGTCTACGACCCGGCGATATTTGCTTTTCGTTCCCTGAGCACCGTGAAGCCTATGAGTCCATTAGTCCCAGTCGAAGAGTCACCATGTGCCTACTAATGAGGAATCATGTTATTAGGACCTTACCAGACTGGACCAGTTGGACCTTCAGAACCAGAATCTTTTTGGCTAGAAGCAATAATGACCCTTCACCCTTCCCCTCTCCCTTTATTTTGTATGTCCGTGTTCTGATGCCAGCAGTGGTATGTTGTCTAGCGACCCGATGAGGGGCCCATCGTGTTTAACACCTGTGCGAACGGAAAATTAGGTTAGAAAATGAAAAATTGCCTTAGCTACACATTGCTTAATAGTTCTCCGTCATATTGTAGTTGGAGGAGCTATTGTAGATGTAGTTGGAGACAGTCGGAGTAGGAACTTATACATATATACATATTGTTTACGTACAACTGAGAACTACAACGAAGTGTAACTTTGCCCCTTTTATAGGCAGGGAGATCAACATGTGAAGACATTAAGAGAGATCTTCCCTCTGAATTTCCTTAATGTGTTTCAGCCTGTAGATCCCCTTGAATGTTTCATGTGCCTCGGTTGTGTGGATGTCTGTTATGGGGTGGAACGAAGGCATGTATAGTCTGTACAAAGTGTTAATCGTGTCATTAATATGCAACACTAAGATGTGCGAACACTATAATGTCCAGGTATGTGAGGGCGTCTTGTGTTCCTTGTGTTAGATCCAGACGTCTCATTTCCCCAAGGAAACGGAAGAATTCGGAAACGTAACGCACCTTTAATGAAGAATGATGTCATGATCTAACAGGTGTTGGAAGCAAATGAGGTCATTGTGATCACAGACACTTTTACCAAAGCCACTGGGCAATTATATGGAGTTAGTCTCGCTAACTGGTCCGCTATCAGTTAGCGCAAATTTAACTCCATATTAGTGCCGGATGAGCGGGTTACGCAAAAGACACCCACACATCCGATGCTCGCAATTCAATATCGCTACTTTTAGCACTGGATTTTAACTAATAGCTGCCGTTAAAATCCCGCTGTGAGCAAATCACTTTTCGGGATTTACTCGCTCGCAAAATTGAATTGCGTTCGGCAGTTTCACCCAGACCGATAGCGGCTGAGAGTATTTTATATATTCGTTAGGGAGGTAAACGTTAACATCCCCCCCCCCGCTGTAAAACTTAAACTCTTCTTTATGACGACCTGCTTAATCGGCAACCTCCTGCGCTATTCGAATGTGAATTGGTTGAAAGCCAGTATCGAAAGGGAACCGATTTATCTCCGATTAAAAGCACAAACATTGTACTGACATTTGTTTACTTAGTTCAAACATGTCCTAATTCCAATGTTGGTTCTACATACCCATCGAAAGGACCATTTCAGGTCTAATACATTAATCACGGGTGTCTTGGAGGTATCCAGATGTTCATATGGAGAAGTCTCACTGGGATTATGTGCTGGTCACATTTTATTTCCAGGGCGTCTCCTATAAAATGGAACCACGTTATTTTGGTTTGTGCCACTGAGATCTCATCATGTATATTGAGAAGACACCTACTTCTAATTTAGCACAATTACATTCAATACTTTATATTGCATTTTAAAGATCTAATCAACCGACATTCTTTAGTTTTCACAATTTTCCAATAATTTGTCTTCCTAAACCCCTTTAACCAAAGAGGCCTTTTAACCCAAAGCCTACATTAACTGGCCATCCTCAGGCAAACAGAGAGTCACCATTGTAGACATGGCGTCCAAGATGGCTAAGAATCCTTTAACACAATGGTAACTACATCAGCAGTTTAAAGAGGCTTGCTTATTCCAGGTAAAGGTTAGAGAGATAGATTATATAATATTATCACTAGGTTTCCATTATTGACCTACTGTTTTGCTGAATAGAGGATCATATCGCCGTCCTGCCTGATTGTTAAACAGATGAACATTGCCCTAATCCGTGATTAGAATGTGTTAGTATGGAAATGTGAAGAAGAATGATTGTGTGTACACCTGGAGAGCTGCAAAGACTATTTTTTATACACCTATTTTTGTAATGGAGAAATGTTATTTGTCTAAGAGCTAAACCTTTTTTAGTATTACAGCTACTACACCATAGATAAGCACTTCTATCTTCTGAAGGATCTAGTTACGGGTGGTGATCTGCTTAAGGATCTAGTTATGGGTGGTGATCTCCTGAAGGATCTGTGTATAGGTGGTAATCTCCTGAAGGATCTGGTTACAGGTGGTGATCTGAAGGATCTAGTTACGGGTGGTGATCTGAAGGATCTAGTTACGGGTGGTGATCTCCTGAAGGATCTGGGTATAGGTGGTAATCTCCTGAAGGATCTGGTTACAGGTGGTGATCTGAAGGATCTAGTTACAGGTGGTGATCTCCTGAAGGATCTGGTTACGGGTGGTGATCTCCTGAAGGATCTGCTTACAGGTGGTGACCTCCTGAAGGATCTAGTTACAGGTGGTGATCTCCTGAAGGATCTAGTTACAGGTGGTGATCTCCTGAAGGATCTGGTTACGGGTGGTGATCTCCTGAAGGAGCTGCTTACGGGTGGTGATCTCCTGAAGGATCTGCTTACAGGTGGTGATCTCCTGAAGGATCTGCTTACAGGTGGTGATCTCCTGAAGGATCTGCTTACAGGTGGTGATCTCCTGAAGGATCTGGTTACAGGTGGTGATCTCCTGAAGGATCTGGTTACAGGTGGTGACCTCCTGAAGGATCTGGTTAAGGTGGTGATTCTTGAAGAGGCTCTCGAGGAGTTCATCACATTTGTGTGACTGAAGATAATCATAATAGAAAGTACCACTTATGACGCCATCTCTAGACTTGGGTCTGTGTATGTTCTTGGATATAGGGGTAGGTCTATATTCCAGGCTAAGAATTGAGCTTCTGTGACGTTACGATTACTTGTATGTAATCTGTTGAAGTTCATGTTTTACTACAGGACTGTAATATGTGCATCAACGATCCTAGAAGGTCTGGATTTAGGACTTTTTCATATAAACAGATATATTTAAAACTTTGGTTCAGTGAATCTGATGAGAATTGTTAGGGAAAAAGTGAGCAAAAGTCTAGAATTGAATCTAAAATGACCAACCCCTGGCTTTTAGTTTGGCCAGAAGAACTCTAATAAGCTTGGGGCTTATTAGGTCATTGAGGTCATTAGGAAGGACAATGTATCAAATTACTTTTTAAGGTCGACCCCAAGACTTAGAGGTTGGAAACTAATGGGGTTATTCAATAAAAGTTCTTATCGTTTAAAATGGGGCTAATTTTGCCTCAACCAATCAGATGTTAGCTTTCAAATGTTACATAAGATCTGATTGGTTGGGGCAAAATTAGCACCATTTTAAACCATAAGAACTTTTATTGAATCTCCCCTTAAGAGTTTGGGCTTTGATTGGTTATCATAAACTTTAGCAAATGTATTGATAAAATAATTGATGACACATATATAGACGCCTGGTGGAAAGTCAGCGACTGGTTTAATAACAATGCAACTTCATTGACCATGTCTGTATGTGTACACGGATTAACTATCATATGGGGTTATGCAGAAAACAAGGCCCATGCTTGCACTAGTCTTGTAGTTCACAGGAACCAATCAGATGTTGGTGCACTAGACCAGTTAAAGCTCACTGCTGATTGGTTTCTCTGGACTATAGAGCTCTCGGAGCAGATTCTCCCCTTGTTTCTTAATGACCCTTTTAGACTTTCCGTAAAGATGTTTATGAATTAAGGTCAATAAATCCTGTTTCTGAATTCTCTGGCTTTTGACTCAATTTTTTTTTTTTACTGAATAACCTGTAATAGCTGTAATATTATAATATTTAACATTTAATCAGATTTAAAGGGTATCTTTACTCTAAAAAAAAAGATACAGCAAAATCCCACGGCTCCAAAATCTTATTTCAGATTTTAAATCTGAGCTGTAGATTCTGAGAAATCATCATTTGAAATCACAGCATTTACAGAGAAAGACCTGTCACTCCAGAAACAGAAATTCAAATATGTCCCATCCCAAATATGTCCCAATCAGCAGAGTAAAGAATGGATGGAGCGGGAGATGTGTAAGCAGAGCAGGATCCATGGTAAGTCTGTGCAGAACTTATGTGTCGCAGACACTACAATAAGGCAGTGATTAAGGGAGGAGGGGGCAGTTAGGAGCACTCACTAAACATTAATAATTTAATGACAAAGCAAGCACAGATAAATATGGGAGTACCACCATTTTACTTCTCTCAAATTGTAGTGGTAGAAAATGTAATATTTTAAAAGATACCGTCCTTTCTGGGTGAAACCAGAAGTGATGTTGGCAGAAATCCCTCCAATCCATCTGCATTGGAAGAAGGAGCTGGTCTGGGTTTGTCCAGGATATATGGACTGTCAGCCAGGCAAACCTTGGACCATTGGAATGTCTCAACCCTGCAAGAATGAAGGTAGGTCTCTTCCATGATGGGAAGGCAGCACTTAAGGTTGTTGGATTGCTGCTATTAAATTCAGGGTTTCCTTCCCCATTAACCAGCAGTAGATAGGTGTCCATTAAACTGACCACCTCTCTATTGATTTCCCAATGTTGGTAGACACAATGGCTGCCTGTTGGAATTGTACAGAATTTAATAGGGTGCAAGGAGCCACTTGTTCTTCCAAGTGACAAAATGGCCGAACCTTTTGAAGTGAGACGGGCCCCCGGTCCTACCTGTTTAATTAACCAACTATTGTAAATAGGACTATGGCGGGTTTGGGTAGTTGATGGACAGACGGAAGGCCACAATCTGAACATTCCGGGGGTCTATTGACTATTAGACAAATGTCGTGTGCGTTGAGATTATGACAATGACCATGGCCAGATGGGGGTCGAGTCTCCGTCTATGTAGATTCCTTTCTGTGTTAAAGGCTACACGGACCTACTGCTGTTAATTCAGACACAAGGAAATGGTCACCTGCTAGGGGCAGTGGGGGGTTAATTCTAGGGGGACAGCTGTGTGGTGGTTAATAGGGAGTTCGCCTTTGGGTGTTCAGCCCCTCTTGTCTTTTATCCTTCTCTCTATTGTTGGGAGGGCGAGAGGCATGTGGGGCCTGTACAAGGGAACGGCTCCAAACAGAAGGGGCTTTATCCAGCACATGGGGGCTCATTCACTGCCAGATGGGCTGCTACATTGTGTGGGGATTTATCATCATACAGCTGCCTGAATATTGAGCGGGAGCTGCTGTACTGCACACCGCTCAAACAATTTTGTTAGAGAAATAATAAGGAACGTAAAACCTGCTTACACAGTGATCACATGGTCTTTAACTCTGTAGTATTCACACACCAGTGCATTGTAACAACTACAACTCCCAGCATTCCACTATACCTTATATAGGATATATATAGTGAGAGACTGCATATGGGGTATTTATAGTTAGATACTATAATGTATATTCGATATATAAAGTCAGAAAATATAGTGTATATATAGATATGATACTATATATATATATATAATGTATATACAGACACTATATTGTATCTTTCTATCTAACTATCCATCATCCATCTAGCTGTCCGTTTATCATTTATTTGTCTGTCTGTCTATCATCTGTTTTGGTACCATAGATATATAGTACCAAAAGGAACTCTGGGTACCACTCGTGTTATAAGGGATAATGTACCCCCTACTGTAAATTATAAGGATATTAGAAGTCACTGAGGAGTTCTGTGTCCATATAAAGGTACAAGGACACAGACTGAGTTATACAGGGAACTCTGTGTACCACTTATGTATTATAAGGGATAATATATCCCCTACTGTAAATTATAAGGATATTAGAAGTCACTGAGGAGGTCTGTGTCCATATAAAGGTACAAGGACACAGACCGAGTTATACAGGGAACTCTGGGTACCACTCATGTATTATAAGGATAATGTATCCCCTACTGTAAATTATAAGGATATTAGAAGTCACTGAGGAGTTCTGGGTCCATATAAAGGTACAAGGACACAGACTGAGTTATACAGGGAACTCTGGGTACCACTCATGTATTATAAGGGATAATGTACCCCCTACTGTAAATTATAAGGATATTAGAAGTCACTGAGGAGGTCTGTGTCCATATAAAGGTACAAGGACACAGACTGAGTTATACAGGGAACTCTGGGTACCACGCATGTATTAAAAGTGATAATGTATCCCCTACTGTAAATTATAAGGATATTAGAAGTCACTGAGGAGGTCTGTGTCCATATAAAGGTACATATCAGGGATATCACGTTTGACTATAACACGGATTACAATGTATTCAGTACATTGAATGGACAGTCCTATATTTTTCTACCAATCTGCTATTAACACAGTGTATAAGATGAGTTTGGTTATATCTGTGTCCGTTCCAATTTTTTAAGACCCTTTGTCCCACTTGGCTCCGTTCTATATTGAACAGGAAACCTTAACCCTAGTTAATTGATACAAGGTTCCTTCTCCTCTTGTACAGTATGTTTAATTGAAGAAAATCAGACCAAAGAAGTTAAAGGCAAAGTAATTATTTAGTTCATGGTATATAAATCCATCCAGGTCAAGGTATATCTGTAATATTCATCCATCCAGGTCACGGTATATCTGTGATGATTATTCAATCCATCACAGTCCGTATATCTTGATATCATCATCCAGGCCACGGTATATCTGTGTAATTCCATCCATCCAGGTCACGTACTATCTGTGATATTCATCCTCAGGCCACGGTATAATCTGGTGATTTCATCCATCCAGGTCACGGTATATCTGTGATATTCATCCATCCAGGTCACGTATATCTGTGATATTCATCCATCCAGTCACGGTAATATCTGTGATATTCATCCATCCAGTCCGGTTATCTGTCATGTTCATCCCTCCAGGTCACGCATATGTGATGTTTCATCCATCCAGGTCACCATATGTGTAATGTTCATCATCCAGGTCACGGCATATTGTAATGTTTCATCCATCCAGTCGCGGCATATGTGTAATGTTTTCATCGCCTCCAGGTCACGGCATATACTGTAATGTTCATCCATCCAGGTCACGGTATCTGTGAATATTCCCATCCATGTCACGGCAATATGTGATGTTCATCCATCCAGGTCACGGCATATGTGTAATGTTCATCCATCCAGGTCACGGCATATGTGTAATGTTCATCCATCCAGGTCACGGCATATGTGTAATGTTCATCCATCCAGGTCACGGCATATCTGTAATGTTCATCCATCCAGGTCACGGCATATCTGTAATGTTCATCCATCCAGGTCACGGCATATCTGTAATGTTCATTCATCCAGGTCACGGCATATCTGTAATGTTCATTCATCCAGGTCACGCATATCTTGTATGTTTCATCCATCCAGTCACGGCATATCTGTAATGTTCATCATCCAGGTCACGGCATATCTGTAATGTTCATTCCATCCAGGTCATGTAATATCTGTGATGTTCATCCATCAGTCACGGATATCTGTGATGTTCACCATCCAGTCACGGTATATCTGTGATGTTCACCATCCGGTCCGGTATCTGTGATATTCATCCCTCCAGGTCACGTATACTAATCGTGATATACATCATCCAGTGTCACGGTATATCTGTGATATTCATCCATCCAGGTCACGGTATATCTGTGATATTCATCCATCAGGTCACGGTATATCTGTGAATTCATCATCCAGGTCACGGTATATCTGTGATATTCATCCATCCAGTCACCGGTATATCTGTGATATTCATCCATCCAGGTCACGGTATATCTGTGAATATTCCATCCATCCAGGTCACAGGTATATCTGTGATATTCATCCATCAGGTAACGGTATATCTGTGATATTCATCCATCCATGTCACGGTATATCTGTGATATTCATCCATCCAGGCCGGTCATATCTGTTTTTCATCCATCCAGGTCACGTATATCTGTGATGTTCATCCATCCAGGTCACGGATATCTGTGATTTCATCCATCCAGGTCACGGTATATCTGTGATATACATCCATCCAGGTCACGGGTAATCTCTCTGATATTCATCATCCATTTCACGGTAATCTGTGATATTCATCCATCCAGGTCACGTATATCTGTGATATTCATCATCCAGGTCACGGTATATCTGTGATATTCATCCATCCAGGTCACGGTATATCTGTGATTTCATCACCAGGCACGTATTCTGTGATATTCTCATCCAGGTCACGGTATATCTGTGATATTCATCCATCCAGGTCACGGTATATCTGTGATATTCATCCATCCAGGTCACGGTATATCTGTGATATTCATCCATCCAGGTCACGGTATATCTGTGATGTTCATCCATCCGGCACGTATATCTGTGATGTTCATCCATCCAGGCCACGGCATATCTGTGATGTTCATCCATCCAGGCCACGGCATATCTGTGATGTTCATCCATCCAGGTCACGGCATATCTGTGATGTTCATCCATCCAGGTCACGGCATATCTGTGATGTTCATCCATCCAGGCCACGGCATATCTGTGATGTTCATCCATCCAGGCCACGGCATATCTGTGATGTTCATCCATCCAGGTCACGGCATATCTGTGATATTCATCCATCCAGGTCACGGTATATCTTTGATATTCATCCTCATCCAGGTCACGGTATATCTGTAATATTCATCCTCCAGGTCACGTATATCTGTAATATTCACCATCCAGGTCACGGTAATCTGTAATATTCATCCATCCAGGTCCGGTATATCTGTAATATTCATCCATCCAGGTCACGGTATATCTGTATATTCATCCATCCAGTCACGGTATATGTAATATCCATCCAGGTCACGGTATATCTGTAATATTCATCTATCCAGGTCACGTATACCTGTTTATATTCATCCATCCAGGTCACGGTATATCTGTAATATTCATCATCCAGGTCACGGTATATCTGTATATTCATCCATCCAGGTCACGGTATATCTTGTAATATTCATCCTCCAGGTCACGGTATAGCTGTAATATTCATCCATCCAGTCACGGTATATCTGTATATTCTCCATCCAGGTCACGGTATATCTTAATATTCAGTCATCCAGGTCACGGTATATCTGTAATATTCATCCTCCAGGTCACGGTATATCTGTAATTCATCCATCCAGGTCACTGTATATCTGTAATAATTCATTCATCCAGGTCACGGTATATCTGTAATATTCATCCATCCAGGTCACGGTATATCTGAATATTCATCCATCCGGTCACGGTATATCTGTAATATTCATCCATCCAGGTCAGGTATATCTGTAATATCCATCCTCCCAGGTCACGGTATTCTGTAAATATCCATCCATCCAGGTCACGGTATATCTGTAATATTCATCCATCCAGTCACGGTAATCTGTAATATTCACCATCCGTCAGATCGTACACCGGTCACGTATATCTGTAATATTCATCCATCAGTCACGGTATATCTGTAATATCATCCATCCAGGTCACGGTATAATCTGTAATATTCATCCATCCAGGTCACGTATATCTGTAATATTCATCCATCCAGGTCACGGTATAATCTGTATATTCATCCATCCAGGTCACGGTATATCTGTAATATTCATTCATCCAGGTCACGGTATATCTGTAATATCATCCATCCAGGTCACGGTATATCGTAATATTCATCCATCCAGGTCACGGTATATTCTGTAATATTCATCCATCCGGTCACGGATATTCTGTAATTATTCATCTCCAGGGTCACGGTATATCTGTTAATATTCTCCATCCGGTCACGGTATAACTGTAATTTCATCATCCAGGTCACGGTATATCTGTAATTTCATCCATCCAGGTCACGTATATCTGTAATTCATCATCCAGGTCACGGTATTCTGTAATATTCATCCATCCAGGTCACGTATATCTGTAATATCATCCATCCAGTCACGGTATATCTGTAATATCATCCATCCAGGTCACGGTAATATCTGTAATATTCATCCATCCAGGTCACGGTATATCTGTATATTCATCCATCCAGGTCGGTATATCTGTAATATTCATCCTCCAGGTCACGGTATATCTGTAATATTCATCCATCCAGGTCACGGTATACTTTAATATTCATCCATCCAGGTCACGGTATATCTGTAATATCATCCATCCGGTCCCGGTAATATCTGTAATATTCATCCATCCAGGTCACGGTATTCTGTATATTTCATCCATCCAGGTCACGGTATATCTGTTATTCATTCATCCAGGTCACGGTATATCTGTATATCCATCCATCCAGGTCACGGTATATCTGTAATATTCATCCATCCAGGTCACGGATATCTGTGTATATTCCTCCATCCAGGTCACGGTAGGATCTGAATTTCATCCATCCAGGTCACGGTATATCTGTAATATTCATCCATCCAGGTCACGGTATATCTGTATTATTCATACCATCCAGGTCACGGTATATCTGTGATATTCTCCATCCAGTTCACGTATATCATAATTCATCACGGTAATCTGTAATATTCATCCATCCAGGCGTAATCTGTAATATTCATCCATCCAGGTCACGGTATCTCTGTAATATCTCCATCCAGGTCACGGTATACTGTATATTCTCCATCCAGGTCACTGGTATATCTGTAATATTCATCCATCCAGGTCACGGTATATCTGTATATTCATCCATCCAGGTCCACGGTAATATCTGTAATATTCATCCATCCCGGTCACGGTATATCTGTAATATTCATCCATCCAGGTCGGAATATCTGTAATTTCATCCATCCAGGTCACGGTATATCTGTAATATTCATCCATCCAGGTCACGGTATATCTGTAATATTCATCATCCAGGTCACGGTATATCTGTAATATTCATCCATCCAGGTCATGTGTATATCTGTAATATCATCATCCAGTAACGGTATTCGTAATTCACCATCCAGTCATGGTATATCTGTATATTCATCCATCCAGTCACGGTAATATCTGTATATCATCCATCCAGGTCACGGTATATCTGTAATATTCATCCATCCAGGTCACGGTAATATCTGTATATTCATCCATCCAGGTCACGGTATATCTGTAATATTCATCATCCAGGTCACGGTATATCTGTAATATTCCATCCCATCAGGTCACGGTATTCTGTCATATTCATCCATCCAGGTCACGGTAATATCTGTGATATCATCCATCCAGGTCACGGTAATGTCTGTAATATTCATCCATCCAGGTCACGGTATATCTGTAATATTCATCCATCCAGGTCACGGTATCATGTCGAAATATTCATCCATCCAGGTCCCGGTATTCCTGTAATATTCATCCATCCAGGTCACGTAATGTCTGTAATATTCATCCATCCAGGATGATCCATCCAGGTCACGGTATGTTGTAGATATTCATCATCCGGTCACTTATTCTGTGATATTCATCCATCCGGTCACGGTATCTGTGATATTCACCCTCCAGGTCACGGTATATCTGTAATATTCATCCATCCAGGTCCGGTATATACTGTGATATTCTCCATCCAGGTCACGGTATATCTGTAATATTCATCCATCCAGGTCACGTATATTCTGATATTCATCCTCAGGTCACGTATATCTGTATTTCATCCATCCAGGTCACGGTATATCTGTAATATTCATCCATCCAGTCCGGTATATTGTATATTCATCCATCCAGTCACGGTATTCTGATATTCATCCATCCGTTCACGGTATTCTGATATCATTGCATCCATCCAGGTCACGTATATCTAATATTATTCATCTACGGTATATCTGTAATATTCATCCATCCAGGTCACGGTATATCGTGTAAATTCATTATCCAGGTCATGGTATTCTGTAATATTCTCCATCCAGGTCATGGTATATCTGTAATATTCATCCATCCAGGTCAGGTATATCTGTAATATTCATCCATCCAGGTCATGGTATATCTGTAATATTCATCCATCCAGGTCACGGTATATCTGTATATTCATCTATCTCAGGACACGGTATATCGTAATATTCATCCATCCAGGTCATGGTAATCTGTAATATTCATTCATCCAGGTGGTATATCTGTAATATTCATCCTCCAGGTCATGTATATCTGTAATATTCATCCATCCAGGTCACGGTATATCTGTAATATTCATCCATCCAGGTCTAGGTATTCGTAATATTCAATATCATCCAGGTCTGGTATATCTGTAATATTCATCCATCCAGTCATGGTAATCTGTAATATTCATCCATCCAGGTCACGTTATCTGTAATATTTCATCCATCCAGGTCACGGTATATCTGTAATATTCTCCATCCGGTCAGGGTATATCTGTAATATTCATCCATCCGTTCTGGTATATCGGTAATATTCATCCATCCAGGTCATGGTATATCTGTAATATTCATCATCCAGGTCACGGTATATCTGTAATATACTCCATCCAGGTCACGGTATATCTGTAATATTCATCCATCCAGGTCACGGTATACTGTAATTCCCATCCAGTCACGTATATCTGTAATATCATCCACCGTCAGTATATCTGTAATATTCAATCCATCCAGGTTCACGTATATCTGTAATATTCATCCATCCAGGTCACGGTATATCTGTAATATTCATCCATCAGGTCACGGTATATTCTGTAATATTCATCCATCCAGGTCATGGTAGTCTGTAATATTCATCATCCGGTCAGTGATATCTCTAATATTCATCCATCCAGGTCATGGTATATCTGTAATATTCATCATCCAGGTCATGGTATATCTGGTAATATTCATCCATCCAGGTCATTTATATCTGTAATATTCACCATCCAGTCACGGTATTTTTGTAATATTCATCCATCCAGGTACGGTATATCTGTAATATTCATCCATCCAGGTCACGGTATATCTTGTAATATTCATCCATCCAGGTCAACGGTATATCTGTATATTCATCTCATCCAGGTCATGTATATCTTAATATTCATTCATCCAGTCCGGTATTCGTAATATTCATCCATCCAGTCAGGTAATATGTATATTCATCATCCAGGTCACGTATATCTGTTATTTCATACCATCCAGGTCACGGTATATCTGTAATATTCATCATCCCAGGTCATGGTATATATCTGTAATATTCATCCATCCAGTCACGGTAGTATCTGAAATATTCATCCTCCAGGTCAACGGTATATCTGTAATATCATCCTCGGTCAGGTATATCTGTAATATTCATCCATCGGTCATGGTATATCTGTAATATTCATACCATCCAGGTCATGGTATATCTGTAATATTCATCCGTCCAGTCATGGTATATTCGTAATATTCATTCATCCAGGTCACGGTATATCTGTAATATACATCCATCCCTGTCAACTGTATATCTGTAATATTCATCCATCCAGTCCGGTATATCTAATATTCATCCATCCAGGTCACGGTAATATCATGTATATTCATACCATCCAGGTCACGGTAATAATCTGTAATATTCATCCATCCAGGTCACGTATATCTGTAATATTTCATCCATCCGGTCACGGTATATATCTTGTAATATTCATCCATCCAGTCACGTGTATATCTGTAATTTCATCTCCGGTCCGGTATATCTGTAATATTCATCCATCCAGGTCACGGTTATCTGTAATATTCAACCATCCAGGTCACGTATATCTGTAATATCCATCCATCCATCACGGTATTCTGTAATATCATTCCCAGTCATGGTATATCTGTAATATTCATCCATCCATGTCACGGTATATCTGTAATACTCCATCCGGTCACGGTATATCTGTAATATTCATCCATCCGGTCACGGTAGAAATCTGTAATATTCATCCATCCGGTCATGGTATTATCTGTAATATCCCTCATCCAGGTCATCGGTTTATCTGGTAATATCATCCACCAGGTCATGGTAATCTGTATATCATCCATCCATCAGGTTCGATCCATCCAGGTCATGGTATCTCTGTAATATTCATCCACCAGGTCCCATGGTATATCTGTAATATTCATCATCCAGGTCATGGGTATATCTGTAATAGTTCATCCATCCAGGTCATGCGTATATCTGTAATATTCATCCATCCAGTTCACGGTTATCTGTAATATTCTTCCATCCAGGATAACGTTAGATCTTTAATATTCATCCATCCATGCTCATGGTATTCTGTAATATTCATTCATCCAGTGTCATGGTATATCTGTATTATTCATCCATCCAGGTCACGGTATATCTGTCATATTCACCATCCAGGTCACGGTTATTTCTGTAATATTCATCCCTCCAGGTCAGGGTTATTCTGTAATATTCATCATCCAGGTCATGGATATCTGTAATATTCATTCATCCAGGTCACGGTATATCTGTAATATTCTGCCATCCAGGTCACGGTATATCTTGTACTATTCATCCATCCAGGTCACGGTATATCGTATATCTTCATCCAGCCAGGTCACGGTAATATCTGTTACTATTCATCCATCCGGCTCACTGGTATATCTGTACTATTATCCATCCAGGTTCAGTATCTCTGTATATTCATCCCATCCAGGTCACACGGTATATCTGTAATATTCATCCACCAGGTCATGGTAAATCTGTAATATCCATCCATCCAGGTCAAACGGTATGTCTGTAATATTCATTCACCAGGTCACGGTTATATCTGGTAATATTCATCCATACCGAGTTCACGGTATATCTGTCAATATTCAATCCAATCCGGTCATACGGTATATTGTAATATTCATCCATCCAGGTCACGGTATCTTAATATCATCTCCGTAAGGTATTCTAATTTCTCATCCAGGTCACGGTATATCTGTAATATTCAATCCTCCAGGTCACGGTATAATCTGTAATATCCAGCCATCCAGGTCACGGTTAATGCTGTATTTCATCCATCCAGGTCCCAGGTTAAGTCTGTAATATCATCCATCCAGTCATGGTATATCTTAATATTCATTTCATCCAGGTCATGGTTATTCTGTAATATTCCACTTCATACCGTCTGGTGTAATCTGTAATATTCAATCCACCAGTCCCACCCAAAGTGGTAATGCGATAAATTCCGTCATATCTGTATATATTCATCCATCAATGTCATGGTATAATCTGTAATATTCCATCCAGCCAGGTCACGGTATAATCGTAATATTCATCCAGTCCAGGACACACGGTATATCTGTCAATTTCATCCATCCAGGTTCATGGTATATCTGTAATATCATTCATCCAGGTCATGGTATAATCTGTAATATTCCATCCCTCCAGGTCATGGTATATCGGTAATATTCATCCATGCAGGTCCACGGTATATCTGTAATATTCCATCCATCCAGGTCACGTATAATCGTAATATTCATTCTCCAGTCACGGTATATCTGTAATATTCATTCCATCCAGTCACGTATATCTGTAATATTCCCCATCCATCCAGGTTCACGGTAATTGTCTATTCATCTCCATCCATCAGGTCACGTTATCATTTCAGTCATGTATTCTTATTTCTCCATCCAGGTCACGTAATAACCAGTCTGTAACTATTCTCCACCAGTCATAAAGCTTACTATTGTCACGGTGTATATCTGCTAATATTTCGTCCATCCAGGTCACGGTATATCTGTGAATATTCGTCATCCAGTCACGGTATAACTGTATATTCGTCCATCCAGGTCACGGTATAATCTGTTACATGGATTCGTCCATCAGGTCACGTATATCTGTAATAATCGTCCCATCAGGTCAACGGGTATAAGTGGTATATTCGTCCAGCCAGGTCACGGTATATCTTTAATATTCATCCATCCAGGTCCTATAACTGTATATTCATCCATCGTCCTTATTATATTCATCCAATCCAGGTCACGGTAATTCTGTAATATGTCAATCCATCCAGGTCACGGTATATCTGTTAATGATTCCATCATCCAGGTCACGGTAAGATCTTACTATTCATCACCAGGTCACGGTATATTCTGTCATCTGTATATTCATCCATCCAGGTCCCGGTAGATCTGTAATAGATTCATCATCCCGGTCACGGTATATCTTAATTTCCTCCATCCAGGCACGGTATAAATCTGTAATATTCATCCATCCATGGTCACGTGTATACTCTGTATAATTCATCCCTCCAGGTCACGGTATAATCGGTATACTTCATCCATCCAGTCACGGTTAATATCTGTACTTATAGTCATCCTCCAGTCACGGTATATCTGTACTATCGGCCATCACCATCCAGGTCACGGTATATCTGTGTACTGATCATCCATCCAGGTCAACGGTAATATCTGGTAATATTCACGCATCCAGGCAAGTATAATCTGTAATATTCATCCATGCCAGTCACGTATATTCTAATTCTCCAGTGATATCTATCATTCATCCATCCCCAGGTCACGGTATATCTGTACTATCTCTCCAGGTCACGGTATATCTGTAATATTCCACCATCCAGGTCACGGTATCTATTCTGTAACTATTCACATCCAGGTCACGTATATCTGTAATATTCATCCATCCAGGTCACGTGTATATCTGTAACTCCATCGGTATTTCGTCTTCGCATCCAGTCAGGTATATCTGTAATAATTCGTCCATCCAGTCACGGTATAATCGTAATATTCGTCCATCCAGGTCACGTATATCTTAATATCTTCCATCCAGGTCACGGTAATATCTGTAATATTCGTCCATCCCAGGTCACGGTTAGAATAATATCTCCCGGTCGTATATTTAATTCATCCATCCAGGTCCCTATTATATCTTGTAATATTCATTTCATCCAGTCACGGTAATTCTGTAATATTCATCCATCCAGGTCACGGTATAAGACTGTAATATTCATCCTCATGTCACGTGATATCTGTAATATTCTCCATCCGAGGTCACGTAAGTAATATTCATCACAGTAGCTTTCTAATATTTCATCCATCCCGTCCGGTAAATATCTGTAATATCTCGTCCTCCGTCCGGTATAATTCTTATATCTATCCCTCCAGGTACGGTATATCTGTAATATTCATCCATCCATCAGGTAATCTCTGTAATCTTCATCCATCCTTTCCACGGTAATATCTTGAACTAATTCATCCATCAAGGTCACGGTAGTCTGTACATATTCATCCACCAGGTCACGGTATAATCTGTAATATTCATCCATCCAGGTCACGTATCATCTGTAATATTCATCATCCAGTCACGGTCATATCTGTAATATTCATCCATTCCAGGTCCACGGTATATCTGTAACTTTCCACCATTCCAGGGTCCACGGTATATCTGTATATTCATCCATCCAGGTCACGGTATATTGAATCTCATCTAGTAGTCATATCAATATCACATCCCAGGTCCACGGTATATCTTAACATCCTCCACGATTCTAATATTCACTCCAGGTCGCGGTAATACTGTAATATATCATCCATCCAGGTCACGGTATAATCTGTATATTCACCATCCAGGTCACTGGTATATCTGTAATAGTCATCCATCCAGGTCAACGGTATATCTGGGATATTCAATCCATCCAGGTCACGGTATATCTGTAATATTCATCCATCCAGGTCACGGTATATCTTGTATATTCCTCCATCCAGGTCACGGTATATCTGTATATTCATCCATCCAGTTCACGGTATACTGATTTCATCTCCAGTCACGTATTCGTATATTCATCCACCAGTCCACGGTATATCTGTAATATTCACCCACTCCAGGTCACGATATCTGTAATGATTCCATCCCTCCAGGTCACGTATATCTGTAATATTCATCCATCCATGTCACGGTATATCTGTAATGTCATCCTCCAGTCACGGATTCGAATTTCATCCATCCAGATCACGGTATATCTGTAATCATCCATCCAGGTCACGGTATATCGTAATTTCATCCATCCAGGTCACAGGTATGTTGTACTATTCATCCATCCGGTCACGGTATAGCTCGTATCTTCATCTCATCCAGGTCACGGTATACTCTGTAATTTCATCCATCCAGGTCACGGTATTCTGTAATATTCATCATCCAGGTCACGGTATATCCTGTACTATTCATCATCCATGTCACGGTATATCTGTAAGTATCACATCCATCCGTCACGTATATCGTACTATTCATCCTCCAGGTCACGGTATATCTGTGATATCATCCATCCAGGTCACGTATAGTTATCTGTAATGATATTCATGCCATCCAGGTCACGGCATATCTATAGTTATGATCCATCTACGTGATATCTGAATATTCATCCATCCAGGACACTGTATATCTGTAATATTCATCCATCCAGGTACGTATATCTGTAAATTCATCCATCCAGTCACTGTATATCTGTAATATTCATCCATCCAGGTCACGTATATCTGTATATTCATCCATCCAGGTCACGTTTATCTTGTAATATTCATCATCCATCACGGTAATCTGTATATTCATGCCATCAGGTCACGGTATATCCTGTAATCATCACCATCCAGGTCACGGATATCTGTAATATTCCTCCATCAGGTCACGTATATCTGTAATATTCATCCATCCAGGTCACGGTATAAATCTGTAATATTCTCATCCAGGTCACGGTATACTCTGGTAATATTCATCCATCCGGTCACGGTATATCTGTAATATTCATCCATCCAGGCAGGTATATCTGGAATATTCAATCCATCAGGTCACGGTATATCTGTAATTCATCCTCCAGGTCACGGTATATCTGTAATATTCATCCATCCAGGTTCACGGTATATCTGTAATACCATCCATCCGGTCACGGTATATCTGAATATTCATCCATCCAGTCACGGTATATCTGTAATATTCATCCATCCAGGTCACGGTAATTCTGTAAATATTCTCATCCAGGTCACGGTATAGTTCCTTGGTATATCAATCCATCCAGGTCACGGTATGTCTGTAATAATTCATCCATCCAGGTCACGGTATATACTGGTGATATTCATCCCATACCAGGTCACGGTATGTCTGTAATATTTCAAATCCTCCAGGTCACGGTATATTCTTCCCCCCCCTTTTGTAATATTCATCCATCCAGGTCACGGTTATTCTGTATATTCTCCATCCAGGTCACGGTATAATCTGTATATCAATCCATCCGGTCACGGTATGTCTGTAATATTCATCCATCCAGGGCACGGTATTCTTGATATTTCATCCATCCAGGTCACGGTAATTCTGTGATAATTCATCCATCCAGGTCACGGTATATCTGTAAAGCATCCATCCAGGTCACGGTATATCTGTGATATCATCCATCCAGGGCACGGTATATCTGTATATTCATCCATCCAGGTCACGGTATATCTGTGATATCATCCATCCAGGTCACGTATATCTGATATTCCATCCATCCAGTCACGGTATATCTGTTGATATTCAAATTCATCCAGGTCACGGGTATGTCTGTATATTCATCCATCCAGGTCCTATATTGTAATATTCATCCATCCAGGTCACGGTATATCTGTATTATCATCCCATCCAGGTCACGGTTATCTGTATATTCATCCATCCAGGTCCACGGTATTCTAGTATAATTCTCCATCCTCACGGTATATCTGAATATTTCATCCATCCAGGTCATGGTAATCTTGTAATATTCATCATCCAGGTCAGGTCTAATTTGTAAATCATCCTTACCTCAGGTCATGGTATATCTGTATATTCATCCATCACGTCATGGTTATCTGTAATATTCATCCATCCAGGTCTGGTATATCTGATATTCATCCATCCAGGTCACGGTATATCTGTAATATTCATCCATCCAGCAGGTATATCTGTAATATTCATCCATCCAGGTCATGTATATCTGTAATATTCATTCATCCAGGTCATGTATAATCTGTAATATTCAATCATCCAGGTCCAGGATAATCTGTAATATTCATCCATCCGGTCACGGTATATCTGTAATATCATCCATCCAGGGTCACGTGTATATCTGTAATATTCATTCATCCAGGTCTGGTATAGTCTGTATTATATTCATCCATCCAGGTCACGGTTTTATCTGTAATATTCATCCATCAGGGCACGGTATATCTTAATATCATCCATCCAGGTCACGGTATATCTGTAATATTCATCCATCCAGGTCACGGTATATCTGTATATTCATCCATCCAGGTCAGTATATCTGTATATCATCCATCCGGTCAGGTCTTATTCATCACAGGTCACGGTAATGCGTAATATACTCCATCCAGGTCACGGTATATCTGTATATTCATCATCCAGGTCCGGTATATCTGTAATATTCACCATCCAGGTCACGGTATATCTGTAATATTCATCCATCCAGGTCACGGTATTCTGTAATATTCATCCATCCAGGTCACGTATAGCTGTAATATTCATCCATCCAGGTCACGGTATCTGTTATTCACCATCCAGTCCGGTATAATCTGTAATTCATCCATCCAGGTCATGTATATCTTGTAATATTCATCATCCAGGTCAGGTATATGCTGTAATTCATCCATCCAGGTCCAGGTATATCTGTATATTCATCCATCCAGGTCAGGTATATCTGTAAATATTCATCCATCCAGGTCAGGTATATCTGTAATATTCATCCATCCAGGTCACGGTAATACTGTATATATTCATCCATCCAGGTCACGGTATATCTGTAATATTCATCCATCCAGGTCACGTGATATCTGTAATTCATCCATCCAGGTCACGGTATATCTGTTATTCATTCCATCCAGGTCACTGGTAATAATCGTAATATTCATTCATCCAGGTCATGGTATCTGTAATATTCATCCATCCAGGTCATGTATATCTGTATATTCATCCACCAGGTCACAGGTATATCTGTGAATATTCATCCATCCAGGTCAGTATATCTGTATAGTTCATCATCCATGTCACGGTATATCTGTGAATATTCATCCATCCAGGTCACGGTATATCTGTAATATCATCCATCCAGGTCACGGTAATCTGTAATGTCATCCATCCAGGTCACGGTATATCTGTATATTCATCCATCCGGTCAGGTAATCTGTATTTCATCCATCCAGGTCATGGTATATCTGTAATATTCATCCATCCAGGTCATGGTATATCTGTAATATTCATTCATCCAGGTCACGGTATATCTGTATATACATCCATTCCAGGTACGGTATTATCTGTATATTCATCCATCCAGGTCCGGTATAAATCTGTAATATTCATCCATCCAGGTCACGGTATAATCTGTACTATTCACCATCCAGGTCCGATCGTAATCATCCTCCAGGCACGGTATATCTGTATTTCATCATCCAGTCACGAGGTATTCTGTGATATCATCCATCAGGCACGGTATATCTGGTAATATTCATCCATCCAGGTCACGGTATATCTGTAATATTCATCCATCCAGGTCACGGTATATCTGTAATATTCAATTCCATCAGGTCACGGTATATCTGTAATATCCATCCATACCTGTCATGGTATATCTGTGATATTCATTCATCCAGGTCACGGTATATCTGTAATATTCATCCATCCAGGTCACGGATATCTGTATATATTCCATCCGGTCACGGTATATCTGTTCATATTCATCCATCCAGGTCACGGTATATCTGTATATTCATCTCCAGGTCACGGTAATCTGTAATATCCATCCATCCAGGTCACGGTATATCTGTGAATATCATCCATCCAGGTCAGTATATCTGTAATTCCATCCATCCAGTCAGGGTATATCTGTAATATTCATTTCATCCAGGTCATGGTATATCTGTGATATTCATCCATCAGGTCACGTGTATATCTGTGAATATTCATCCATCCAGGTCACGGTAATCTGTAATTTCACCATCCAGGTCACTGGTAATATCTGTATATTCATCCATCCAGGTCACGGTATATCTGTATATTCATCCATCCAGGGTCACGGTATATCTGTAATATTCATCCATCCAGGTCAGGTATATCTGTAATATTCATCTCATCCAGGTCACGTGTAATCTGTAATATCATCCATCCAGGTCACTGTATTCTGTAATATCATCCATCCAGGTCACGGTATATCTGTAATATTCATCCATCCGGTCATGGTAATCTGTAATATTCATTCATCCAGGTCATGGTATTCTTTAATATTCATCATCCAGGTCACGGTATATCTGTGATATTCATTCAATCCAGGTCACGTATATCTTATATTCATCCATCCAGTCACGGTATATCTGTACTATTCATCCATCCTCCAGGTCACGGTCTATCTGTACTATTCATCCATCCAGGTCACTGTATATCTGTACTATTCATCCATCCAGTCACGGTATATCTGTAATATTCATCCTCCAGGTCAGTAATCTGTAATATCATCCATCCAGGTCACTGTATATCTGTAATTCATCCATCCAGGTCACGGTATATCTGTATATTCATCCATCCAGGTCCGGTATATCTGTATATTCATCCATCCAGTCACGGTATATCGTAATATTCATCCTCCAGGTCACGGTATATCTGTATTATCATCCATCCGGTCACGGTATATCTGTAATATCTCTCCAGGTCACGGTATATCTGTAATATCATCCATCCAGGTCACGGTATATCTGTAATATTCATCCATCCAGGTCACGGTATATCTGTATATTCATCCATCCAGGTCCAGGTATATCTGTAATATCCATCCCATGTCACGTATATTGTAATATCATCATCCAGGTCCGGTATATCTGTATATTCATCCATCCAGGTCACGGTATATCTGTAATATTCATCCATCCAGGTCACGGTATATCTGTACTATTCATCCCTCCAGTCCGTATAGCTGTATATTCATCCATCAGGTCACGGTATATCTGTAATATTCCATCCTCCGGTCACGGTAATATCTGTAATATTCATCCATCCAGGTCACGGTAATATCTGTAATTTCATCCATCCAGTTCACGGTATCTGTAATTCATCCATCCAGGTCACGGTATATCTGTAATATTCATCCTCCAGGTCACGGTATATCTGTATATTCATCCATCAGGTCACGGTAATATCTGTAATATTCTCCATCCAGTCACGTATATCTGTATATTCATCCATCCAGGTCACGGTATATCTGTAATATTCACCATCCAGGTCACGGTATAAATCTGTATATTCATCCATCCGGTCACGTTATATCTGTAATATTCCTCCATCCAGGTCACGGTATATCTGTAATATTCATCCAATCCAGGTCACGGTAGATCTGTAATATTCATCCATCCAGGTCACGGTATATCTGTATATTCATCCCATCCAGGTCACGGTATATCGTAATATTCATCCATCCAGGTCACGGTATATCTGTAATATTCATCCATCCGGTCCGGTATATCTGTAATCTCATCCATCCAGTCACGGTATTCTTGTATATTCATCCATCCAGGTCACGGTATATCTGTAATAATCATCCTCCAGGTCACGGTATATAAATCTGTAAATATCATCCATCCAGGTCACGGTATATCTGTAATATTCATCCATCCAGGCACGGATATCTGTACTATTCATCCCCTCCAGGTCACGGTATAATCTGTATATTCATCCATCCAGGTCACGGTATAATCTGTAATATTCATCCCCAGCACGTATATCTGTAATATTAATCATCCAGGTCACGGTATATCTGTTATATTCATCCACCGGTCACGGTATATCTGTAATATTCATCCATCCAGGTCAGTATAATCTGTATATTCATCCATCCAGTCACGGTATATTCTGTAATATTCATCCATCCGGTCACGGTATATCTGTAATATTCATCCATCCAGGTCACGGTATATCTGTAATATTCATCCATCCAGGTCACGGTATTCTGTAATATTCATCCATCCGGGTCACGGTATATCTGTAAATCATCTGTCCATCCAGGTCAGGTATATCTGTAATATCATCCATCCAGGTCCACGTATATCTGTAATTTCATCCCCAGGTCACGGGATTGTATATATCCATCCAGTCACGGTATATCTGTAATATTGCATCCATCCAGGTCACGGTATATCTGTAATATTCATCCATCCAGGTCACGTATATCTGTAATATTCATCCATCCAGGTCACGGTTATCTGTAATATTCATTCCATCCAGGTCCGGTATATCTGTAATATTCCCATCACCAGGTCACGGTGTATCTGTAATATTCATCCATCCAGGTCACGGTATATCTGTAATATTCTCCTGTCATTATTCGAATTCATCATTGTCACGGTATATTGTAAATTCATCCATCCGGGTCCGGTATATCTGTCTATATCTCCATCCAGGTCCGGTTATCTGTATATTCATCCATCCAGGTCACGGTATATCTGTAATATTCATCCTCGGTTCATGGTATATCTGTAATTATTCATCCTCCGGTCCGGTATATCGTAATATTCTCCAGTCCAATGTCACATTCTGTATATCATCCATCCAGGTCACGGTAATATCTGTAATATTCATCCCACAGGTCCGTAATCTGTATATTCCATCCATCCAGGTCACGGTATATCTGTAATTTCATCCATCCAGGTCATGGTAATATCTGTAATATTAATCCATCCACAGTCACGGTATATCTGTAATATATTCATCACTCCAGGTCACCGGTATATACTGTAATATTCATCCATCCAGGTCACGGTATATCTGTAATATCATCCATCCATCAGTCACTGGTTATATCTATAATATTCATCATCCAGGTACACGGTATATCTGTATTCATCCATCCAGGTCATGGTATATCTGTAATATTCATCCATCCAGGCACGGTATATCTGTAATCAATCCATCCAGGTCACGGTATATCTGTAATATTCATCCATCCAGGTATTCAAACGGTATTTGTAATATTCATCCAATCCAGGTCACGTATAATCTGTAATATCATCCATCCGGTCATGGTATATCTGTAATATTCATCCATCAGGTCACGGTATATCGTAATATTCATCCACTCAGGTACTGAATATCACCATCGGTATAATCGTAATCATCCATCCTATGTTTCATACCAGGTCATATCTGTAAATTCCCTCCTCCAGGTCACGGTATACCTGTAAATATTCATCCATCCAGGTCACGGTTATTCTGTATATTCATTCCATCCGGTCACGGTATATCTGTAATATTCATCCATCCAGGTCATGGTATACTGTAATTTCATCCATCCAGGTCACGGTATATCTGTAATATTCATCCATCCAGGTCACGGTAATCTGTAATATTCATCCATCCAGGTCACGGTATATCTGTAATATTCATCATCCAGGTCACGGTATACTGTAATATTCATCCATCCAGGTCATGGTTATATCTGTAATATTCATCATCCAGGTCACGGTATATCTGGTATATTCCATCCATCAGGTCAGGTATATCTGTATATTCATCCATCCAGGTCACGTATATCTGTAATATTCATCCCATCCAGGTCACGGTATAGCTGTAATATTCATTCATCCAGGTCACGGTATTCTATATCTGCATCAGTCAATATCATTCATCCTCAGGTACGTAATACATCACAGGTCACGGTATATCTGTAATATTCATCCATCCAGGTCACGGTATATCTGTATATTCATCCATCCAGGTCACGGTATCTGTAATATTCATCCATCCAGGTCACGTAGTATTCTGTAATATTCAATCCATCCAGGTCACGGTATATCTGTAATTCATCCATCCCGGCACGTAATCTGTAATCATCCATCCAGGTCACGGTATATCTGTTAATATTATCCATCCAGGTCACGGTATATCTGTAATATTCTCCATCCAGGTCCGGTAATATCTGTAAATCATCCATCCAGGTCACGGTATATCTGTAATCTTCATCCATCATCATGGTTATATCGTAATATTCATCATCCGGCACGGTATATCGTAATTCATCCATCCAGGTCAGGTATATCTGTAATATTCATCCTCCAGGTACACGGTATTTATGTATCATTCCATCCAGGTCAGGATATCTGTAATATTCATCCATCCCAGGTCACGGTATATCTGTAATATTATCACATCCAGGTAACGGTATAACTGTAGATCAATCCATCAGGTCCTGGTATATCTGTACTATTCATCATCCAGGTCACGTTATATCTGTAATATTCATCCATCCAAGTCTGTATATCTGTAATATTCATCATCCAGTCATGGTATTCTGTAATATTCATCCATCCAGGTCATGTATATCTGTAATATTCATCCATCCAGGTCACGGTATCTCTGTAATATTCATCCACCAGGTCCGCGGTATATCTGTATATTCATCCATCCAGGTCACGGTATATCTGTAATATTCATCGTCATTCCGTCACGGTATATCTGTAAATTCATCATCCAGTTCACGTTATATCTGTAATATTCATTCATCCATGCCACGGTATATTCTTGTACTTTCACCATCCATGTCATGGTATTCTTGTAATATCACCTCCATGTCATGGTATATCTTACTATTA
>JAACNH010000175.1:151633-242625 GCA_019447015.1 Hymenochirus boettgeri | reverse complement strand
TAATTACACTGACCAATGAACCTGCCATAACAACTCCACTGGAAGACAGTTCCATAGCTTTACCTCTCACTACAGTGACAACCCCTTCCCAACTCTACTTATTGTATCAATCCAGTACTTGTAACATTCCTTGTTTGTAGAAACTCTCGCTTTTTATTAAACTGACCAATGACCTGCCATACAACGTCCACTGAAGAAAGTTCCATAGCTTTACAAAAACCCCGTTCTCACAGTGACAACCCCTTTCCCACTCTACTTTATGTATCAATACCAGTACCTTGACCATTGCCTGTTTGTAGAAACTCATCCCAATTTTTTATTAAACTGAACAATGAACGCTTTGCCATAAACAACGATCCACTGGAAGACAGTTCCATAGCTTTACCGTTCTCACAGTACAACCCCTTCCCAACTCTACTTATGTATCATACCAGTAACTTGTAACATTCCTTGTTTGTAGAAACTCATCCAGCTTTTTTAAACTGACCAATGAACCTGCCATAAAACACGTCCATGGAAGACGTTCCATAGCTTTACCGTTCTCACAGTGAAACCCTTTCCCCGAACCTACTTATGTATCAATCCCAGTACCTTGTAACATTCCTTGTTTGTAAGAAACTCATCCAGCTTTGCTTATTTATAAACTGACCAATGAACCTGCCATAACAACGTCCACTGGAAACAGTTCCATAGCTTACTGTTCTCACAGTGACAAACCCTTTTCCTCCCAACTCTACTTTATGTTATCACTCCGTAACTTGTAACATTCCTTGTTTAGTATAACTCATCCAGCTTTTTATTAAACTGACCAATGAACCGCCCATAACAACGTCCACTGGAAGACAGTTTCCATAGCTTTACGTTCTCACAGTGACAAACCTTTCCCAACTCTACTACTTTATGTATCAATCAACCAGTAACTGTAACATTCCTTGTTTTGTAGAAACTCATCCAGCTTTTTATTAACCTGACCAATGAACCTGCCATAACAACTCCACTGGAAGACAGTTCCATAGCTTTACCGTTCTCACAGTGACAAACCCTTTCCCAACTCTATTTATTTATCAATACCAGTAACTTGTACATTCCTTGTTGTAAAACTCATCCAGCTTTTTATATAAACTGACAATGAACCTGCCATACACACGTCCACTGGAAGACATTCCATAGCTTTACTGTTCTCACAGTGACACCCTTCCCCAACTCTACTTTAGTATCAATCCCGTAACTGTAACATTCCTTGTTTTAGAAAACTCATCCAGCTTTTATTAAACTGACCAATGACCTGCCATACACACCGTCCACTGAAGACAGTTCCATAGCTTTAAACCGTTCTCCGTGACAAACCCTTTCCCAACTCTACTTTATGTATCAATACCAGTAACTTGTAACATCTTGTTTGTAGAACTCATCCAGCTTTTTATTAACCTGACCAATGAACCTGCCATAACACGTCCACTGGAAGACAGTTCCTAGCTTACGGTTCTCACAGTGACAACCCACCTTCCCAACCTACTTTATGTATAATCCCAGTAACTTGTAAACATTCCTTGTTTGTAGAAACCCATCATCCATCTTTATTAAACTGACCATGAACCTGCCATAACAACGTCCACTGGAAGACAGTTCCATAGCTTTACCTTCTCACAGTGAAAAACCCTTTCCCAACTCTACTTTATGTATCAATACCAGTAACTTGTACATTCCTGGTTTTAGAAACTCATCCAGCTTTTTATTAAACTGACCAATGAACCGTCCATACAAACGTCCACTGGAACAGTTTCCATAGCTTTAAACCCGTTCTCACACGTGAAACCCTTTCCCAACTCTACTTTATGATCAATACCAGTACTTGTACATTCCTTGTTTGTAGAACTCATCCAGCTTTTATTAAACTGACCATGAACCTGCCATACAAACGTCCACTGGAAGACATTCCATAGCTTTACTTACCGTTTCTCAACAGTGAAAACGTTTCCCAACTCTACTTTATATGTATCAATACCAGTACCTGTAACATTCCTTGTTTTAGAAACTACTCAGCTTTTTATTAAACTGACCATGAACCTGCCATAACAAGGTCCACTGGAAGACAGTTCCTCTAGCTTTACCGTTCCACAGTACAAAACCCTTTCCCAACTCTACTTATTAATCAAGCCGTAACTTGTAACATTCCTTGTTTGTAGAAACTCATCCAGCTTTTATTAAACTGACCATAACCTGCCATAACAACGTCCACTGGAAGACAGTTCCATAGCTTTACCGTTCTCCACAGTGACAAACCCTTTTCCCAACCTACTTTATGTATCAATACCATAACTTGTAACATCCTTGTTTTGAGAAACTCATCCACTTTTATTAAAACTGACCCAATGAACCTGCCATAACAACGTCCACTGGAAGACAGTTCATAGCTTTACCGTTCTCACAGTGACAACCCTTTCCCAACTCTACTTATGTATCAATCCCAGTAACTTGTACATTCTTCTTGTTTGTAGAAACTCCATCAGCTTTTTATTAAACTGACCAATGAACCGCCATAACAACGTCCACTGGAAGACAGTTCCATAGCTTTACCGTTCTCACAGTGACAAACCCTTTCCCAACTCTACTTTATGTATCATACCAATAACTTGTAACCTTTCCTTGTTTACGAAACTCCATCCCTTTTTATTAAACTGACCAATGAACCTGCCATAACAACTTCCCTGGAAACAGTTTCCATAGCTTTACCGTTCTCACAGTGACAAACCCTTTCCCAACTCTACTTTAATGTATCAATACCAGTAACTTGTAACATTCCTTGTTTGTTAGAAACTCATCCCAGCTTTTTATTAAACTGACCAATGAACTGCCATAACAACGTCCACTGGAAGACAGTTCCATAGCTTTACCGTTCTCACAGTGACCACCCTTTCCCAACCTACTTTAGGTATCATACCAGTAACTTGTAACATTCCTTGTTTGTAAACTCATCCAGCTTTTTATTAACCTGACCAATGAACCTGCCATAACAACGTCCACGGGAAGACAGTTCCATAGCTTTACCGTTCTCACAGTGAAACCTTTCCCAACTCTACTTTATGTATCAATACCAGTAACTTGTACTCTTTGTTTGTAGAACTCATCCAGCTTTTATATTAAACTGACCAATGAACCTGCCATAACAACGTCCACGGAGAGACAGTTCCATAGCTTTACCGTTCTCACAGTGAAAACCTTTCCCAACTCTACTTATGTATCAATACCAGTACCTGTGACATTCCTTGTTTGTAAAACTCATCCAGCTTTTATTAAACTGACCACTGAACCTGCCATAAACGTCCACTGGAAGACAGTTCCATAGCTTTACCCTTCCACAGTGAAACCCTTCCCAACTCACTACTTATTTATTTCAATACCAGTAACTTTTAACATTCCTTGTTTGTAAACTCATCCAGCTTTTTATTAAATGACAATGACCTGCCATAACAACGTCCACGGAAGACAGTTCCATAGCTTACCGTTCTCACAGTGACACCCTTTCCCAACTCTACTTTATGTATCAATCCAGTACCTTTGTAACATTCCTTGTTTGTAGAATTTAATAAAAGCTGGATGAGTGTTCTCAAACAGGATGTCGGTACTGGTATTGATACATAAAGTAGAGTTGGGAAAGCGTTTTTCACTGTGAGAACGGTAAAGCTATGGAACTGTCTCCAGTGGACTTGTTATGGCAGGTTCATTGGTCAGTTTAATAAAAAGCTGGATGAGTTTCTACAAACAAGGAATGTTAAAGTTACTGGATTGATCACTAAAGTAGAGTTGGGAAAGCGTTTCACTGTGAGACGGTAAAGCTTGGAACTGTCTTCCAGTGGACGTTGTTATGGCAGGTTCATTGGTCAGTTTAATAAAACTGGATGATTTCTACAAACAAGGAATGTTACAAGTTACTGGTATTGATACATAAAAGTGAGTTGGGAAGGGGTTTGTCACTGTGAGAACGGTAAGATCTGGGAACTGTCTTCCAGTGGACGTTGTTATGCAGTTTCATTGGTCAGTTTAATAAAAGTGGATGAGTTTCTCTACAACAAGGAATGTTACAAGTTACTGGTATTGATCCATAAAGTAGAGTGGGAAAGGGTTTTGCCACTGTGAGAACGGTAAAGCTATGGAACTGTCTTCCGTGGACATTGTTATGGCAGGTTCATTGGTCAGTTTAATAAACTGGATGATTTTCTACAAACAAGGAATGTTACAAGTTACTGGTATTGATACATAAGTAGAGTTGGGAAAGGGTTTGTCACTGTGAGAACGGTAAAGCTATGGAACTGTCTTCCAGTGGACGTTGTTATGGCAGGTTCATTGGTCAGTTTATAAAAAGCTGGTGAGTTTTCTACAAACAGGAATGTTACAAGTTACTGGATATTGATACATAAGTAGAGTTGGAAAGGGTTTGTCACTGTGAGAACGTAAGCTATGGAACTGTCTTCCAGTGGACGTTGTTATGCAGGTTCATTGGTCAGTTTTAATAAAGCTGGTGAGTTTCTACAAACAAGGAATGTTACAGTTCTGGTATTGATACATAAAGTAGAGTTGGGAAAGGGTTTGTCACTGTGAGAACGGTAAAGCTATGGAACTGTCTTCACTGGACGTTGTATGGCAGGTTCATTGGTCAGTTTTAATAAAAGCTGGATGAGTTTCTCACAAACAAGAATGTTACAGTTACTGGTATTGATCATAAATTAGAGTTGGGAAAGGGTTTTGTCACTGTGAGAACGGTAAAGCTAGGAACTGTCTTCCATGGGACCTTGTTATGGCAGGTTAATTGGTCAGTTTTAATAAAAGCTGGATGAGTTTCTACAAACAGGATGTTACAGGTTACTGGTATTGATACATAAAGTAGTTGGGAAAGGTTTTTCACTGTAGAGAACGGTAAGCATGGAACTGTCTTCCAGTGGACGTTGTATGGCGGTTCATTGGTCATTTAATAAAAGCTGATGAGTTTCTACAAACAAGGAATGTTACAAGTTACTGGTATTGATACATAAAGTAGATTGGGAAAGGGTTTTCACTGTGAGAACGGTAAAGCTATGGAACTGTCTTCCGTGTGACGTTGTTATGGCAGTTCATTGGTCATTTTAATAAAAAGCTGGATGAGTTTCTACCAACAGGAATGTTACAAGTTACTGGTATTGATACTATAGAGTTGGGAAAGGGTTTTCACTGTGAATGGTAAAGCTATAGGAACTGTCTTCCAGTGGACGTTGTTATGGCAGGTTCATTGGTCAGTTTAATAAAGCTGGAGAGTTTCTACAACAAGAATGTTACAAGTTACTGGATTGATACATAAAGTAGGTTGGGAGAGTTTGTTCACTGTGAGAACGGTAAGCTATGGAACTGTCTTCCAGTGGACGTTGTTATGGCAGGTTCATTGGTCAGTTTAAAAAAAGCTGGATGAGTTTCTACAAACAAGATGTTACAAGTTACTGGTATTGATACATAAAGTAGGTTGGGAAAGGGTTTGTCACTGTGAGAACGGTAAAGCTATGGAACTGTCTTCCTGGACGTTGTTATGGCAGGTTCATTGGTCAGTTTTTAATAAAAAGCTGGATGATTTTTCTACAAACAAGAATGTTACAGTTACTGGATTGATACATAAAGTAGAGTTGGGAAAGGGTGTGTCACTGTGAGAACAGTAAAGCTATGGAACTGTCTTCCAGTGGACGTTGTTATGGCAGTTCATTGGTCAGTTTAATAAAAGCTGGATGATTTTCTACAAACAAGGAATGTTACAAGTTACTGGATTGAATACATAAAGTAGAGTTGGGAAAGGGTTTGTCACTGTGAGAACGGTAAAGCTATGGAACGTCTTCAGTGGACGTTGTATGGCAGGTTCATTGGTCAGTTAATAAAAAGCTGGATGAGTTTCTACAAAACACGGAATGTTCCAGTTTACTGGTAGTTGATACATAAGTAGAGTTGGAAAGGTTTGTCACTGTAGAACGTAATACTTGGAACTGTCTTCCAGTGGACGTTGTTATGCAGGTTCATTGGTCAGTTTAATAAAAGCTGAATGAGTTTCTACAACAAGGAATGTTACAAGTTACTGGATTGATACTAAAGTAGAGTTGGGAAAGGGTTTGTCACTGTGAAAGAACGTAAAGCTATGGAACTGTCTTCTTCAGTGGACGTTTGTACGAGCGGTTCATTGGTCAGTTTAATAAATGGATAGTTCTAAAGCTGGATGATTTCTACAACAAGGATGTTACAAGTTACTGGGTATTGATACATAAAGTAAGTTGGGAAAGGGTTGTCACTGTGAGAACGGTAAGGCTATGGAACTGTCTTCCAGTGGACGTTGTATGGCAGGTTCATTGGTCAGTTTAATAAAAGCTGGATGAGTTTCTACAACAAGGAATGTTACAAGTACTGTATTGATCACTAAAGTAGAGTTGGGAGGGTTTGTCACTGTGAGAACGGTAAAGCTATGGAACTGTCTTCCAGTGGACGTTGTTATGGCAGGTTCATTGGTCAGTTTAATAAAGTTGGATATTTCTACAAACAAGGAATGTTACATTTACTGGTATTGATACATAAGTAGAGTTGGGAAAGGGTTTGTCACTGTGAGAACGGTAAGCTATGGAACTGTCTTCCAGTGGACGTTGTTATGGCAGGTTCATTGTCAGTTTAATAAAAGCTGGAGGAGTTTCTACAAACAAGGAATGTTACAAGTTACTGGTATTGATACATAAAGTAGAGTTGGGAAAGGGTTTTCACTGTGAGAATGGTAAAGCTATGGAACTGTCTTCCAGTGGCGTTGTTATGGCAGGTTCATTGGTCAGTTTAATAAAAAGCTGGAAGATTTTCTCAAACAGAATGTTACAGTTACTGTATTGATACATAAAGTAGAGTTGGGAAGGTTTTCACTGTGAGAACGGTAAACTATGGAACTGTCTTCCAGTGGCGGTTGTTATGGCAGGTTCATTGGTCAGTTTAATAAAGCTGGATGAGTTTCTACAAACAAGGAATGTTACAATTTACTGGTATTGATACTAAGTAGAGTTGGAAAGGTTTTCACTGTGAGAACGGTAAGCATGGAACTGTCTTCCAGTGGACGTTGTTATGGCAGGTTCATTGGTCAGTTTATAAAAACTGGATAGTTTCTAACAAACAGGAATGTTACACAGTTACTGGTATTGATACATAAAGTAGAGTTGGGAAAGGGTTTTTCACGGTGTAGAACGGTAAAGCTATGGAACTGTCTTCCAGTGGACGTTGTTTATGGCAGGTTCATTGGTCAGTTTAATAAAAAGCTGGATGAGTTTCTACAAACAAGGAATGTTACAAGTTACTGGTATTGAACTACAAAGTAGAGTTGGGAAAGGGTTTTGTCACTGTAGAACGGTAAAGCATGGAACTGTCTTCCAGTGGACTTGTGTTATGCAGGTTCATTGGTCAGTTAATAAAGCTGGATGAGTTTCTACAACAAGGAATGTTACAAGTTACTGGTATTGTACATAAAGTAGAGTTGGAAAGGGTTTGTCACTGTGAGAACGGTAAAGCTATGGAACTGTCTTCCAGTGGACGTTGTTATGGCAGGTTCATTGGTCAGTTTAATAAAAAGCTGGATGAGTTTCTCACAAACAAGGAATGTTACAAAGTTACTGGGATTGATACATAAATGTAGAGTTGGGAAAGGGTTTGTCACTGTGAGAACAGTAAAGCTATGGAACTGTCTTCCAGTGGACGTGTTATGGCAGGTTCTTGGTCAGTTTAATAAAAAGCTGGATGAGTTTCTCAAACAAGGAATGTTACAAGTTACTGGTATGATACATAAAGTGAGTTGGGAAAGGGTTTGTCACTGTGAGAACTTAAAGCTATGGAACTGTCTTCCAGTGGACGTTGTTATGGCAGGTTCATTGGTCAGTTTAATAAAAAGCTGGATAGTTCTACAAACAGGAATGTTACAAGTTACTGGTATTGATACATAAAGTAGAGTTGGGAAAGGTTTGTCACTGTGAGAACGGTAAAAGCTAAGACTGTCTTCCAGTGGCTTGTTATGGCAGTTCATTGTTCAGTTTAATAAAAAGCTGGATGAGTTTCTACAACACAAGGATGTTACAGGTTACTGGTATTGATACATAAAGTAGAGTTGGGAAAGGTTTTTCACTGTGAGAACGGTAAAGCTATGGAACTGTCTTCCAGTGGACGTTGTTATGGCAGGTTCTGGTCAGTTAATAAAAACTGGATGAGTTTCACAAACAAGGAAGGTTACAGTTACTGGTATTGATACATAAAGTAGAGTTGGGAAAGGGTTTTCACTGTGAGAACGGTAAGCTATGAAACTGTCTTCCAGTGGACTTTGTTATGGCAGGTTCATTGGTCAGTTTAATAAAAGCTGGATGAGTTTCTACAAACAAGGAATGTTACAGTTACGGTATTGATACATAAAGTAGAGTTGGAAAGGGTTTTCACTGTGAGAATGGTAAAAGCTAGGAACTGTCTTCCAGTGGACGTTGTTATGGCAGTTCATTGGTCAGTTTAATAAAAAGCTGGATGAGTTTCTACAAACAAGGAATGTTACAAGTTACTGGGATTGATACATAAAGTAGAGTTGGGAAAGGGTTTGTCACTGTGAGAACGGTAAAGCTATGGCACTGTCTTCCATGGACGTTGTTGTGTCTGGCAGGTTCATTGGTCAGTTTAATAAAGCTGGATGAGTTTTCTACAAACAAGGCTGTTACAAGTTACTGGTATTGATACATAAAGTAGAGTTGGGAAAGGGTTTGTCACTGTGAGAACGGTAAAGCTATGGAAACTGTCTTCCAGTGGACGTTTTATGGCAGGTTCATTGGTCAGTTTAATAAAGCTGGATGAGTTTCTACAAACAGGAATGTTACAAGTTACTGGGATTGATCTAAAGTAGAGTTGGGAAAGGGTTTGTCACTGTGAGAACAGTAAAGCTATGGAATGTCTTCCAGTGGACGTTGTTATGGCAGGTTCATTGTCAGTTTAATAAAAAGCTGGATGAGTTTTCTACAAACAAGGAATGTTTACAAGTTCGGTATTGATACATAAAGTAGAGTTGGGAAAGGTTTGTCACTGGTGAGAACGGTAAAGCTATGGAACTGTCTTCCAGTGGACGTTGTTATGGCAGGTTCATTGGTCAGTTTAATAAAAAGCTGGATGAGTTTCTACAAACAAGGAATGTTACAAGTTACTGGTATGATACATAAAGTAGAGTTGGGAAAGGGTTTGTCACTGTGAGAACGGTAAAGCTATGGAACTGTCTTCCAGTGGACGTTGTTATGGCAGGTTCATTGGTCAGTTTAATAAAAAGCTGGATGAGTTTCTACAAACAAGGAATGTTACAAGTTACTGGTATTGATCATAAAGTAGAGTTGGGAAAGGGTTTGTCACTGTGAGAACGGTAAAGCTATGAACTGTCTTCCAGTGGACGTTGTATGGCAGGTTCATTGGTCAGTTTATAAAAGCTGGATGAGTTTCTACAAAACAAGGATTGTTACAAGTTACTGGGATTGATACATAAAGTAGAGTTGGGAAGGGTTTGTCACTGTGAGAACGGTAAAGCTATAGAACTGTCTTCCAGTGGACGTTGTATGGCAGGTTCATTGGTCAGTTTAAAAAAGCTGGATGAGTTTCTACAAACAAGGAATGTTACAAGTTACTGGGATTGATACATAAAGTAGAGTTGGGAAAGGGTTTCACTGTGAGAACGGTAAAGCTATGGAACTGTCTTCCAGTGGACGTTGTTATGGCAGGTTCATTGGTCAGTTTAATAAAAAGCTGGATGAGTTTCTACAAACAAGGAATGTTACAGGTTACTGGTATTGATACATAAAGTAGAGTTGGGAAAGGGTTTGTCACTGTGAGAACGGTAAAGCTATGGAACTGTCTTCCAGTGGATGTTGTTATGGCAGGTTCATTGGTCAGTTTATAAAAGCTGGATGAGTTTCTACAAACAAGGATTGTTACAAGTTACTGTATTATAATAAAGTAGAGTTCGGAAAGGGTTTTGTCACTGTGAGAACGGTAAAGCTATGGAACTGTCTTCCAGTGGACGTTGTTATGGCAGGTTCATTGGTCAGTTTATAAAAAGCTGGATGGGTTTCTACAACAAGGAATGTTACAAGTTACTGGTATTGATACATAAGTAGAGTTGGGAAAGGGTTTGTCACTGTGAGAACGTAAAGCTATGGAACTGTCTTCCAGTGGACGTTGTTGGCAGGTTCATTGGTCAGTTTAATAAAAAGCTGGATGAGTTTCTACAAACAAGGAATGTTACAAGTTACTGGTATTGATACATAAAGTAGAGTTGGAAAGGGTTTTCCCTGTGGAACGGTAAACTATGGAACTGTCTTCCAGTGGACGTTGTTATGGCAGGTTCATTGGTCAGTTTAATAAAAAGCTGGATGAGTTTCTACAAACAAGGAATGTTACAGGTTTTGGGATTGACTATAAAGTGAGTTGATCCAGCATGACGATGCTGCCGCTTCTGATTCTTGTATTGTTTTGAGGCTTTAGTTGCCCTTTAAATGGACAGTAATCCCATACAGTGACCCACAATTCCTTTGCACTCTTTATTCTTTATTTGCTGGGAGTTGTAGTTTCCAAACATCTGCAGTGACAAGCAGCACCCTCAGCCCAATTCAGTGCAGACTTACTGTTTCAGTATTCAGCTGCCTCTCGCTCTACAATCCGTCTGCCGCATGCTATCTTCTGCTCTGTAAGTACCGGTACTGATCTGCCCGGCGGCCGTCTGACGTCACTAATCGCCGCCGGGCAGTAAGACAGGCGCCGATAGTGACATCAGCCATCAGAGATCAGTACTTGCAGAGAGGCCGCCAGATAGAAGGTGAGTTTTCTGCTTGACTCGAGTATAAGCCGAGTTAAGGTTTTCAGGCTATTATATTCGAGTATATACGGTATTACAACATCCCTTTAAAGTGCGTATAACAAACAATATTCTAAATATACACGGGGAGATTTAATAAAAGTTCTTATATTAAAAATGGTGCTAATTTTGCCCCAACCAGCCAGATCTTATTTAACATATGAAAGCTAACATCTGATTGGTTGGGGCAAAATTAGCACTATTTTAAACGATAAGAACTTTTATTGAACAACCCTGACAGTGTATACAAGCTATCATAATGTAAACAATCTAATAATCTGTTATTTGTATATTTATTGTAGAACAGAATGGAACATTTATTAATAGATTGTTACCTTTATTTAGCCATTTTACTCTGGTCTTTACTTATGAATCTGTATAAATTATAAATTGTTTATATGAAGTCTAATATTTTCTAATCTCTACATGTTAAGAGTTTTATTCTCTTAATGACACTATCATCTCGGACTGTATTTAGGATTATTTCTATTGGCATGAAGAGGTTTCATAGATTATGATAGCTTGTATACACTGTATATTTCAAATATTGTTTGTTATACGCACTTTACAGGGATGTTGTAATACTTCGTACTGGCACCAGGAACGCTTCAATTCGCACCCTGGCCTGTCAATCACATTACCTCATGGTTGGTAGTTGGGGTTATGGGGGTATAAATGTTGGGTGATTGTATGCACGTGGTATACCTGAGGAAGGGACATAGCGTTCCCAAAATATTGTGTCATTGTTTTGAATACACACTAGTAGTGTGCTCCTCCACTTAAAGGGTATGTCCACCCAAAAAAATATTTTTTTACATAAGATTCCCCAAGGGCTCCCAGCCCCAACCGCTATGCGTATTATACAGCATAGAGCATTATGGGTACCCTGCGTATTGTACAACATAGAGCATTGGATAATAGTAATAATTATAATGAATCGGACAACCGTAATAATAATAATGAATTGGATAATAGTAATAATAATAGTAATAATAAATGGGATGATAATAATGAATGGGATAATAGTAATAATAATGAATGGGATAATAGTAATAATAATTAATTGATAATAGTAATAATATTAATGAATCAATAATAGTAATAATAATAATAATAATGAATGGGATAGTAGTAGTAGTAGTAGTAGTAGTAGTAGTAGTAGTCCTGTCTCAGGTTGGGGGTTAAAAAAAATTAATTTTGATTATTGATTAAAATTTATTTTTGACTGTAGTTACCCTTTAAGTATGGCTGCCACAGTAATGGATAAGTAGATCAGTAGGTGTGTGTACCTGGGTCTGGTTAGGGGGTTAAAAAAAACAAACTTTGTTAATGATTAGTCAAAATAGTTTTTTTTTTCTATAGTTACCCTTTAAAAATGGCTGCCATGAAAATGGAAGGGCAGGTCAATAGGCGTGTGTGCCTGGATCAGGTTGGTTAAAAAAAAACAACCTTTTTTGATTATTGATCAAAAAATATTTTTTTACTTTAGTTACCCTTTAAGTATGGCTGCCACAGTAATGGATAAGTAGATCAGTAGGTGTGTGTACTTGTGTCGGGTTAGGGGTTTAAAAAAATATAAACTTTTTTGATTATTGATCAAAATTTGCTTTTACTTTTTAAGTATGGCTGCCAAGAAAATGGGAAGGTAGGTCAGTAGGTGTGTGCACCTGGGTCTGGTTGAGGGGGTATGTCTTTTTTTGTGTTTTTACAACTATAAAACTATCTTTTATTGAGGATAAATCTAAATTATCTTTTTTGACTTTTGTTACCCTTTAAATATGGCTTCCAGAGCAATAATAGAGCAGGTCATTTGGTGTGAGGTTGGGGGTATATGTTTTTGTATGTACGACCATAAAACTAACTTTTATTGATGATTAATCAAAATTAGTTTTTTGACTATAGTTACCCTTTAAATATGACTTCCATGGGAATGGAATAATAGGTCAGTAGGTGGGTGTACCTGGGTCTGTGTGGGGGGTTGGGGGTATCACCATTTGTATTTATGACCATGAAAAAAACGGTTTTGAAATATCCACATTTGAGGATTGTTACCATTATAGTCTATGGGAAAAAATGTCCGGAAATTCACCGATAACGCCGTAACGCTTCCGCGGATTCCTTAGCTAGAAGATAGCACACTTCTCCTATATGCCCCACACGTCTGTACAGAATTTCATGTCTCTAGCTCAAAAACTGTGGGAGGAGATACAGTCCAAAAAAAGCGGAAGAATAAAACGGAAGAAGAAAGAACAGGAATTTGGCTCTTCGAACCAAATTAATAAGGGCCCATGGGTGTGTTCCCAGATGATTCCAGGGTCTAGTACATTTGTTGCCCTTTTTTCATATTCTGCATTTAAAGTGCCAGTTCCATTCTGGTCAAACACATAGAATGTTCCACACATCAGGGACGCAGGTATGTGACAGGAACCTATTCAGTGGGACAGTCTCCCTACAGAGAGAGAGCAGCGGTGGCTGTCTAAGCCCCTGTGTAATAATAGGAGGTCCTGGCTGCCTGCACAGTGAGGGGGCTCAGAGCAGAGGAGTCTGGGATATGGGCAGGTTTAACCCTTCAATTCTGGTACGTTCAACCTGTAACCCACCTGTGTACCAGACCGTGTGTTATTGTCACTGTATCCTGATTACTATTAACTAGTAATTCATTAGTATTCACTTGAAATTCATTAGTATTAACTAGTAATTCATTAGCATTAACTGGTAATTCATTAGTATTAACTTGAAATTCATTAGTATTAACTGGTAATTCATTAGTATTAACTAGTAATTCATTAGTATTAACTGGTAATTCATTAGTATTAACTGGTAATTCATTAGTATTAACTGAAAATTCATTAGTATTAACTAGTAATTCATTAGTATTAACTGGTAATTCCGTTTCCCCTCTTAAAGGGGCGGACACTTCCCCAATGACTTTCACACGTCAATGTTTCCGATCCGAGTTTACACACGTTGCAATACGTTTACCAATTGGTGATGAACTATCAGTATTGTTACTGGATATTGTATTCTCTCTAATCCTACATTAAGGCTACGTGTGGTGTACCCCACTTATTGTGCATGACATTTCACACAGTCCAACATGTCAGGGGATCTCTCCCCGGGGGGACACACCCTCACACTCCAACCTACCTTCCGTTTCCATGGCAAACGTACTTAAATTATGGTCTGGAATGCAAATACACACCCCTAACACCACACAGACAGGTACACACCTACTGACACACCCTCACACTCCAACCTGCCTCCCGTTTCCTTGGCAACCGTACTTAAATTATCGCCTGGAATGCAAATACACACCCCTAAAACCACACAGACAGGTACACACCTACTGACACACCCTCCCACTCCAACCTACCTTCCGTTTCCATGGCAACCGTACTTAAATTGTGGTCTGGAATGCAAATACACACCCCTAACACCACACAGACAGGTACACACCTACTGACACACCCTCACACTCCAACCTACCTTCCGTTTCCATGGCAACCGTACTTAAATTATGGTCTGGAATGCAAATACACACCCCTAACACCACACAGACAAGTACACACCTACTAACACACTCACACTCCAACCTACCTTCCGTTTCCTTGGCAACCGTACTTAAATTATCGTCTGGAATGCAAATACATACCCCTAACACCACACAGACAGGTACACACCTACTGACACACCCTCACACTCCAACCTACCTTCCGTTTCCATGGCAACCGTACTTAAATTATGGTCTGGAATGCAAATACACACCCCTAACACCACACGACACACCCTCACACTCCAACCTACCTTCCGTTTCCATGGCAACCGTACTTAAATTATGGTCTGGAATGCAAATACACACCCCTAACACCACACAGACAGGTACACACCTACTGACACACCCTCACACTCCAACCTGCCTCCCGTTTCCTTGGCAACCGTACTTAAATTATCGCCTGGAATGCAAATACACACCCCTAAAACCACACAGACAGGTACACACCTACTGACACACCCTCACACTCCAACCTACCTTCCGTTTCCATGGCAACAGTACTTAAATTGTGGTCTGGAATGCAAATACACACCCCTAACACCACACAGACAGGTACACACCTACTGACACACCCTCACACTCCAACCTACCTTCCGTTTCCATGGCAACCGTACTTAAATTATGGTCTGGAATGCAAATACACACCCCTAACACCACACAGACAGGTACACACCTACTAACACACTCACACTCCAACCTACCTTCCGTTTCCATGGCAACCGTACTTAAATTGTGGTCTGGAATGCAAATACATACCCCTAACACCACACAGACAGGTACACACCTACTGACACACCCTCACACTCCAACCTACCTTCCGTTTCCATGGCAACCGGACTTAAATTATGGTCTGGAATGCAAATACACACCCCTAACACCACACCTGACACACCCTCACACTCCAACCTACCTTCCGTTTCCATGGCAACCTTACTTAAATGATGGTCTGGAATGCAAATACATACCCCTAACACCACACAGACAGGTACACACCTACTGAGACACCCTCACGCTCCAACCTACCTTCTGTTTCCATGGCAACCGTACTTAAATTATGTTCTGGAATGCAAATACATACCCCTAACACCACACAGACAGGTACACACCTACTGACACACCCTCACACTCCAACCTACCTTCTGTTTCGATGGCAACCGTACTTAAAATACACACCCCTAACACCACACAGACAGGTACACACCTACTGACATCCTCTCACACTCCAACCTACCTTCCGTTTCCATGGTAACCGAACTTAAATTATGGTCTGGAATACAAATATATACCCCTAACACCGCACAGACAGGTACACACCTACTGGCACACTCTCACACTCCAACCTACCTTCCGTTTCCATGGCAACCGTACTTAAATTATGGTCTGGAATGCAAATACATACCCCTTACATCACACAGACAGGTACACACCTACTGACACACCCTCACACTCCAACCTACCTTCCGTTTTCATGGCAACCGTACTTAAATTATGGCAAATACATACCCCTAACACCACACAGACAGGTACACACCTACTGACACACCCTCACATTCCAACCTACCTTCCGTTTCCATAGCAACCATACTTAAATTATGGACCCCTAACACCACACAGACAGGTACACACCTACTGACACACCCTCACATTCCAACCTACCTTCCGTTTCCATAGCAACCATACTTAAATTATGGTCTGGAATGCAAATACACACCCCTAATACCACACAGACAGGTACACACCTACTGACACACCCTCAAATTCCAACCTACCTTCCGTTTCCATAGCAACCATACTTAAATTATGGATTCCAACCTACCTTCCGTTTCCATAGCAACCATACTTAAATTATGGTCTGGAATACAAATACACACCCCTAACACCGCACAGACAGGTACACACCTATTGACACACCCTCACACTCCAACCTATCTCCCGTTTCCATGGTAACCGCTATCCCACATTGCACGCCATTTTGTTGTTTATTTCCTATTGTATAAATATTGTGTTTAATCTATTTGCTTTGCATTCCCTTATAGTAGGAAATGTCTACGACGTACAATCAGGTCTACGCCCGGGCGGTCGGGAATCCCACTGCGGTGGACGTTGACGCTTTGTGTGTTCTAGTCCGTGGAATCCCACTGCGGTGGACGTTGACGCTTTGTGTGTTCTAGTCCGTGGGATTCTGGATAACCTGGATCTGGGAGAGAAACGATTTACAGTCGATCCAGGGAATATCCAGACACGGACGGCCACCACCCAAACTCTGCTCCAGCACAGCCAGCAGGGACAGAAACCTGTGCTGGACATGTGGAACTTTCTGTGTCTGAGAAAGGAGTTCGAGAGCTGAGAACATCCCCACTAGCACAGAGCTGAGAACATCCCCACTAACACAGAGCTGAGAACATCCCCACTAGCACAGAGGCGAAGGCTAAAGAAATGAAACATCTCAGAGGAGCCCTTAAAACTTGTGGATATCCAGACTGGGCCTTTGTCAAAAGAAGTAGAAGGAAAGAAAAGAACACGAATACCAACAGTGAAGGGGAAAAGCAAGACAGGAGGAAGAACATGGTCATCCCATATGTAGCAGGGGTCTCCGAGAAACTAAGAAGAATTTTCAATAAACACCGTATCCCTGTCTGCTTTAAACCGAACAACACACTGAGGCAGCAATTGGTACATCCGAAAGACCCAATACCTAAACACAAGAAAAGCGACATCATATATGCAGTGCAGTGCAGTGAAGAGTGACATCATATACGCAGTGCAGTGCAGTGAAGAGTGACATCAAATATGCAGTGCAGAGCAGTGAAGAGCAACATCATATACGCAGTGCAGTGAAGAGTGACATCATATACGCAGTGCAGAGCAGTGAAGAGTGACATATATGCAGTGCAGTGCAGTGAAGAGTGACATCATATATGCAGTGCAGTGCAGTGAAGAATGCTCTGATTTGTATGTGGGGGAGACCAAACAGCAACTGCATCAACGTATGGCTCAGCACAGAAGAGCCAATTCCTTAATGTGTCGATCATATAATATCGGGGTATAATTGGACTTGGATTGGTGTGTGTATGGCCTCCATTACACACAATCTCTCCACTCCCTATTTCGAGGCAGTCTAAATGCAGATGATACATTTTAGGAGGATGATGTTCCAGTAAATTAAACGAGGAAACAGAGCCAAACCTATTTTTATGTAAATACAATCGATTCATTATTTTTGAAAAGGCAACTAAAGCTTTCAAACAACACTGAAGCACTAAAAACATTCATGTCTCTCTCCACTCGATTGGCTGTGGCTGACTGGAAATGTACGTGTCATGTGCCTTATTTCCCAGAATTCCAGTCTCACAGACACACCCACTGTTTTAGTCTCTGATTGTTATGATTCTTACATTTGCCTGGTCATTAACTACTGCAAGTTCTTGTTACAGCAAGTCGCCCCCTAGTGGAAGACCCTAGCCAATCATGTTAAAGTCCATTACAGAGAAAAAAGGTTTGAAATCTCGTTAGCTAATGAAATAAAGGTGTTAGGGTTAGTCTAATAGGCCGGGGAGGGGTCACGGCTGATCAAATAATTGCTAGAAGGTAGTGCGAAGAGAAGTAACTATCAGGCCCAAAAAGCACAATCACAAGGCAGCACATCACCGTGTGTTTGCACAAGAATTTCCACAATTGCGCTATGCAATCTGCACAAAAGCGCGCGCTTCTGATAACGGATCGCAGTGTGTCCTGCCCCATTGCAATGCACTGCCATGGGATGCTAACAAATTGCAGAGTGAGAATAGTGTGAGTGTGGCCTTACTGTGCTAGAGTAGGGGGGTATTAACTAAACCATATGGGGACCATCTACTCTCTCTCATACTACCAACCGCCGTGCAGAGGTTTGGGAAACAATCCCAAAAGATCTTTCATAAACCTGCAAATTAACAATAAGTCTTTGGTTCCCCTTTAAAGACTCTGTTATAGACTCTATTATTTGTTCATGAAATAAAATCTCCAGGATAAACGACGGACAGCCCTACGCCAGCGTTCGAAACACATATTGTCATTTATAGAGGAATTTCAGATGATCTCAGCAGGACTCAGCCTCACCAACCAACAAGGCCGCTCCCACACCCAGTGCAAACAATGAATGTTCTGTAGCAGAACTACAACTTACTGTTCTAGTGATTATCATGTACTAACCCACGATAGACGAGAAAGATGGCGATTTATAATACATTATAATATGTAAACATGTGGGCGATGGGACCTATAGGATGAAGCTTTGGGTTGAATCAGGGCCACAGACTTCCTGGTGCTTTGACATTTGCTATAAAATGCTCCATTTGTTTACAGTAAATATCGCTGCCCACGAAATTAACCCCCAGGTCCACCTACGACCTTTAACCCTCACAGAGGAACTTCCTAGTCATAGAGAAAAACAAGATCTGAAAATTATAGACGGTCCCTTCCAGGAGCCAATCACCAGACACCATGTTACGGGAAAGAAAATCCATTCATTTCAGGTCGTGATTGAGCAACGCCACCTAGTGCCCCGATCCATGTAATAACGTAGCCACCTAACTGGGATTCTGGGAAATTTACAGGGTTATTCAATAAAAGTTCTTATGGTTTAAAATGGTGCTAATTTTGCCCCAACCAATCAATGTTTTTTAACATTTGAAAGCTAACATCTGATTGGTTGGGGCAAAATTAGCACCATTTTAAACCATAAGAACTTTTATTGAATAACCCTGATAGTCTGCAAAACTCTCGGTATCAATAATCACAACTTGTAATAAGTTACTTATGTTTTTATGCGATTTCCGGTATTAGACCTCACGCTGTACAACTCCGCCGTAAAAATGAAATTCTACCCTGGACAGGGAAGTAGGATGGATTATTTAACTCCCAATATTGTTTTTTTATTTGCCTCCCTGTATTAAAGTTTGAGCCCATCTTACCTCCCTGACATGGGTACTTTTCATTTTAACGGTTTTTGGAAAAAAGTTTATACTCACGATAGTTCTCCTTTAAGTATCAAGATGACTTGTCGGTAATTTCTGGGTTATCTTAACCCTCTTCCACTCCTGCCATGTAACCCTGTAGCCAATGCTGTTAATTTCAGGTATCTGCTAGTTATTATTACTGTGAATTTATATAGCGCCAACATCTTCCGTGGCGCTATATAAATCCACAATCAGGCCACATCAGGCCCTGCCCCGAAGAGCTTACAATCTAAGCACATTTATTGGACACATACAACCTATCAGTAGGTCTTTATGATTGAGGGGGAAACCGGAGTGCCCGGAGGAAACCCACCCAAGCACAGGGAGAACATACAAACTCCATGCAGATGTGTCCGGGGTTGGAATCGAACTTAAGACTTGAGTGCTAACCACTGAGCCACCGTGCTGCTAGTTAAGGATGATAGAATCCAATCAAGTTAACTTTCAATTAAAGGATAAGTCCAGTCCCCAAATAACTATTTGAAGTATCACCCCCAAACCCCACTTGCGTTATAACCTTACCTTCCTTAGAAACTCCCATGCTGAGTTACAAGAATTTACAAGCACCTCGATCCCTCCCTGACAGTCCCCCATCTCTGCTCCTTTTGCGAAGGGGCAGAGCGCTTATAACGGCATGTGGGGTAATGACTGTCAGCCATTGGCCATGACATCACCAGAGGAAGGAAAGGTTACAACGTAAGTGAGGTTTCAGGGGATGATACCTATAAAGTCTGTCTAACTTGGTACATTCTGAAGTAAGGTATAAAGGTTGGACTAGATGGACGTATGTCTTTATATAACCTCCAATACTATGTTACTATGTAACTGTTAGACAGACATTATGGGTAGGGTATAAAGGTTGGACTAGATGGACGTATGTCTTTAATAAACCTCCAATACTATGTTACTATGTAACTGTTATACAGACATTATGGGTAGGTATAAAGGTTGGACTAGATGGACGTATCTCTTTATAATAACCTCCAATACTATGTTACTATGTAATTGTTTATACAGACATTATGGGTTAGGGTATAAAGGTTGGACTAGATGGACGTATGTCTTTTTATACAACCTCCAATACTATGTTACTATAGTAACTGTTAACAGACATTATGGGTAGGGTATAAAGGTTGGACTAGATGGACGTATCTCTTATACAACCTCCAATACTATGTTACTATGTAACTGTTATACAGACATTATGGGTAGGGTATAATAAAGGTTGGACTAGATGGACGTATGTCTTTATACAACCCCAATACAATGTTCTATGTAACTGTTATACAGACATTATGGGTAGGGTATAAAGGTTGGACTAGATGGACGTATGTCTTATATAACCTCCAATACCATGTTACTATGTAACTGTTATACACGACATTATGGGTAGGGTATATAAAGGTTGACTAGATGGACGTATGTCTTTATACAACCTCCAATACCATGTTACTATGTAACTGTTTTATACAGACATTATGGGTAGGGTATAAAGGTGGACTAGATGGACGTATGTCTTTATACAACCTCCAATACTATGTTACATGTACTGTTATACAGACATTATGGGTAGGGTATAAAGGTTGGACTAGATGGACGTATGTCTTATATAACCTCTAATACTATGTTACTATGTAACTGTTAACAGACATTATGGGTAGGGTATAAAGGTTGGAATAGATGGACGTATGTCTTATATACCTCTAATACTATGTTACTATGTAACTGTTATACAGACATTATGGGTAGGGTATAAAGGTTGGAATAGATGGATGTAGTCTTATATACAACCCTCAATACTATGTTACTATGTAACTGTTATCAGACATTATGGGTAGGGTATAAAGGTTGGAAGATGGACGTATGTCTTTATACAACCTCCAAGCTATGTTACTAGTAACTGTTAACAGACATTATGGTAGGGTATAAGGTTGGAAAGATGGATGTATGTCTTTTACAACCTCCAATACTATGTTACTATGTAACTGTTATAACAGACATTAGGTAGGGTATAAAGGTTGGATAGAATGGATGTATGCTTTATACAACCTCCAATACTATGTTCTATGTAACTGTTTACAGACATTATGGGTAGGGTATAAAGGTTGGACTAGATGGACTATGTCTTTATACAACCTCCAATACTATGTTACTATGTAACTGTTATAAGACATTATAGGTAGGGTATAAAGGTTGGAATAGATGGACGTTATGTCTTTATTAACCTCTAATACTATGTTACTATGTAACTGTTAACAGACATTATGGATAGGGGTATAAAGGTTGACTAGATGGACGTATGTCTTTATATAACTCTAATACTATGTTACTTATTAACTGTTATACAGACATTATGGGTAGGGTATAAAGGTTGGAATAGATGGACGTATGTCTTTATACAACCTCAATACTATGTTACTATGTAACTGTTATACAGACTTATGGGTAGGGTATAAAGGTTGGACTAATGGACGGTGTCTTATAAACCTCCAATGCTATGTTACTATGTAACTGTTTACAGCACATTATGGGTAGGGATAAAGTTGGAATAGATGGATGTATGTCTTTATCAACCTCCAATACTATGTTTCTATGTAACTGTTATACAGACATTATGGGTAGGGTATAAAGGTTGGAATAGATGGGTATGTCTTTATACAACCTCCATACTATGTTACTATGTAACTGTTATAACAGACATTATGGGTAGGTATAAAGTTGGACTAGATGGACGTATGTCTTTATACAAACCTCCAATGCTATGTTACTATGTAACTGTTATACAGACATTATGGGTAGGGTATAAAGGTTGGATTAGATGGAGTATGTCTTATACAACCTCCAATAGTGTTACTATGTAACGTTATACAGACATTATGGGTAGGGTATAAAAGGTTGGACTAGATGGACGTATGTCTTTATACAACCTCCATACTAGTTACTATGTAACGTTATACAGACATTATGGTAGGGTATAAGGTTGGACTAGATGGACGTATCTCTTTATACAACCTCCAATACTATGTTACTTGTAACTGTTATACGACATTATGGGTAGGGTATAAAGGTTGGACTAGATACGTATGTCTTTATACAACCTCCAATCTATGTTACTATGTAACTGTTATACAGCATTATGGATAGGGTATAAAGGTTGACTAGATGGACGTATGTCTTTATACATCCTCCTATACTATGTTACTATGTAACGTTATACAGACATTATGGGTAGGGTATAAAGGTTGGACTAGATGGACGTATGTCTTTATTACAACCTCCAATACTATGTTACTATGTAACTGTTATACAGACATTATGGATAGGGTATAAAAGGTTGGACTAGATGGACGTATGTCTTTTATACATCCTCAATACTATGTTCTATGTAACTGTTATACAGACATTATGGTAGGTATATAAAGGTTGGACTAGATGGACGTATGTCTTTATAACAACCTCTACTATGTTACTATGTAACTGTGGGCAGTATTATGGGTAGGGTATAAAGGTTGGACTAGATGGACGTATGTCTTTATACATCCTCCTATACTATGTTACTATGTAAACTGTTATACAGACATTTGGTAGGGTATAAAGGTTGGACTAGATGGACGTATGTCTTTATACAACCTCTACTATGTACTATGTAACTGTGGGACAGATATTATGGGTAGGGTAAAGGTTGGACTGATGGACGTATGTCTTTATACATCCTCCTATACATGTTACTATGTAACTGTTATACAGACATTATGGGTAGGGTATAAAGGTTGGACTAGATGGACGTATGTCTTTATAAAACCTCTACTATGTTACTATGTAACTGTGGGACAGACATTATGGGTAGGGTATAAAGGTTGGACTAGATGGACGTATGTCTTTATACAACCTCTACTATGTTACTATGTAACTGTGGGACAGATATTATGGGTAGGGTATTAACTACTATTCTTAAATCTTTTTTAGTTAAAGACACTAATCTAGCCCCATCTATCTAATGAACTTGCCATTACCACATCTGCGAAGACAGTTCCACAGTGTCACCGTTCTCACTGTAAAGAAACCTTTCTAACCTAAGATGAAACTTCTTTTCTTCCAACCTTAAAGGATGTCCAGTGTCCTCTGATATGACCTATTATTGAACAATGCACCAAGGAGTTCATTGTATGGCCCATTAAAAAATATTGTGACTTGTCTAATCTGCCTGGATATGATCCCTTAACAAAGTTTCCATCACCTTCCCTACCACTGATGTTAGCTTACAGGTCTATAGTTACCAGGCTGTGAACGACTACCTTTTTGAATATTGGTATTACATTGGCTTTTTTCCAATCCAGCGGCACATCCCCAGACAAAAGCGAATCTGAAAATATGAGACAGTGGTCTGCTAGAACTGACTAAGCTCTTTTAATCCGAGGATGCAATCCATCTGGTCCTGGGGCTTTATTGATATAACTTTGTCTAATTGTTCCCTACCATATCCTCTGTATAAACTACACGTAGATGGTACGCTGTGTTGTGTGTTCATGTGCTGCCAATCCACCATATTCAGTTAACAGATCATATACATTTCGTAAAAAAATTTTGATTGCATGTGCTTCACAATCACGTGCGGAAACAGTGCGGCCATCCACCCATCCGAACGTTCACATAAACCGAGAGAAACCATGTTACGTGGCCCCTGAAGGTAGATAAAGAGACCTCTAATGTTACCGGGAATGGCAATTAAAACTGAGACCAGTTCATTGTATTTATTTTCTTATACAGCAGGACTTTACATTTTATTCATTCCCTCTGTCCCAAGAGCTTACAATCTAATCCCTTTATCACTTCGCTATGTCGTGATTATGATGTTGTGGGGAGAACATTCCATAGGTAGAATGTGAAAGGGAACGGAAGACAGAGAGAGGGAAGGTTACACTGTATCCTTACAAGGCATATCCTGGTTGTACCGACACCAGTCCAATACATACCGCTCTATCTTTTACTGACCGACCTTCTAAAACCATAAATAAATGGACCAGAGCGGGTAACATCAGGAGTGAATCTATCCAATATACAATGAGTGTATGGCCACACATTCATCCCCAGAAACAGCCGGGAAATCTGACAAATCGCTTTCCTTCTAAGGCTGGGCACACACCAAGGACTCCATGTCTGAACGTCCTTTTGTCTGATCCGGCGATAGACATTGGTCACACAGCGGCTGAAAGCAGCACAGATTTTCCCACCGATACACGGAAGTTTCTGTCGATTGGGGCGCAAAAATCAGCCCGTTGACCCAGCCTAAGGCTACTTAAAGACCAGGGAGTTAGGGTATGTCCAGCCCAAAAATAAACTTTTGATATGTTGTTCAATTACATGCACTTACGTTCGCCGCAATGGTTTTTTTTAAATCTAAATAGATTTTAAAATAGATATGAGCCCGGATAGGTAGCAGGCCGCACAAAGCCTGCATTTTCCGTTTTAACTGCACCTGAAAGTTACGTACAACATGACCTTGCAAAGTCTATTAAATAATGCCTCCGCATGCTCGGCCGTCCAATCAAATGCTATTGACGCGCCGTCCAATATATGCAGTTACGCACCGTCCAATCAAAAGCGGCTAATCCCGGACTAGACGCTAGGGAGCTGAACGGTGCGGACGCCAAGTGTTTTGTAAGTAATGTTGCTAAATGTAATGTAATTAAGCTAAACGTTGCAGTGGCGATCGCGATCTTTGACGCTGATACATGTTGGCCTACAATGTTATTGTCGGCTTCGTGCATTACATCTAGTTCCGTAAAATACTCTTTACTCACTTCGGATTGGTTGTGAAGTCAAGGAAGGCGGGACATAAGGTCAGCCTCTGCAGAATCTATTTACGTTCTGCAAATGGACTTCCGTTCACTGCGCTGTGCAGACCTAACAGTCATGCGGGGAACACGAAAAAGACAGAAAGCTGTTGACGTAATCGGGCTACTCGTGGCAGGGGATTTGTACTGCTTGTTGAAACATGCCGGATACCAAGGTATTTCATTTTTTAAAACGCTGAATGAATTTTCATTGCTAAAGTTTATTCTGCAGTGAGAATGGGCTCACAACATATAAAAATGTTTTTTGGGGTGGACAGCCCCTTTAATACTAAGCGGTTCCAGATGATTGGTGCAAGAGAAAAGCTACATGTGTCGCTTTATAGTAGCCAAAGAGATTCTGAACCAGATAAATCTTTCACTCTATCCCCCTTCGTCTCGTCTAATACGCAACTTTCCTTGTGCTAAGAGAAGGAGGAAGAACTCTCCTCCCTCTCCGGGCTCTGGATATTGTGTCAACCTCTAAAGACAAACAAGGTTTCTGGGTGTTTGTAGGCTAGGCCACTACTTGACCTGAATGAGTGTGTATTACACAACCCGGGAGAAAGAATAAAACACCACAATTGGACTATTCACAAGGATTTTTTTTAATGTTATTTTAGAAACAAGACTACAAACTAAGGGTGTATTTAAGCTTCTCAACCATTTGAGTACAAAATTGCTGGAAAAAATATCACAAAAGTAATTAATATCACCCAAAACAAACAAAAACGGACCGTCCTAACACGTAGCAGCGTGGGGGGGTCTACGGCAACTCTACAAAGAAATAATCACCCCTAGGGCTATAATCCAGCCCCTTCCCTCCTACATCCAACGGTGTCTCTTTGTCCCAATGCTGGTATTGGGGGGGAGAGAGACCCCAGAGTGTTGAATACAATGGATACATTTTGTTTTTCTTTTGAAAATAAAATAAGGGTTTCCCTTAAATATATAGATTCGTTTTTCTCTCCACAACAAAACCGTCTTCACCCCCTACCCACATTGTAATGTTGCGTTTAAAATCTGGCCTTTAGTTCAGGCCCCTTTAAGGACTGTTAGCTCCTGCCGGAAATGATAATACGCAGGATACAGAGCGCAAAGCTTTTACTTCCACTGCGAACAGTCAATGTTACTAGATCGGCAACTCTAAACATGTGCGATACAGAATTACGACAGTGACATAACTGCGAATCGCAGGTCCATTTAAAAGGAACAACTACTGGGGTTGCAGAATGCTGGAGACTCTCTGATTGTGGAACATTGCTGGTTCTTTAAATGTGGCCGTTGTGATCAGGTCAATAGCAAACTTATCATTCAGATGGGTCCATCCCATCGCCTGTTTTGACCTGGTAGAAAGAAAAGGGATTTGTTATTTTTCCAGGGGTGAAATCATCACAATGCAATCCTCGGCAGGAGACAGGATTGGTCATCCTACCTCCCAATTCCTTCTGTGAAACATTAAAGCTTCACTGCAATCCTTTAATAAGGAAATCCACACTAAGCTGGCAAATGGTAAATGTTTGGCGTTCCTTTGGGAAATGATATTGGGAGGAATGATGTATCAACCCGCATTGTATTATGCCTGGAAAAGAAGGCTAAAAGGTTCGTACACACTTATCGGCCAAAAACAGATGTTCGTTCGCCGATCCCAGACCAAATGTCTTTTTCGGCCCATACACAGGCTGATTATCATCCAAACGAATGTTCGTACACAAGTGGCGTTGTGGTCGGGACCCGTAACACGTGTCATGAACCTTAGAGGTTTGAAAGCTTGCTAAACACGATTATAACTGCTGATGTACATAGCTAAACCGATTATAACTGATACAATAGCTAAACACCATATAACTGATGACATAGCTAACATGATTATAACTGATACAGTACACGTACTGAATACTAAACACTGATTATAACTGATGACATAAACTAAACCTGATTATAACTGATACAGCTAAACACGATTATAACTGATGACATAGCTAACACTGATTATAACTGATACATAGCTAAACACTGATTATAAACTGATGACTAGCTAAACACTGATTAACTGATGACATACTAAAAACAAACCTGATTATAACTGATGACATAGCTAAACACGATTATAACTGTACACTAGCTAAACACTGATTATAACTGATGACATAGCTAAACATGATTATACTGATACATAGCTAGATTATGATAACTGAGACATAGCTAACACTGATTATACTGATGACATGAGCTAAACACTGATTATAACTGATAACTAGCTAAACACTGATTAAATGAATACTACACTGATATAACTGATGACATAGCTAAACATGACTGTAATTATAACTGATGATGTACAGCTAAACACTAGATTATAACTGATGACATAACTAAACACTGATTATAACTGATGACAAGCTAAACACTGATTATAACTGATGACATAGCTAAACACTGATTATAAACTGATGACATAGCTAAACACTGAATTATAACTGATGACATAACTAAACCATGGATTAATAACTATTAGACATAGCTACCTGATTATAACTGATAACATAGCTAACCTGATTATACTGATGAGCATAGCTAACACGATTAAACTGATGACATAAGCTAAACACTGATTATAACTGAATGACATAGCTCAAACACTGATATAACTGATGACATAGCTAAACACTGTTATAACTGATGACTAGCTAACACTGATTATAACTGAGACATAGCTAAAGCACTGATTATACTGATACGTTAGCTAAACACTGATTATACTGACTAGACATGCTAAAGCACTGATATAACTGATGACATAGCTAAACACTGATTATAACTGATGACATAGCTAAACACGATTATAAACTGATGACTAGCTAAACACCACTGATAATATAAAGGATGACATCGCTAAACACGCGATTATAAACGGATGACAACAAGCTAACACCGATTATAACTGACACAGCTAAACAAACCGATTATAAACGGTGAAAGCTAAACACGATTATGAAACCGCTACACGTTATAACGTGAAGCTAAAACACGATTATAACGGAGTAACAAGCTAAACACCGATTTATACGGATGACACAGCTAAACACCGATTTACGGATGACACAGCTAAACATCGATTTATAACGGATAACAGCTAAACACCGACTTAATAACGGATGACACAGCTAAACACCGATTAATAACGGATGGTTACATAGCTAAAACACGATTATCGGAACATAACTCGTTTTTATTATACTATGACATGCTAACACACTGATTATACCTGATTGGACATAGCTAAACAAGCTGATTATAACTGATGACATAGCTAAACACTAATTATAATGATGACATAGCTAAAACACTGAATTAATCTGATGACATAGCTAAAAACACTGATTATAACTGATAACATAGCTAAACACTGATTATAACTGATAAACATAGCTAACACACTGATTATAACGGATAACATAGCTAAACACTGATTATAACTGATGAACATAGCTAAACACTGATTATAACTGGAACATAGCTAAACACTGATTTAACTGGTAACATAGCTAAACACGGATATAAGGAGTGACATACTAACACGATTATAATGGATGATGTAGTTAGTTTTATTATAACTGATAAAGCCAAGCATCATTATAAGGATAAGGATGGTTCCTTACCCGTAGGGGAGTCCAGACCAGTAATCTGGATCATCCTCTGGGTAATGTGCAGGAAGTGCACCAGGTGGAGGCTTGTAGGTGAAGAATATCCATTAGTATTTGCCTTTCTGAGTTTAACCGTTTGACCCCTGGACCCTCCCTCTGAAAACCAGAAGTAACCATCTGCCAGTCTGCCCAACTAACTGGGACAAGGAGGAAATAAGAAAGTGGGACATATAGGACTCGGGTGTGCGCGTTAGGAAGCTAAATGTAAGGGGAGGCAGATGAACCAAGTGTAATTAACGATGTATGGACATGTTTTAACCAATCAAAAAGTTACCTAACTGCCCAGTAAAAACCGTAACATCTGATTGGTCATTGAAGATTGGGACACCCGGTAAAGTTTTGTTCTCTTATTTAGCCCTAAACTGCCCAGTGTTGGCTCTTCGGACGTTTGCTCCCCAGGCCTTTTTCATGCAAGCCCTGTGTAATGTATTTCTCAATATCACAACTTTAAAGTTACACTTATAGAAATAAACATAGTACAGAGCTGCAGGGGGGGATAATGAAGTGAACCTGATCTTAGCACAAGCTCGTGTGTGTAATGTATTTCTCAGTATCACAACTTAATAGTTACATTTATAGAAATAACATAGTACAATGCTGCAGGGGGAGGATAATGAAGTGAACCTGATCTTGCACAGCTCTGTGTAATGCAGTTCAATAGTGTCTGAAAAATAAATGAAACCTTCAGAGCAGATCTAAACGGCTTTACATTTTTCGTAATTACTCAGTTTAGAGAAATTTAAGTTAGTTGAAAATACATAAAGTAAGTGGCCAAAAGTGTGTACGTTGTCTTTAAAGCATAGGAAAGCCATAACCGTTGTGACGTGTATGGTCACTGAGTGACTGACCCCCAATAAGATTATAGGATGGGCAGATTCCATTGGAATAGACTTTAAAACGGACTGTTAGATGTGCGTCTCTGATTACAGCTGTAGGGTGATAACCTGGATATTATCGTTACATTCCCCATCTCTTCACAGCTGATTCCAGAGTTCCGCCACAAGATTCTTGGACGCCTTCATGACGAGGATAAATCGGGGTCCTCACTGGACAGCGTTTCACGCAAGAAGCTTCATTAAAGTCCTTCGAGCTGAAAAAGGAACAGCAAAGGCTGAAAGGATTGTTAAAGATGTGAAGCCAACCAAACTGCCAGATCTCAGGTGGTTTAATGTTAGATCTGGGTTATTCTCCACTTTAAGGGGCCATGTCCACCCACCAAAACTAAAATTTAACCCACTTACTGTGGAAGTTTAAAATAATCCTTACCATACACTCTGCTCCTTATGGTTCTCCTCCAGTCTGTCCAAAGTCCAATCAATTGAAGAGTAGGAACTTGTAACCATAGAAGCTGCCTGCTAGATTACGCGATCAGCGTGGTCCTGCTCACCTTTACTAAGATAGGTGCAATGAGCGATCGCAATATCTATCAGGCAGATCTGGAGTTACCACCACTGCTTGTGACTTCATTAATGGATAGCAGCGTAGGAAGGCTTGGATGCAATCACCTCTGTAACAAATATCATGTATCTAGCCCGGCACTGGGGATGGAAGGTGACAAAGGGGTTTCCATTGGTCTATTCCCATTACCGAGCCAGAAGAGTAAGGTGATCAATCCATAGGCTGAGCTCCCAGTCCAAAAACCGAGTTCTTTTCACCGTTCCTGCCAAGACCCAACATCAGGCACAATCCTGCGCAAAGCATCAGCCCTTCACTTAGCCTGTCTTTTTGATTTTGGCCCCTTATGTGATTGAGTTTGACACCCTAGAGTAATGTTTGTGGGGGTTATAAACGATGCGCACACAGAATCTAGTGTATCTATATAAAGTAATGTATCGGCTCTATCCAAAGATTCCCAATAGATTTCCACATACTGTACGAATGGTCCGGGTGGTAATCCCCAAACCCTTCTGGGTTTCCCTCTTTCGTCCTTCAGCACACGATCCCAAGGTGAAGAAAGAAACAATCTTACCCTTGTTGGAGCGATGAAAGGAGGAAGTAAATTCAAACTGAAGGACTGGGACAAGAGGGGGTAAGACTTGGCTTGTTACTGTTATAACATTGTAACTAAATCCCGTCTGTGTTTCATCCTGTCGGGTCAGAGAGATAAACTGGAACAGTAATCACAGGTGTTCCGCATTATTATATACAGGAAATAACGTATATACAAGGTATCATGGTGTTCATTCAGGCCTTTAATCATACAACAGAAATGTTGGGACAATATATTTCCAGTTGTAGAAACTGCATTTCTCGCAATGTTACCTGTGTTATCCGTTTGTATGCTACCACAGTGGCCTCTCTGTTTCGAATAAAACACATTCGTCCGCTAGTCAAAACCGTTACCACCTACGCTTTCTCCCTACCTAACAGTTGATCCAGGGGAGGCATCAAAAAACAGCTAAAAAGGGGGGGGGTCCTTTCGGATCCAAACTGCAGTCAGGAAAATGAAGATGTATCCTCTTTACTTCCCAATCTAAAAGGATTAGTGAACAATGCACCAGAGAGTTCATTGTATGGGCCCATTAATATATTTATATAAGGATCATGTCCCCACGCAAATGCCGCTTCTCCAATGTAAACAGCCCTAACTTGTCTAATCTGCCTGCATATTCAAGCCCCTCCATTCCCTTATAATTTAGTTATATACTTGTCTAATCTGCCTGCATATTCAAGCCCCTCCATTCCCTTATTAATTTAGTTATAACTTGTCTAATCTGCCTGCATATTCAAGCCCCTCCATTCCCATATTAATTTAGTTGCCCTTCTCTGAACTGCCTCAATTTCCAAGATGTCCCTTTTGTATATGGGATTCCATAACTGCACCGCATATTCCAAAATGTGGCCTTACCAGTGCCTTGGTAAAGAGGGAGAATAATATCTTTCTCCTGAATTCTATTCCCTCTTTATACAAGACAATATCTTGCTAGCTCTAGCTGTTGCTACTGGCATTGTTTGCTACAGCTAAGTCTGTTATCTACCAGAACCCCCAAATCTTTCCATTTCAGATGCACTAACACCAGAGATTTTATTTATGGTTGAGGTGGCACAGGGATATTAAATCCCAAATGCATCACCTTAAATTTATTACATTGGCATCCCATCTGCCATTCTGCTGCCCATTTTGATAATCTATCTAGGTCTGCTTGCAGCACTTGCACATCATTGGAAGTTTCCAAAGCTCTGCATAATTTAGTGTCATCAGCAAACACGGAGACCTTGTTCTCAATGCCCCCTTCTAAGACATTTATAACACATATGTGTAAATAAAGTAGGTTTTTGAAACAAAGTTCTTATATTGCACTTATATGCTCTACTTTTACATAATCCATCAGTTAGCACCAAGGCGTGTGTGTGTGTGTGGTGTGTGTGTGATATATATATATATTATATATTTCCACACTATACAAAATCTGAAACTTCCCTTTAGCGTTAGGCCCTGAGAGGTGACAGTCGGGAGATGAGATATCCAGTTCACCTCCCTTTAATAAAGATGTACTGCTTTGAAGGAAGGACTGTACGTGTGTGTTTGTGATCCTGCATCTGGAATATGCGGTTTTTATTGGTTAGAAGTAGTTATGTTTAAATCCTTTCCATCTGCTAATTTTGATCCCTTTTTTTTTTCAGAAACTCCCCCCGAAACGGACCAGACCTTCCGGTTAGTTTTTCAGTATGAAAGACGACATTGAACCAGAGGAGGAGGAAGAGGAAGAAGAGGAGATGCAAGTGGCAACCAATCAAAATGAGCCAGGACAGAGCCAAAAGCCGAGCTGACAGATCCCCCATGCGGATATAAAAACCCGGTAGGAAGTCGTCTGTGTGTCATTGGAGATCTGTGCAAATCTGCTTTTAGCAGTTTACGTCTGAAATGTAGCATTAGAATAATAGCAATTCAGAGTTTAAGCACCAAAACACAGTTGGAGAATGCTGCAGTTTTAGGCCAAGATCCTCTGTCTGCTACCCAGCTGGTCTTAGCTGCCTTGTCGGAGTCAGACGGGAAATGGCTTTACAACTTTCATAACAAAACCTTTTTATTGAGGTCAGTTAGGGAGATATCCCAGAATCCCCCACTGCACCCTTCCACTATCCCCTTTGTTTTTTCCGTACAGTTCCTACTGTGGAGGAGCACCGCCCTGTGTGGAACCAAAGAAGCTTCTCAGTGACGAGACCGCATCTCCCAGAAAAGAGCCAGACACGGTGAGTGAGCTGGGCAGCGTTAGATTTCCTCTAGTGTAGTCTCGCCAGTGGCGGACAACTTCCTGTTATTGAATGTAGTTGGGAAATGACCCAGAAGTCTGTGCGGTTAGAGCAGCGCATTGGGTTAGAAAGAGGTTGGACACAGAGGCATCTCGTACTTTCCCTTTTATTGAATGGCGCACTAGACTAAACAGTGTTAAGGGTATGGGGGCTTTGTTGCCTTGGCAACGAGCAATCAAACACTTAGGGACAGGATTGGCTGACGCTGTGCGATGTCATGGCAATAAACGTCACATGATGGACAATCCTCACTAGCCCTTTGTGTGTCATTACAGCATCAGAAGAAGCGAAGACCTAAACGGAAAGATCTGCAGTTTAACCGAAAAAGATGCAGGGGCCAAGCATGGTAAGTGATATCCCAGGAAACCTAGCAGTTTATTAGGGTTATAAGGTGGTTTAGGGGGTAAGTTCCATTAAAGGGACATGTCCACCCCCAAACTATAATTTCCCCCACTACTGGCCCCACCTAGTGTATAAAATCCTACCTCAACTCCCAGCTCCATAGGGTTTCTCTGTAATCTCCCCCCCAAAAAAAAACTGCCCCCCAGGAGGATAACAGTCCATATAGGACTCCCCATCCGGTAGAAGTTTGGTAGCGCATGCAGCCCTTTACCCCTCCCGATTTGCGATTCCCTCCCCCTAGCTACAAACCCCTTTGCAAATAATAGTTCCTCTTCCCCCAGCCCCAACCACTATAAAAGATTTGTTAGAAAGTCCCCCGATAGTTACTTACCTTCCCTCTATCCACCTGGGGCGTCTCTGTGCAGCTGGCAGCCATAAGCGTGATTGGCGCCTCTCAGCCAATCACGGAGACACAGCTTCCGGTCCTCCCCTGCTTGCAGTTCCATGCAAGCAGAGGCCCGGGACTGTGCGGCGGAGGATGAGAGGGAAGGTGAGTAACTATCGGGGGACTTCTATCTAAAATCTTTATAGCGTTTGGGGCTGGGGGAAGGAGAAACTATTATTTGGCAAAAAGTTGGGGAAGGGGTGGACATGCCCTTTAAGGTTTCATTTTTGTTAATGTTCATTGTGCCTGATAGGTTCCCTTTAAATATAATGATTAGAGGCTGAAAAATGCCTTGGGGAAGCAACGTTCCCCGAAACAGCCCAAACACTGGGAAGGTTAGTGAATCTATTCCCCTCCTTATACAACACAATATCTTGATAGCTCTTGGGTAGGGTATAAAGGTTGGAATAGATGGACGTATGTCTTTATACAACCTCTAATACTATGTTACTATGTAACTGTTATACAGACATTATGGGTAGGGTTGTTATACAGACATTATGGGTAGGGTATAAAGGTTGGACTAGATGGACGTATCTCTTTATACAACCTCCAATACTATGTTACTATGTAATTGTTATACAGACATTATGGGTAGGGTATAAAGGTTGGATGGACATCCAAAGGATGAGGATGTCCTCATTCAACTACTTATACTATGTTACTATGTAACTGTTATACAGACATTATGGGTAGGGTATAAAGGTTGGACTAGATGGACGTATGTCTTTATACAACCTCCAATACTATGTTACTATGTAACTGTTATACAGACATTATGGGTAGGGTATAAAGGTTGGACTAGATGGACGTATTGTCCTTTATACCCCTCCAATACCATACGAGGTTACTATGTAAACTTGTTTTTACAGAATTATGGTAGGGTATAAGGTGGACTAGATGGACGTATGTCTTTATACAACCTCCAATACTATGTTACATGTACTGTTATACAGACATTATGGGTAGGGTATAAAGGTTGGACTAATGGCGTATGTTTCTTTATATAACCTCTAATACTATGTTACTACGTAACTGTTCAGACATTATGGGTAGGGTAAAGGTTGGAATAGATGGACGTATGTCTTATATACCCTCAATACTATGTTACTATTATACTGTTATACAGACATTATGGGTAGGTTAAAGGTTGAATAGATGGATGTAGGTCTTATAACAACCCATCAATACTATGTTACTATAACTGTTATACCAGACATTATGGGTAGGGTATAAAGGTTTGGACAGATGGACGTATGTCTTTATACAACCTCCAAGCTATGTTACTAGTGTAACTGTTAACGACATTATGGTAGGGTATAAGTTTGGAAAGATGGATGTATGTCCTTTATACAACCTCCAATACTATGTTACTATGTAACTGTTATACAACAGACATTAGGGTAGGGTATCTAAAGGGTTGGATAGAATGGATGTATGCTTTATACAACCTCCAATACTAATGTTCTATGTAACTGTTTACAGACTTATGGGTAGGGTATAAGGTTTGGACTAGTATGGAACGTATGTCTTTATACAACCTCCAATACATGTTACTATGTACTGTTATAATCGACATTATAGGTAGGGTATAAAGGTTGGAATAGATGACTTGTCTTTATTAACCTCTAATACTATGTTACTTGTAACTGTTACAGACCTTATGGATAGCTGGTATAAAGGTTGACTAATGGCGTAGTCTTATATCCTTAATACGATGTTACTATTATAACTGTTATACAGACATTATGGGTAGGGTATAAAGGTTGGAATAGATGGACGTATTGTCTTTATACAACCTCCAATACTATGTTACTATGTAACTGTTATACAGATCATTATGGGTAGGGTATAAGGGTTGGACTAATGGACGTGTCTTATAAACCTCCAATGCTATGTTACTATGTAACTGTTATACAGACATTATGGGTAGGGATAAAGTTGGAATAGATGATGTATGTCTTTATCCAACCTCCAATACTATTTTCTATGTACTGTTTATACCGACTTATGGGTAGGGTATAAAGGTTGGAATAGATGGATGTAGTCTTTATACAACTCCATACTATGTTACTATGTAACTGTTATAACAGACATTATGGGTAGGGTATAAAGTTGGACTAGATGGACGTAATGTCTTTATACAAACCTCCCAATGCTATGTTACTATGTAACTGTTATACAGACATTATGGGTAGGGTATAAAGGTTGGATTAGATGGACGTATGTCTTATACACCTCCATATATGTTACTATGTAACGGTTATAGCAGACATTATGGGTAGGGTATAAAGGTTGACTAGATGGACGTTTGTCTTTATACAACCTCCATACTAGTTACTATGAACTGTTATACAGACATTATGGGTAGGGTATAAGGTTGGACTAGATGGACGTAATCTCTTTATACAACCTCCAATACTAATGTTACTATGTAACTGTTATACGACATTATGGTAGGGTATAAAGGCTTGGACTAGATACGTATGTCTTTATACAACCTCCAATCCTATGTTCTATGTAACTGTTATACAGCACTTATGGATAGGGTATAAGGTTGACTAGATGGACGTATGTCTTTATACATCCTCCTATACTATGTTACTATGTAACGTTATACAGACATATGGGTAGGGTATAAAGGTTGGACTAGATGGACGTATGTCTTTATATACAACCTCCAATACTATGTTACTATGTAACTGTTTATACAGACATTATGGATAGGGTATAAAGGTGGACTAGATGGACGTATGTCTTTTATACATCCAATACTATGTTCTATGTAACTGTTATACAGACTATGGTAGGTAATAAGGGTTGGACTAGATGGACGTATGTCTTTATAACACCTTACTATTTTACTATGTAACTGTGGGCAGATATTATGGGTAGGGTATATAAAGGTTGGACTAGATGGACGTATTGTCTTTATACACCTCCTATCTATGTTACTATGTAACTGTTATACAGACATTTATGGGTAGGGTATAAAGGTTGGACTAGATGGAGTATGTCTTTATACAACCTCATACTATGTACTATGTAACTGTGACAGAATTATGGGTAGGGTATAAGGTTGGACTGATGGACGTATGTCTTTATACTCCTCCATACATGTTACTATGTACTGTTATACAGACTTATGGGTAGGGTATAAGGTTGGACTAGAATGACGTATGTCTTTTAAACCTCTACTATGTTACTATGTAACTGTGGGAACAGACATTATGGGTAGGGTAAAAGGTTGGACTAGATGGACGTATGTCTTATTACAACCTCTACTATGTTACTATTAACTGTGGGGACAGATATTATGGGTAGGGTATTAACTCTTATTCTTTAAATCTTTTTTAGTTGAAGACCTAATCCTAGCCCCATCTATCTAAATGAACTTGCCATTACCACACTCTGCTGGAAGACAGTGCCACAGTGTCACCGTTTCTCAACTGTAAAGAACCTTTCTAACCTTAAGATGAAACTCTTTTCTTCCAACCTTAAAGGATTCCACGTGTCCTCTGATATGACTATATGAACAAGCCAAAGACGAGTATTGTATGGCCCATTAAAAAATATTGGTGACTTGTCTAATTGCCTGGATATGATCCCTTAACAACAGTTCCATCAACTCTTCCCTAACCACTGATGTTGTGCTTACAGGTCTAGTAGTTACCAGGACTGTTGAACGACTACCTTTTTGAATATTGGTTTATTTACATTGCTTTTTTCCAATCCAGCGGCACATCCCCAGACAAAACGATCTGAAAATATGAGAACAGTGGTCTGCTAGAACTGACTAAGCTCTTTTACATCCCGAGGATGCAATCCATCTGGTCCTGGGGCTTTATTGATATTAACTTTGTCTAATTGTTCCCGTACCATATCCTCTGTATAAACTACACGTAGATGGTACGCTGTGTTGTGTGTTTCATGTGCTGCAATCCACCAATATTCAGTTAACAGATCATATACATTTCGTAAAAATAATTTTGATTGCATGTGCTTCACAATCAACGTGCGGAAACAGTGCGGCCATCCACCCATCCGAACGTTCACATAAACCGAGAGAAACCATGTTAGCGTGGCCCCTGGAGAGGTAGATAAAGAGACCTCTAATGTACCGGGAATGGCATTAAACTGAGACCAGTTCATTGTATTTATTTTCTTATACAGCAGGACTTTACATTTTTATTCATTCACCTCTGTCCCAAGAGCTTACAATCTAATCCCTTTATCACTTCGCTATGTCTGGTGATTATGATGTTGGGGGGAGAACATTTCCATAGGTAGAATGTGAAAGGGGAACGGAAGACAGAGAGAGGGAAGGTTACACTGTATCCTGTACAAGGCATTCCTGGTGTACCGACATCCAGATAATTACCGGCTCTGATCTTTTACTGCCGACTTCTAACCATAAATAAATGGACCAGAGCGGGTAACATCAGGAGTGAATCTATCCAATATACAATGAGTGTATGGCCAACATTACAGCCCAGAAACAGCCGGGAAATCTGACAAATCGCTTTCCTTTCTAAGGCTGGGCACACACCAAGGGACTCGATGACATAGCTAAACACTAATTATAACTGATGACATAGCTAAACACTGATTATAACTGATGACATAGCTAAACACTGATTATAACTGATAACATAGCTAAACACTGATTATAACGGATAACATAGCTAAACACTGATTATAACTGATGACATAGCTAAACACTGATTATAACTGATAACATAGCTAAACACTGATTATAACGGATAACATAGCTAAACACTGATTATAACGGATAACATAGCTAAACACGATAACATAGCTAAACACTGATTATAACGGATAACATAGCTAAACACTGATTATAACTGATGACATAGCTAAACACTGATTATAACTGGTAACATAGCTAAACACTGATTATAACTGGTAACATAGCTAAACACGGATTATAACGGATGACATAGCTAAACACCGATTATAATGGATGATATAGTTAGTTTGGATGACATAGCTAAACACCGATTATAATGGATGATATAGTTAGTTTTATTATAACTGATAAAGCCAAGCATCATTTATAAGGATAAGGATGGTTCCTTACCCGTAGGGGGAGTCCAGACACAGTAATCTGGATCATCCTCTGGGTAATGTGCAGGAAGTGCACCAGGTGGAGGCTGTAGGTGAAGAATAATCCATTAGTATTTGCCTTTCTGAGTATTAACGTTGCTACCCATGACCCTCCCTCTGAAAACAGAAGTAACCAGTCTGCCCCAAACTATACTGGACAAAGGAAAAGTAAGAAGAGAGGAATAAAGACACGGTAAAGCTAAAGGGACAGTTAACCAATTGTCACATTATACGATTAGACAGTGTTATTAACCAATCAAAAGTTACCTAACTGCCCAGTAAAAACGTAACATCTGATTGGTCATTGCAGATTGAGACCCCAGGTAAAGTTTTGCTGCTCTTATTTAGCCCACTAAAACATTCATGCCTCTCTCTCCACTCGATTGGCTGTGGCGTGCGGAAATGTACGTGTCATGTGCCTTATTTCCCAGAAATTCCAGTCTCACAGACACACCCCTGTTTTAGTCTCTGATTGTTATGGATTCGTACATTTGCCTGGTCATTAACTACTGCAAGTTCTTGTTACAGCAGTCGCCCCCTAGTGGAAGACCCTACCATCATGTTAAAGTCCATTACAGAGAAAAAGAGGTTTGAAATCTCGTTAGCTAATGAAATAAGTGTGTTAGGGTTAGTCTAATAGGTCCGGGAGGGGTCCACGCTGATCAAATAATTGCTAGAAGGTATTGCGACAGAGAAGTAACTATCAGGCCCCAAAAGCACAATCACAATGCAGCACATCACACGTGTGTTTTGCACAAGAATTTCCACCAATTGCGCTATGCAATCTGCACAAAACGTCGCGCTTCTGATAACGGATCGCAGTGTGTCCTGCCCATTGCAATGCACTGCCATGGGATGCTAAACAATTGCAGAGTGAGAATAGTGTGAGTGTGGGCCTTACTGTGCTAGAGTAGGGGGGTATTACTAAACCATATGTCCATCTACTCTCTCTCATACTACCAACCGCCGTGCAGAGGTTTGGGAACATCCAAACAGATCTTTCATAAACCTGCAATTAACATAAGTCTTGGTTTCCCCTTTAAAGACCTCTGTTTATAGACTCTATATTTGTTCATGAATAAATCTCCAGGATAAACGACGACAGCCCTACGCCAGCGTTCGAAACACATATTGTCATTTTAGAGAATTTCAGATATCTCAGCAGGACTCAGCCTCACCAACCAACAAGCCGCTCCCCACAACCCAGTGCAAACAATGAATGTTCTGTAGCAGAACTACACACTTACTGTTCTAGTGATTATCATGTACTAACCCACGATAGACGAGAAAGATGGCGATTTATAATACATTATAATATGTAAACATGTGGGCGATGGGACCTATAGGATGAAGCTTTGGGTTGAATCAGGGCCACAGACTTCCTGGTGCTTTGACATTTGCTATAAAATGCTCCATTTGTTTACAGTAAATATCGCTGCCCACGAATTAACCCCCAGGTCCACCTACGACCTTTAACCCTCCACAGAGAACTTCCTAGTCATAGAGAAAAACAAGATCTGAAAATTATAGACGGTCCCTTCCAGGAGCCCAATCACCAGACACCATGTTACGGGAAAGAAAATCCATTCATTCAGGTCGTGATTGAGCAACCCACTAGTGCCGCCCCGATCCATGTAATAACGAGCCACCTAACTGGGATTCTGGGAAATTTACAGGGTTATTCAATAAAGTTCTTATGGTTTAAAATGGTGCTAATTTTCCCAACCAATCAATGTTTTTTAACATTTGAAAGCTAACATCTGATTGGTTGGGCAAAATTAGCACCATTTAAACCATAAGAACTTTTATTGAATAACCCTGATAGTCTGTGCAAAACTCCTCGGTATCAATAATCACAACTTGTAATAAGTTACTTATGTTTTTTATGCGATTTCCGGTATTAGACCTCACCTGTACAACTCCGCCGTAAAATGAAATTCTACCCTGGACAGGGAAGTAGGATGGATTATTTAACTCCCAATTGTTTTTTTATTTGCCTCCCTGTATTAAAGTTTGAGCCCATCTTACCCTCCCTGACATGGGTACTTTTCATTTAAACGGTTTTTGGAAAAAAGTTTATACTCACGATAGTTCTCCTTTAAGTATCAAGATGACTTTGTGGGTAATTTCTGGGTTATCTTAACCCTCTTCCACTCCTGCCATGTAACCCTGTAGCCAATGCTGTTAATTTCGGTATCTTCTGCAGTTTTATTATTCGTGAATTTATATAGCGCCAACATCTTCCGTGGCGCTATATAATCCCAATCAGGCCACATCAGGCCCTGCCCCGAAGAGCTTACAATCTAAGCACATTTATTGGACACTCACAACCTATCAGTAGGTCTTTATGATTGAGGGGAAACCGGAGTGCCCGGAGGAACCCACCCAGCAAGCGGGAGAACATACAAACCCATGCAGATGTGTCCGGGGTTGGAATCGAACTTAGACTTGAGTGCTAACCACTGAGCCACCGTGCTGCTAGTTAAGGATAGATAGAATCCATCAAGTTAACTTTCAATTAAAGGATAGTCCAGTCCCCAAATAACTATTTTGAGTATCACCCCCAAACCCCACTTGCGTTATAACCTTACCTTCCTTAGAAACTCCATGCTGAGTTACAAGAATTTACAACAGCACCTCGATCCCTCCCTGACAGTCCCCCCATCTCTGCTCTCCTTTTGCGAAGGGGCAGAGCGCTTATAACGGCATGTGGGGTAATGACTGTCAGCCATTGGCCATGACATCACCAAGGAAGGAAAGGTACAACGTAAGTGAGGTTTCAGGGGATGAACCTATAAAGTCTGTCTAACTTGGTACATTCTGAAGTAAGGTATAAGGTTGGACTAGATGGACCGTATGTCTTTATATAACCTCCAATACTATGTTACTATGTAACTGTTAGACAGACATTATGGGTAGGGTATAAAGGTTGGACTAGATGACGTATGTCTTTATACAACCTCCAATACTATGTTACTATGTAACTGTTATCAGACACTTATGGGTAGGGTATAAAGGTTGGACTAGATTGGACGTATCTCTTTTATAACCTCCAATACTATGTTACCTATGTAATTGTTATACGACATTATGGGTAGGGTATAAAGGTTGGACTAGATGGACGTATGTCTTTATACCACCTCCAATACTTGTTACTATGTAACTGTTATACAGACATTATGGGTTAGGGTATAAAGGTTGGACTAGATGGACGTATCTCTTTTATACAACCTCCAATACTATGTTACTATGTAATGTTATAACAGACATTATGGGTAGGGTATAAAGGTTGGACTAGATGGACGTATGTCTTTATCAACCTCCATACAATGTTACTATGTAACTGTTATACAACCATTATGGTAGGGTATAAAGGTTGGACTAGATGGACGTATGTCTTTATATAACCTCCAATACCATGTTACTATTTAACTGTTAAAACAGACATTATGGGTAGGGTATAAAGGTTGGACTAGATGGACGTATGTCTTTATACAACCTCCAATACCATGTTACATGTAACTGTTATACAGACATTATGGTAGGGTATAAAGGTTGGACTAGATGGACGTATGTCTTTATACACCTCCAATACTATGTTACTATGTACTGTTTATACGACATTATGGGTAGGGTATAAAGGTTGTGACTAGATGGACGTATGTCTTTATTAACCTCTAATACTATGTTACTATGTAACTGTTATACAGACATTATGGTAGGGTATAAAGGTTGGAATAGATGGACGTATGTCTTTATATAACCTCTAATACTATGTTACTATGTAACTGTTATACAGACATTATGGGTAGGGTATAAAGGGTTGGAATAGATGGATGTATGTCTTTATACACCTCCAATACTATGTTACTATGTAACTGTTATACAGACATTATGGGTAGGGTATAAAGGTTGGACTAGATGGACGTATGTCTTTATACAACCTCCAATGCTATTTACTATGTAACTGTTATACAGACATTATGGGTAGGGTATAAAGGTTGGAATAGATGGATTATTCTTTATACAACCTCCATACTATGTTACTATGTAACTGTTAACATACATTATGGGTAGGGTATAAGTGGAATAGATGGATGTATTTCTTTATACAACCTCCAATACTATGTTACTATGTAACTGTTATACAACATTATGGTAGGGTATAAAGGTTGGACTAGATGGACGTATGTCTTTATACAACCTCCAATACTATGTTTACTATGTAACTGTTATACAGACATTATAGGTAGGGTAAAGGTTGGAATAGATGGACGTTGTCTTTAATATAACCTCTAATACTATGTTACTATGTAACTGTTATACAGACATTATGGATAGGGTATAAAGGTTGGACTAGATGGACGTATGTCTTTATATAACCTCTAATACTATGTTACTATGTAACTGTTATACACATTATGGGTAGGGTATAAAGGTTTGGAAATAGATGGACGTATGTCTTTATACAACCTCCATACTATGTTACTATGTACTGTTAACAGACATTATGGGTAGGGTATAAAGGTTGGACTAGATGGACGTGTCTTTAATACAACCTCCAATGCTATGTTACTATGTAACTGTTATACAGACATTATGGGTAGGGTATAAAGGTTGGAATAATGGATGTATGTCTTTACAACCTCCAATACTATGTTACTATTTAACTGTTATATCAGACATTATGGGTAGGGTATAAGGTTGGAATAGATGGATGTATGTCTTTATACAACCTCCAATACTATGTTACTATGTAACTGTTATACAGACTTATGGGTAGGAAAAGGGTTAAGGTTGACTAGAATGGACGTATGTCTTTATACAACCTCCAATGCTATGTTACTATGTAACTGTTATACAGACATTATGGGTAGGGTAAAAAGGTTGGATTAATGGACGTATGTCTTTATACAACCTCCAATAATGTTTACTATGTAACTGTTATCAACAGACTTATGGGTAGGGTATAAAGGTTGGACTAGATGGACGTATGTCTTTATACAACCTCCAATACTATGTTACTATGTACCTGTTATACAGACATTATGGGTAGGGTATAAAGGTTGGACTAGATGACGTATCTCTTTTATACAACCTCCAATACTATGTTACTATGTAACTGTTTATACAGACATTATGGGTAGGGTATAAAGGCTGGACTAGATGGACGTATGTCCTTTATACACCCTCCAATACTATGTTACTATGTACTGTTATACAGACTTATGGATAGGGTATAAAGGTTGGACTAGATGGACGTATGTCTTTATACATCCTCCTATACTATGTTACTATGTAACTGTTATACCAGACATTAGGGTAGGGTATAAAGGTTGGACTAGATGGACGTATGTCTTTATACAACCTCCATACTATGTTACTATGTAACTGTTATCCGACATTATGGATAGGGTATAAAGGTTGGACTAGATGGACGTATGTCTTTATACTCCTCCATACTATGTTACTATTTAACTGTTTATCAGACATTATGGGTAGGGTATAAAGGTTGGACTAGATGGACGTATGTCTTTATACAACCTCTACTATGTTACTATGTAACTGTGGGACAGATATTATGGGTAGGGTATAAAGGTTGGACTAGATGGACGTATGTCTTTATACATCCTCCTATACTATGTTACTATGTAACTGTTATACAGACATTATGGGTAGGGTATAAAGGTTTGGACTAGATGGACGTATGTCTTTATCAACCTCTACTATGTTACTATGTAACTGTGGGACAGATATATGGTAGGGTATAAAGGTTGGACTAGATGGACGTATGTCTTTATACATCCTCCTATACTATGTTACTATGTAACTGTTATACAGACATTATGGGTAGGGTATAAAGGTTGGACTAGATGGACGTATGTCTTTATACAACCTCTACTATGTTACTATGTACTGTGGGACAGACATTATGGGTAGGGTATAAAGGTTGTGACTAGATGGGACGTATGTCTTTATACAACCTCTACTATGTTACTATGTAACTGTGGGACAGATATTATGGGTAGGGTATTAACTACTATTCTTAAATCTTTTTTAGTTAAAGAACGTAATCTAGCCCCATCTATCTAATGAACTTGCCATTACCACATCTGCTGGAAGACAGTTCCAGTGTCACCGTTCTCACTGTAAAGAAACCTTTCCTAACCTGAAGATGAAACTTCTTTTCTTCCAACCTTAAAGGATGTCCACGTGTCCTCTGATATGACCTATTAGTGAACAATGCACCAGAGAGTTCATTGTATGGCCCATTAAAAATATTGTGAACTTGTCTAATCTCGCCTGGATATGATCCCTTAACAAAGTTTCCATCACCTTCCCTACCACTGATGTTAGGCTTACAGGTCTATAGTTACCAGGCTGTGAACGACTACCTTTTTTGAATATTGGTATTACATTGGCTTTTTTCCAATCCAGCGGCCACATCCCCAGACAAAGCGAATCTGAAAATATGAGACACAGTGTCTGCTAGAACTGAACTAAGCTCTTTTAAAATCCGAGGATGCAATCCATCGGTCCTGGGGCTTTATTGATATTAACTTTGTCTAATTGTTCCCGTACCATATCCTCTGATAAACTACACGTAGATGGTACGCTGTGTTGTGTGTTTTCATGTGCTCAATCACCAATATTCAGTTAACAGATCATATACATTTCGTAAAAATAATTTTTGATTGCATGTGCTTCACAATCAAACGTGCGAAACAGTGCGGCCATCCACCCATCCACGTTTCACATAAACCGAGAGAACCAGTTAGCGTGGCCCCTGGAGAGGTAGATAAAGAGACCTCTAATGTCCGGGAATGGCATAAACTGAGACCATTTCATTGTATTTTTTCTTATACAGCAATGACTTTACATTTTATTCATTCACCTCTGTCCCAAGAGCTTACAATCTAATCCCTTTATATCACTTCGCTATGTCTGGTGATTATGATGTTGGGGGGAGAACATTTCCATAGGTAGAATGTGAAAGGGGAACGGAAGACAGAGAGAGGGAAGTTACACTGTATCCTGTACAAGGCATTCCTGGTGTACCGACATCCAGATAATTACCCGGCTCTGATCTTTTACTTACTGCCGACTTCTAACCATAAAAAAGGACAGAGCGGGTAACATCAGGAGTGAATCTATCCAATATACAATGAGTGTAATGGCCACATTACAGCCCAGAAACAGCCGGGAAATCGACAAATCGCTTTCCTTTCTAAGGCTGGGCACACACCAAGGACTCATGTCTGAACGTCCTTTTGTTCTGATCCAGGGCGATAGACATTGGTCACAGCGAGCGCTCTGAAAGCAGCACAGATTTTCCCACCGATAAACGGAAGTTTCTGTCGATTGGGGCGAAAAATCAGCCCGTGTGAACCCAGCCTAAGGCTACTTAAAGACAGGGAGTTAAAGGGTATGTCCAGCCCAAAAATAAACTTTTGATATGTTGTTCAATTACATGCACTTCCTGTTCCGCCGCATGGTTTTTTTTAAATCTAAATAGATTTTAAAATAGATATAGCCCGCGATAGGTAGCAGGCCGCACAAAGCCTGCATTTCCGTTTTAACTGCACCTGAAAGTTACGTACAACATGACCTTGCAAAGTCTATTAAAATTAATGCCTCCGCATGCTCGCGCCGTCCAATCAAATGCTATTACGCGCCGTCCAATCATATGCAGTTACGCACCGTCCAATCAAAAGCGGCTAATCCCTGGACTGACGCTAGGAGCTGAACGGTGCGGACGCCAAGTGTTTGTAAGCTAATGTTGCTAAATGTAATGTAATGTAAGCTAAACGTTGCAGTGCGATCGCGATCTTTGAACAGCTGATACATGTTGGCTACAATGTTATTGTCGGCTTCGTGCATTACATCTAGTTCCGTAAATACTCTTTACTCACTTTGGATTGGTTGGTGAAGTCAAGGAAGGCGGGACATAAGGGTCAAGCCTCTGCAGAATATTCATTTACGTTCTGCAAATGGACTTCCGTTCACTGCGCTGTGCAGACCTAACAGTCATGCGCGGGAACAGAAAAAGAACAGAAAGCTTTGACGTAATCGGGGCTACTCGTGGCAGGGGATTTGTACTGCTTGTTAAAACATGCCGATACAAAGTATTTCATTTTTAAACCGCTGAAATGAATTTTCATTGCGTAAAGTTTATCTGCAGCTGAGAAATGGGCTCACAACATATTAAAAATGTTTTTTGGGGTGGACAGCCCCTTTAATACTAAGCGTTTTCCAGATGATTGGTGCAAAGAAAAGCTACAATGTGGTCGCTTTATAGTAGCCAAGAGATTCTGAACCAGATCAAATCTTTCACTCTATCCCCCTTCGTCTCGTCTAATACGCACTTTCCTTGTGCTAAGATGAAAGGAGGAAGAACTCTCCTCCCTCTCCAGGGCTCTGGATATTTGTGTACTCTAAAGACAAACAAGGTTTCTGGGTGTGTGTAGGCTAGGCCACTACTTGACCTGAATGAGTGTGTATTACACCCGGGAGAAGAGAATAAAACACCACAATTGGACTATTTCACAAGGATTTTTTTTAATGTTATTTTAGAAACAGAGACTACAAAACTAAGGTGTATTTACAGCTTCTCACAAATTGATTACAAATTGCGGAAAAAATATCACAAGTAATTAATATTCACACCAAAACAAACAAAAACGGACCGTCCTAAACACGTAGCAGGGTGGGGGGTCTACGGCAACTCTACAAAGAAATAAATCCTACTCCCTAGGGCTATAATCCAGCCCCTTCCCTCCCTACATCCCAACGGTGTCTGCTTTGTCCCAATGCTGGTATTGGGGGGGAGAGAGACCCCCAGAGTGTGAATACAATGGATACATTTTGTTTTTCTTTTGAAAATAAAATAAGGGTTTCCCTTAAAATATATAGATTTCGTTTTTCTCTCCACAAACAAACCGCTTCATCACCCCTACCCACATTGTATGTTGCGTTTAAAATCTGGCCTTTAGTTCAGGCCCCTTTAAGGACTGTTAGCTCCTGCCGGAAATGATAATACGCAGGATACAGATCGCAAAGCTTTTACTTCCACTGCGAACAGTCATGTTACTAGAATCGGCAACTCAAACATGTGCGGATACAGAATTACGACAGTGACGATAACTGCGAATCGCAGGTCATTAAAAGGAACAACTACTGGGGTTGCAGAATGCTGGAGACTCTCTGATTTGGAACATTGCTGGTTCCTTAAATGTGGCCGTGTGGATCAGGTCAATAGCCAAACTTATCATTCAGATGGGTCCTCCCATCGCCTGTTTGACCTGGTAGAAAGAAAAGGGATTTGTTATTTTTCCAGGGGTGGAAATCCATCACAATGCAAAGTACCTCGGGCAGGGAGACAGGATTGGTCATTCCTACCTCCCAATTTCCTTTCTGTGAAACATTAAAGCTTCACTGCAATCTTTAATAAAGGAAAATCCAGGACACTAAGCTGGCAAATGGTAAATGTTTGGCGTTCCTTTGGGAAATGATATTGGGAGGAAGGAATTATCAATCCCGCATTGTATTATGCCTGGAAAAGAAGGCTAAAGGTTCGTACACACTTTTCGGCCAAAACAGATGTTCGTTCGCCGATCCCCGACCAAATGTCTGTTTTCGGCCATACACAGGCTGATTATCATCCGAAACGAATGTTCGTACACAAAGTGCGTTGTGGATCGGGGACCCGTAATCACGTGTGCATGAACCTTAAGAGGTTTGAAAGCTTGCTAAACACTGATTATAACTGATGACATAGCTAAACACTGATTATAACTGATGACATAGCTAAACACGGATTATAACTGATGACATAGCTAAACACTGATAAACTGATGACAGCTAACACTGATTATAAAACTGATATGAGCTAAACACTGATATAACTGATGACATAACTAAACACTGATTATAACTGATGACAGCTAAACACTGATATAACTGATGACATAGCTAAACACTGATTTAACTGATGTGACATAGCTAAACACTGATTATAACTGATGACATAGCTAAACCTGATTATAACGATGAACAATAAAAACACTGATATATACTGATGACATAGCTAAACACTGATTATAACTGATGACAAGCTAACACTGATTATAACTGATGACATAGCTAACACTTTAACCTGATACATGCTACACTGATTAAACTGATGACATAGCTAACAACTGATTATAACTGGATACTAGCTAACACTGATTAACTGATGACATAGCTAAACACTGATTATAACAGATGACATAGCTAACACTGAATTATAACTGATGACATAGCTAAACACTGATTATAACTGATGATGTACTAAACACTGATTATAACTGATGACATAACTAAACACTGATTATAACTGATTGACAGCTAACACGGATTATAACTGATGACATAGCACAAACACTGATTATAACTGATGACTAGCTAAACACTGATTATAACTGATGACATAACTAAACACTGATTATAACTGATGACATGCAAACACTGATTATAACTGATACATGCTAAACACTGATTATAACTGATGACATAGCTAAACCTGATTATAACTAGAGACATGCTAAACACTGATTATACTATGACATAGCTAAACACTGATTATAACTGATGACATAGCTAAACCTGATTATAACTGATACATAGCTAACCTGATTATAACTGATGACATAGCTAAGCACTGATTATAAACTGATACTAGCTAAACACTGATTATAACTGATGACATGCAAGCATGATTATAACTGATGACATGCTAAACACTGATTATAACGATGGACATAGCTAACAACACCGATTATAAACTATGACGTAGCTAAACACCGTTATAACGGATGACACAGCTAAAACACCGATTATAAAACGGATGACACAGCTAAACACCGATTATAACGGATGACACAGCTAAACACCGATTATAAACGGTGACACAGCTAAACACCGATTATAACGGATGACACAGCTAAACACCGATTATAACGATGACAGCTAAACACCGATTATAACGGATGACACAGCTAAACACCGATTATAACGGATGACACAGCTAAACACCGATTATAACGGATGACACAGCTAAACACCGATTATAACGGATGACCAGCTAACAACCATATAACGGATGACATCAAACACCGATTTAACGGATACATACTAAACCGATTATAACGGATGACATACTTCGTTTTTATTATAACTGATGACATAGCTAACACTGATTATAACTGATGACATAGCTAAACACTGATTATAACTGATGACAAGCTACCATAAACGCAACTACATAATTATAACTGATGACATAGCTAAACACATTATAACTGATACAAGCTAAACCCACTGATTATAACTGATAATAGCTAAACACTGATTATAACGGATAACATAGCTAAACACTGATTATAAACTGATGACATAGCTAAACACTGATTATAACTGGTAACATAGCTAAACACTGATTATAACTGGTAACATAGCTAAACACGGATTTATAATGGATGACATAGCTAAAACACCGATTATAATGGATGATATAGTTAGTTTTTATTATACTGATAAAGCCAAGCATCATTTATAAGGTAAGATGGTTCCTTACCCGTAGGGGGAGTCCAGACACAGTAATCTGGATCATCCTCTGGGTAATGTGCAGGAAGGTGCACCAGGTGGAGGCTGTAGGTGAAGATAATCCATTAGTATTGCCTTTCTGAGTATTAACGTTGCTACCCATGACCCTCCCTCTGAAAACAGAAGTAACCAGTCTGCCCCAAACTATACTGGACAAAGGAAAAGTAAGAAGAGAGGAATAAAGACACGGTAAAGCTAAAGGGACAGTTAACCAATTGTCACATTATACGATTAGACAGTGTTATTAACCAATCAAAAGTTACCTAACTGCCCAGTAAAAACGTAACATCTGATTGGTCATTGCAGATTGAGACCCCAGGTAAAGTTTTGCTGCTCTTATTTAGCCCCTAAACCTGCCCAGTGTTGGGCTGTTCGGACGTTGCTCCCCAAGGCATTTTTCAGCCTCTAATCATTATATTTTAAAGGGGAACCTATCAGGCACAATGAACATTAACAAAAATGAAACCTTAAAGGGCATGTCCACCCCTTCCCCAACTTTTTGCCAAATAATAGTTCTCCTTCCCCCAGCCCCAAACGCTATAAAAGATTTGTTAGAAAGTCCCCCGATAGTTACTCACCTTCCCTCTATCCTCCGCGCGCACAGTCCCGGCCCTCTGCTTCATGGAACTGCAAGCAGGGGGAGGACCGGAAGCTGTGTCTGTGATTGGCTGAGAGGCAGCCAATCACGCTTTGGCTGCCAGCTGCACAGAACGCCCAGGGGATAGAGGGAAGGTAAGTAACTATCGGGGGACTTTCTAACAAATCTTTTATAGTGGTTGGGGCTGGGGGAAGGAGAACTATTATTTGGCAAGGGGTTTGTAGCTAGGGGGAGGGTCGCAAATCTGGGAGGGGAGAAGGGCTGCAGTGCGCATACCAAACTTCTACCGGAGGGGAGTCCTATATGGACTGTTTATCCTCCTGGGGGGCAGTTTTTTTTTTGGGGGGAGATTACAGGAAACCATGGAGCTGGGATGTGAGGTAAGGATTTATTACACTAGAGTGGGGCCAGTAGTGGGGAAATTATAGGTTTGGGGGTGGACATGTCCTTTAAATGGGAACTATCCCCCTAAACCACCTATACCCTAATAAACTGCTAGTTTCCTGGGATATTCACTTACCATGCTTGGCCCCTGCATCTTTTTCGGTTTAACGCAGGATCTTCCGTTTAGGGTCTTCGCTCTTCGATGCTGTAAGGACACACAAAGGCTCAGTGGGATTGTCCATCATGTACGTTATTGCCATGACAATCGCACACGTCAGCCAATCCTGTCCCTAAGTGTTTGATTGTCTGTTGCCAAGGCAACACAAGCCCCCATACCCTTAACACTGTTTAGTCGTATGCGCCATTCAATAAAAGGGAAAGTAGCGAGATGCCCTCTGTGTCCAACCTCTTTCTACCCAATGCGCTGCTCTAACCGCACAGACTTCTGGGTCATTTCCCAACTACTTTCAATAACAGAAGTTAGTCCCACTGGCGAGACTACAATAGAGGAATCTAACGCTGCTCCAGCTCACTCACCGGTGGTCTTGCTTTCTGGGAGATGCGGTCTCGTCACTGAGAAGCTTCTTTGGTTCCACACAGGGCGGTGTCTCCTCCACAGTAGGAACTGTACGGAAAACAAGGGGATAGTGGAAGGTGCAGTGGGGGATTCTGGGATTACCCTCCTAGACTGACCTCAATAAAAGGTTTTGTTATGAAAGTTGTAAAGCATTTCCCTGTCTGACTCCCGACAGGCACTAAGACCAGCTGGGTAGCAGACAGAGGATTCTGGCCTAAAACTGCAGCATTCTCCCAACTGTGTTTGGTGCTTAAACTCTGAATTGCTATTATTCTAATGCTCCATTTCAGACTGAACTGCTAAAAAGCAGATTTGCAGCAGATCTCCAATGACACACAGACGACTTCCTACCGGGTTTTATATCCGCATGGGGGATCTGATCATTTCTGGCTCTGTCCTGGCTCATTTTGATTGGTTGCCACTTGCATCTCTCTCTTCTTCTCTTCCTCCTCCTCTGGTTCAATGTCGTCTTTCATACTGAAAAAACTAACCGGAAGGTCTGTCCGTTTCGGGGGGAGTTTCTGAAAAAAAAAGGGATCAAAATGAGCAGATGGGAAAGGATTTAACATAACTACTTCTACCAATAAAGAAACCGCATATTCCAGAATGCAGGATAACAAACACAGTACAGTCCTTCCTTCAAAGCAGTACATCTTTATTAAAGGGAGGTGAACTGGATATCTCATCTCCCGACATGTCACCTCTCAGGGCCTTAACGCTAAAGGGAAGTTTCAGATTTTGTATAGTGTGAAATATATATATATATAATATATATATAACACACACACACACACACACACACGCCTTGGTGCTACTGATGGAATTGTAAAAGTAGAGCAATATAAGTGCAATATAAGAACTTTGTTTCAAAAACATACTTTATTTACACATATTGTGTTATAAATGTCTTAGAAGGGGGCATTGAGAACAAGGTCTCGTGTTTGCTGATGACACTAAATATGCAGAGCTTTGGAACTTCCAATGATGTGCAAGTGCTGCAAGCAGACCTAGATAGATTATCAAAATGGGCAGCAGAATGGCAGATGGATTCAATGTTAGATAAATGAAGGTGATGATTTGGGATTTAATAATCCCTGTGCCCCTACACCAAATAACTCTGTTTAATGCATCTGAAATGGAAAGATTTGGGGTTCTGGTAGATAACAGACTTAGCTGTAGCAACAATGCCAGGTAGCAACAGCTAGAGCTAGCAAGATATTGTCTTGTATAAAGAGGGAATGATTTCAAGGAGAAAGATATTATTCTCCCTCTTTACAAGGCACTGGTAAGGCCACATTTGGAATATGCGGTGCAGTTTGGAATCCCATATACAAAAGGACATCTTGGAAATGGCAGTTCAGAGAAGGGCAACTAAATTAATAAGGGAAGGAGGGGCTTGAATATGCAGGCAGATTAGACAAGTTATAACTAAATTAATAGGGAATGAGGGGCTTGAATATGCAGGCAGATTAGACATATAAATTAAGGGAATGGAGGGCTGAATATGCAGGCGATTGACAAGTTAGGGCTGTTATTGGAGAAGCGGCATTGGCGTGGGGACATGATAACCTTATATAAATATATTAATGGGCCATACAATGAACTCTCTGTGCATTGTTCACTAATCCTTTAGATTGGAAGTAAAGAGGATACATCTTCATTTTCTGACTGCAGTTTTGGAGCAGAAAGGACCCCCCCCCTCTTTTAGCTGTTTTTTGATGCCTTCCCCTGGATCAACTGTTAGGTAGGGATAAAGCGTGGGTAACGGTTTTGACTAGACGGACGAATGTTTTATTCGAAAACAGAGGCCCACTGTGGTAGATACAAACAGATAACACAGTAACATTGCGAGAAATGCAGTTCTACAACTGGAAAATATATTGTACCAACATTCTGTTGTAGATTAAAGGCCTGAATGAACACCATGATACCTTGTAATACGTTATTCCTGTATATAATAATGCGGAACACCTGTATTACTGTTCCAGTTGATCTCTCTGAACCCGACAGGATGAAAACACAGACGGGATTTAGTTACAATGTTATAACAGTAAACAAGCAAGTCTACTACCCCACTGTCCCAGTCTTCAGTTTGAATTTACTTCCTCCTTTCATCGCTCCAAACAAGGGTAAGGATTGTTTCTTTCTTCACCTTGGGATCGTGTGCTGAAGGACGTGAAGAGGAAACCCAGAAGGGTTTGGGGATTACACACCCGGACCATTAGTACAGTATGTGGAATCTATTGGGAATCTTTGGATAGAGCCATACATTACTTTATATAGATACATAGATGTCTGTGTCGCATCTTTATAACCCCCACAAACATTACTCTAGGGGTGTCAAACTCAATCACATAAGGGGCCAAAATCAAAAAGACAGGCTAAGTGAAGGGCTGATGCTTTGCGCAGGATTGTGCCTGATGTTGGGTCTTGGCAGGGAACGGTGTGAAAAGAACTCGGTTTTGGACTGGGAGCTCAGCCTAGTGATTGATCACCTTACTCTCGGCTCGGTAATGGAATAGCCAATGGAAACCCCTTTGTCACACTTCCATCCCCAGTGCCGGGCTAATACATATCAGTTTGTTACAGAGGTGATTGCATCCAAGCCTTCCTACGCTGCTATCCATTAATGAAGTCACAAGCAGTGTGGTAACTCCAGATCTGCCTGATAGATATTGCGATCGGCTCATTGCACCTATCTTAGTAAAGGTGAGCGACCAGCTGATCGCATATCTAGCAGGCATCTATGGTTACAAGTTCCTACTCTTCAATTGATTGGATTGGACAGGAACTGGAGGAGAACCATAAGGACAGAGATGTATGGTAAGGATTATTTTAAACTTCACAGTAGTGGGTTAAATTTTAGTTTTGGGGGTGGACATGCCCCTTAAAGTGGAGAATAACCCAGATCTACATTAACCACCTGAGATCTGGCAGTTTGTTTGGCTTCACAATCTTTATCAATCCTTTCAGCCTTTGCTGTTCCTTTTTCACTCGAAGACTTTAAATGAAGCTTCTTGCGTGAAACGCTGTCCAGTGAGGACCCCGATTTATCTCGGTCATGAAGGCGTCCAAGAATCTTGTGCGGAACTCTGGGAATCAGCTGTGAGAGAGATGGGAATGTAAACGTAAATCCAGGTTATCACCCTACAGCTGTATCAGAGACGCACATCTAACAGTCGTTAAAGTCTATTCCAATGGAATCTGCCATCCTATAATCTGTATGGGGGTCAGTCACTCAGTGACCATACACTTCACACGGTTATGGGCTTCCTATGCTTTAAAGGACACGTACACACTTTTGCCACTTACTTTATGTATTTCAACTAACTTTAAATTTCTCTAAACTGAGTAATTACGAAAAATGTAAAGCCGTATAGATCTCTCTGAAGGTTTCATTTATTTTCAGACACTATTGAACTGCATTACACAGAGCTGTGCAAGATCAGGTTCACTTCATTATCCTCCCCCTGCACATGTACTATGTTATTTCTATAATGTAACTATTAAAGTTGTGATACTGAGAAATACTTACACAGAGCTGTGCTAAGATCAGGTTCACTTCATTTCCTCCCCCTGCAGCTCTGTACTATGTTATTTCTATAAGTGTAACTATTAAAGTTGTGATATTGAGAAATACATTACACAGGGCTGTGCTAAGATCCAGTCCACTTCATTATCCTCCCCCTGCAGCTCGATACTATGTTATAAGTGTAACTATTAAAGTTGTGATACTGAGAGATATATTGCACAGAGCTGTGCTAAGATCAGGTTCACTTCATTATCCTCCCCCTACAGCTTTGTACTATGTTATTTCTAGAAGAGTAACTATTAAAGTTGTGATATTGAGAAATACATTACACAGAGCTGTGCTAAGATCAGGTTCACTTCATTATCCTCCCCCTGCAGTTCTGTATTATGTTATTTCTATATGTTGTAACTATAGTTGTGAAACTAAGAAATATATTGCACAGAGCTTACTAAGTATCAGGCTCCTTACTAATGTGATTAATCGTGGAGGGAGACTCCTTACTTAGGATGATATCCATGGAGAGATTCCTTACTATAGGATGATATCCAGTGGAGGAGACTCCTTACTATAGGATGATATCCAGTGGGAGGAGATTCCTTACTATAGGATGATATCTATGGGAGGAGACTCCTTACTTAGGATTAATCGTGGGAGGAGACTCCTACATAGGATTATATCCAGTGGAGGAACCTCCTTACATAGGATGATATCCAGTGGGAGGAACTCCTTACCATAGGATGATATCCAGTGGGAGGAGACTCCTTCCATAGGATTATCCAGGGGGAGGAGACTCCTTACATAGGATGATATCCAGTGGGAGAGAGACTCCTTACATAGGATAGATCCAGTGGGAGGAGACTTACCTAGGATGAAATCCAGTGGAGAGACGTGTACCTAGGAATGAAATCCAGTGGAGGAGACCCTTATATAGGATATATCCAGTGGAGGAGATCCTTACATAGATATTTAGTGGGAGAGACTCTTACTATAGGATGAACCAGTGGGAGGAGACTCTTACTATAGAATGAAATCCAGTGGGAGGAACTCCTTACACATGATGATATCCAGTGGGAGGAGACTCCTACCATAGGATGAATCCAGTGGAGGAGACTCCTTACCATAGGATGATATCCAGTGGGAGGAGACTCCTTACCATAGGATGATATCCAGTGGGAGGAGACGTTGTACCATAGGATGAAATCCAGTGGGAGGAGACTCCTTACCATAGGATGATATCCAGTGGGAGGAGACTCCTTACCATAGGATGATATCCAGTGGGAGGAGACGTTGTACCATAGGATGAAATCCAGTGGGAGGAGACGTTGTACCATAGGATGAAATCCAGTGGGAGGAGACTCCTTACTATAGGATGATATCCAGTGGGAGGAGATTCCTTACTATAGGATATTTAGTGGGAGGAGACTCCTTACTATAGGATGATATCCAGTGGGAGGAGACTCCTTACTATAGAATGAAATCCAGTGGGAGGAGACTCCTTACGACAGGATGATATCCAGTGGGAGGAGACTCCTTACCATAGGATGATATCCAGTGGGAGGAGACTCCTTACCATAGGATGATATCCAGTGGGAGGAGACTCCTTACCATAGGATGATATCCAGTGGGAGGAGACGTTGTACCATAGGATGAAATCCAGTGGGAGGAGACTCCTTCTATAAATGATATCCTGGGAGAGATTCCTTACTATAGGATATTTTAGTGGGAGGAGACTCCTTACTATAGGATGATATCCAGTGGGAGGAGATTCCTTACTATAGGATATTTAGTGGGAGGAGACTCCTTACTATAGGATGATATCCAGTGGGAGGAGATTCCTTACTATAGGATATTTAGTGGGAGGAGACTCCTTACTATAGGATATCCAGTGGGAGGAGACTCCTTACTATAGGATGATATCCAGTGGGAGGAGATTCCTTACTATAGGATATTTAGTGGGAGGAGACTCCTTACTATAGGATAATATCCAGTGGGAGGAGACTCCTTACTATAGAATGAAATCCAGTGGGAGGAGACACTGTACTATAGGATGATATCTAGTGGGAGGAGACTCCTTACTATAGGATGATATCCAGTGGAGAGACTCCTTACTATAGATGAAATCCAGTGGGAGGAGACTCCTTACGACAGGATGATATCCAGTGGGAGGAACTCCTACGACAGGATGATATCCAGGGGGAGACTCTGTACTATAGGATGAAATCCAGTGGGAGGAGACTCTGTACTATAGGATGAAATCCAGTGGGAGGAGACTCTGTCTATAGATGAAATACATGGGAGGAGACTCCTTACTAAGAATGAAATCCAGTGGGGAGAACTCCTACTTAGATGAATCCATGGGAGGAGACTCTTACTATAGGATGAAATCCAGTGGGAGGAGAACTCCTTACTATAGAATGAAATCCAGTGGGAGGGACTCCTTACTATAGGATGATATCCAGTGGGAGGAGACTCCTTACTATAGGATGATATCCAGTGGGAGGAGACTCCTTACGACAGGATGATATCCAGTGGGAGGAGACTCCTTACGACAGGATGATATCCAGTGGGAGGAGACTCTGTACTATAGGATGAAATCCAGTGGGAGGAGACTCCTTACTATAAATGATATCTAGTGGGAGGAGACTCCTTCCATAGGATGATATCCAGTGGAGGAGACTTCTACTACGGATGAAATCCAGTGGGAGAACTCCTTACTATAGAATGATATCTAGTGGGAGGAGACTCCTACCATAGGATGATATCCGTGGGGAGGAGACTCCTACTATAGAATGAAATCCAGTGGGAGGAGACTTCTTACTACAGATGAAATCCAGTGGGAGGAGACTCCTTACTATAGAATGAAATCCAGTGGGAGGGAGACTTCTTACTATAGGATGAAATCCAGTGGGAGGAGACTTCTTACTACAGGATGAAATCCAGTGGGAGGAGACTCCTTACTATAGAATGATATCTAGTGGGAGGAGACTCCTTACCATAGGATGATATCCAGTGGGAGGAGACTCCTTACTATAGAATGAAATCCAGTGGGAGGAGACTTCTTACTACAGGATGAAATCCAGTGGGAGGAGACTCCTTACTATAGAATGAAATCCAGTGGGAGGAGACTCCTTACTATAAATGAAATCCAGTGGGAGGAGACTTCTTACCTAACAGATGAAATCCAGTGGGAGGAGACTCTGTACTATAGGATGAAATCCAGTGGGAGGAGACTCCTTACTATAGGATGATATCCAGTGGGAGGAGACTCCTTACTATAGAATGAAATCCAGTGGGAGAGACTCTGTACATAGGAGGAAATCCAGTGGAGGAGACTCCTTACTATAGAATGAAATCCAGTGGGAGGAGACTCCTTACTATAGAATGAAATCCAGTGAGGAGACTTCTTACTACAGATGAAATCCAGTGGGAGGAGACTCTGTACTATAGGATGAAATCCAGTGGGGAGGAGACTCTGTACTATAGGATGAAATCCAGTGGGAGGAGACTCCTTACTATCAGAATAAAATCCATTGGGAGGAGACTCTGTACTATAGGATGAATCCAGTGGGAGGAGACTCCTTACTATAGAATGAAATCCAGTGGGAGGAGACTTCTTACTACAGGATGATATCCAGTGGGAGGAGACTCTGTACTATAGGATGAAATCCAGTGGGAGGAGACTCCTTACTATAGAATGAAATCCAGTGGGAGGAGACTCCTTACTATAGAATGAAATCCAGTGGGAGGAGACTCCTTACTATAGAATGAAATCCAGTGGGAGGAGACTCCTTACTATAATAAATCCAGTGGGAGGAGACTTCTTACTACAGGATGATATCCAGTGGGAGGAATCTGTACTATAGATGAAATCCAGTGGGGGAGACTCCTTACGATAGAATGAAATCCATTGGGAGGAGACTTCTTACTATAGAATGATATCCAGTGGGAGGAACTCCTTACTATAGAATGAAATCCAGTGGGGGAGACTCTGTACTACGGATGAAATCCAGTGGGAGGAGACTCCTTACTATAGGATGATATCCAGTGGGAGGAGACTCCTTACTATAGAATGAAATCCAGTGGGAGGAGACTCTGTACTATAGGATGAAATCCAGTGGGAGGAGACTCTGTACTATAGGATGAAATCCAGTGGGAGGAGACTCTGTACTATAGGATCAAATCCAGTGGGAGGAGACTTCTTACTATAGAATGGAATCCAGTGGGAGGAGACTCTGTACTATAGGATGAAATCCAGTGGGAGGAGACTCTGTACTATAGGATGAAATCCAGTGGGAGGAGATTCCTTACTATAGAATGAAATCCAGTGGGAGGAGACTCTGTACTATAGGATGAAATCCAGTGGGAGGAGACTCTGTACTATAGGATGAAATCCAGTGGGAGGAGACTCTGTACTATAGGATGAAATCCAGTGGGGAGATTCCTTACTATAGAATGAAATCCAGTGGGAGGAGACTCTGTACTATAGGATGAAATCCGTGGGAGGAGACCTGTACTATAGGATGAAATCCAGTGGGAGGAGACTTGTACTATAGGATGAAATCCAGTGGGAGGAGACTCTGTACTATAGGTATGAAATCCAGTGGGAGGAGACTCTATATACATAGGATGAAATCCAGTGGGAGGAGACTTCTTACTACAGGATGAAGTTTGCCTGGATTAAGTGATAAAATCTTAATCAATTTACAAAATGACAGAAAAAAAAATGAAGGTAAACAAAAACTTTAAAGTAGAAAGACACAAGGTGAGTGAAAAATAGGTGTACGTGTCCTTTAACTGCCAGCAGAAATTGTCCACCTGGAACACCTGACCTTGGTGGCAAAGCCTAACTCATGACAACTTGACCTGAAGGCAAAAATATGACATAAGAAAGTTGTCTTACTTTTGGCACAATTGGTTATTAAACCCCCCAATGGGCTAATGTTCTCCGGCACCCACATTCATTACATGAGCCAGAGAAAATACAACAACATGACTATCTACAATCCTAATTTACTACAGTGTTACCTGGATGGGATGTCTGGAGCTGGCTGGCTATTTCCGAGATCTCCTTTTCAACGGCAATTAATTTAACAACCTGAAAAAATAAACCGTACATGTGAGTGGTCTCCATACAAGTATCATCTGAAAGCATCTCTCTCATTCCTTTCAAGCAGTCCTAGGATGATGTCCCTAGTAGCTGGTAATCTAAAGTTATAGGCTTGCAATGTCTCTCTTCCTACTCTAACCAGTCTGTGTGACAGGCATGTGTAATAAGCGGTCATAAACCCCACCCCCAAATCCATCTTTTCTCAAGTTTACAATCAATATCTCCTAAAGACACCATAGGGAGCTTGTCTAGTGATGTCACAGCTCACTGTACAAGCAAGAAGCTCCACCCTTTAGATTATAGACACCATAGGGAGCTTGCTAGTGATGTCACAGCCACTGTACAAGCAAGAAGCTCCACCTTTAGCCATACCCTAGGGAGTTGCTAGTGATTCCATCACGTACAAGCAAGAGCTCCACCTTTAGCCTATCGACACCATAGGGAGCTTGCTAGTGATGTCACAGCTCACTGTACAACAAGAAGCTCCACCTTTAGCTATAGACACCATAGGGAGCTTGCTAGTGATGTCACAGCTCACTGTACAAGCAAGAAGCTCCACCCTTTAGCCTATAGACACCATAGGGAGCTTGCTAGTGATGTCACAGCTCACTGTACAAGCAAGAAGCTCCACCCTTTAGCCTATAGACACCATAGGGAGCTTGCTAGTGATGTCAACAGCTCACTGTACAACAAGCAAGAAGCTCCACCCTTAGCCTATGAGACACCATAGGGAGCTTGCTAGTGATGTCACAGCTCACTGTACAAGCAAGAAGCTCCACCTTAGCCTATAGACCACCATAGGGAGCTTGCTAGTGATGTCACAGCTCACTGTACAAGCAAGAAGCTCCACCCTTTAGCCTATACACCATAGGGAGCTTGCTAGTGGATGTCACAGCTCACTGTACAAGCAAGAAGCTCCACCCTTAGCCTATAGACCCCATAGGAGCTTGCTAGTGATGTCACAGCTCACTGTACCAACAAGAAGCTCCACCTTTACCTAGGGAGCTTGCTAGTGATGCCCAGCCACTGTACAAGCAAGAGCTCCACCCTTAGCTATAGACACCATAGGGAGCTTGCTAGTGATGTCCCAGCTCACTGTACAAGCAAGAAGCTCCACCCTTTAGCCTATAGACACCATAGGGAGCTTGCTAGTGATGTCCCAGCTCACTGTACAAGCAAGAATCTCCACCCTTTAGCCTATAGACACCATAGGGAGCTTGTTAGTGATGTCACAGCTCACTGTACAAGCAAGAAGCTCCACCCTTTATGCTGTGGTAAGTTTGGAGGGCACCTGTATGGAGAGCACAGTTCCCCTTTAAATAGCCGGACTTGATGGAAGACAAAAATGACATTCCAAATCAAGTTTCCCTGTACATGTATGTATACAGAATATCTTGTAACCACCCGGCCATAAGTTCTCTGGCCACCCACAGGGATCCGTACTTTCCGGTTTCCTCAATCTTTCCAGCTTTTTTCATTCGGTCGAGTCTCTTTTTCTCCACCACCCCAGTGCGATCCAGAAATGTGTCATCGTCACTGTCATAATAATCCTCGTCTTCCCAATTTTTGGCTTTTCGCTTTCGAGAAACTAAAATATCAGAAAGACGTCATCACCATTGTGTAGAGGGGATTAAACGGAGATTAAATCTGCCTACCTACAGGGGATCCATAAACAAGGAGATAATACATGCCTACCACAGGGGATCCATTAAACAAGGAATTATACATGCCTACCTACAGAGATCCCTTAAAAGGAGTAATACATGCCTACCTACAGGAGATCCCATTAAACAAGGAGATTAATACATGCTACCTACGGAGATCCCATTAAACAAGGAGATTAACATGCCTACCTACAGGGGATCCCATTAACAAGGAGATTATTACATGCCACCTACAGGGGATCCATTAACAGAGTATTAATACATGCCTACTACAGGGGTCCCATTAAACGGAGATTAATACATGCTACCTAAAGGGGATCCCATAAACAAGGAGATTAATACAGCCTACCTACAGGGGCCCTTAACAAGGAGATTAATACATGCCTACCTACAGGGGTCCTAAACAGGAGATTAATACATGCTACCTACAGGGGATCCCATAAACAAGAGTTAACATGCCTACCTAAGGGATCCCATTGAAACAAGGAGATTAATAAGCCTACCTACAGGGACCCATAAACAAGGAGATTAAACATGCCTACCTACAGGGGATCCCATTAAACAAGGAGATTAATAATGCCTACCTACAGGGGATCCCATTACAAGGAGATTAATACATGCCTACCTACAGGGGATCCATTAAACAGGAGATTAATACATGCCTACCTACAGGGATCCCATTAAACAAGGAGATTAATACTGCCACTCAGGTCCTAAAGGTAAACGCCACTACAGGGGATCCTTAAACAAGGAGGATTATACATCCTACCTACAGGGGATCCAATTAAACAAGGAGATTAATACATGCCTACCTACAGGGATCCATTAAACAAGGAGATAATACATGCCTACCTACAGGAGGATCCCATTAAACAAGAGATAATACATGCCTACTACAGGGTCCCATTAAACAAGGAGATTATACTGCATACCTACAGGGGATCCCATTAAACAAGGAGATTATACATGCACTACAGGGATCCCATTAAAACAGAGATTAAACATGCCTACTACAGGGATCCCATTAAACAAGGAGATTAATACTGCCTACCTACAGGGGATCCCAATTAAAACCGGAGATTAATACCTGCCTACCTACAGGATCCCATTACAAGGAGATTAATACATGCCTACCTACAGGATCCCTAAACAGGAGATAAACATGCCACCTACAGAGAGATCCCATAAACAAGGAGATTAATACATGCCTACCTACAGGATCCCATTAAACAAGGAGATTAATACATGCCTACCTACAGGAATCCCATTAAACAAGGAGATTAATACATGCCTACCTACAGGGATCCCATTAACAAGGAGATTAATACATGCCTACCTAAGGGGATCCATAAACAAGGAGATTAATACATGCCTACCTACAGGAGATCCCATTAACAAGGAGATTAATACAATGCCTACCTACAGGGGATCCCATTAAACAAGAGATTAATACATGCCTACCTACAGGAGATCCCATTAAACAAGGTAATTAATACTGCCTACCTACGGGATCCATTAAACAAGATAAATACATGCCTACCTACAGGGATCCCATTAACAAGAGATTAATACATGCCTACCTACAGGGGATCCCATTAAACAAGGAGATTAATACATGCCTACCTACAGGGGATCCCATTAAACAAGGAGATAATACATGCCTACCTACAGGGAGATCCCATTAAACAAGGAGATTAATACATGCCTACTACGAGATCCCATTAAACAGGAGATTAATTACATGCTACTACGGGATCCCATTAAACAAGGAGATTAATACATGCCTACCTACAGGGGATCCATTAAACAAGGAGATTATACATGCCTACCTACAGGGGATACCATTTAAACAAGGAGATTAATACATGCCTACTACAGGGGATCCCTTAAACAAGGAGATTAATACATGCCGTACTACAGGAGATCCCATTAAACAAGGAGATTAATACATGCCTACCTACAGGGGATCCCATTAACAAGGAGATTAATACATGTCCTACCCTACAGGGGATCCCATTAAACAAGGAGATAATACATGCCTACCTACAGGAGATCCCATTAAACAAGGAGATTAATACATGCCTACCTACAGGGGATCCCATTAAACAAGGAGATTAATACATGCCTACCTACAGGGAGAACCCATTCCACAAGGAGATTAATACATGCCTACCTACAGGAGATCCATTAACAAGGAGATAATACATGCCTACCTACAGAGATCCCATAAACAGCTTCCCCCCACACAATCAATATACCTGGAAGCCCCGTCACGAAACAGAGATACAAAATACTCTCTCTTCATTCAAAAATAAACCACCTGACAGAGGGCCTTGCAGTATATAGACAGTAATCAGTATATTAAGTATATACAGTATTAGTCAGTATATACGTACAGTATTGTTGTACAGTATTTGTGTAGTAGTATAGAGACGTACAGTAGTATAGTACTATATATAGTACAGTAATTAAGTGTAAGTATATATTACAGTTACCGTAATTGTATATAGATGTACAGTCAGTACTGTTAGTATAGTATAGTACAGTCCAGTATTGATAGTAAGTTATAGTAGTGTAGTACAGTATAGTATAGTACAGGTACAGTATAGTATATTAATGTGTTAAGAATATAATAGTCAGTACTTAATTTGAGTATAGTATAGTACAGTACAGAATGTAGTATAGTATAGGTCCAGTAAAGTACAGGTTAAGTAATTGTAGTACAGTAGTATCATTACCAGTAAATGTGTAGTATAGTATAGTACAGTACATAAGTGTAGTAATAGTAATATACAGTACAGTAGATCGTGAGTATTCGTAGAGTACCGCAGTATGTGTAGTATAGTAATAGTACAGTACAGTAATGTGTAGATAGTATAGTACAGTACAGCATTGGAGAGTACAGTATAGTATGAGTACAGTATGTATAGTACAGTACAGTCAGTATAGTATGTGTAGAATAGTAAATCGTACAGTCAGTAATGTGTAGTATATGATAGTCCAGTACAGTAATTTGTCAGTAAGTATAGTACATAATAGTACAGTACAGTATGTGTAGTATAGTATAGTACAGTACAGTAGATGTAAAGTATAGTACAGTCACAGTATGTAGTAGTACAGTATATTACAGTAAAGGACGTATATTACAGTATCAGTAGTGTATAGGACAGTACAGTGTAGTACAGTACAGTATACAGTACAGGTATACAGTAATAGTACACGTATCAGTACATTATAGTACATTCTAGTAAACAGTATAGTAATGTGTATTAATAGTAATGTGTAGTACATATAGTACATTATATACAGTAATAGTAATGTGTATACAAGTAATAGAATGTGTAGTACAGTATAGCTATAGTACAGTATAGTATATTCCAGTATAGTATTTTACATAGTACGTACAGGTAAGAGTATATTCTACAGCCAGTATAAACTATAGATAGTTAAAGACGCTACTACAGTATGTATAGCCAGTTACAGTACAAGGACATTGTTTTTAAAAAATAAAATACAGCCTCTATCAGATCCATACACAATGATAAGACAAGCCTACTCGGGCGCATTACCGGATAATCGCTATAGAGATCCATTAAAAAGAGAAACGCCACAGGGACTAAGGAGAATATGATACGGCCATGACAAATAAACTGCCTAACTCAGGCCCATAACAGAGATTATGCCTACACAGGGTGATATTATTAAAAGAGATTAAGCCAACAGGATCAAACGGAGATATCATGCCTCTCAGGGTTCCTCAGGAGATTACATCCTAAAGTGAGATCCCAATACAGGGATTAATACATGGACTACCTAAGGGATTCCCATTCAAGGATGTATACATGCTATAGCCCATAACAGGATTAGCTCCACTAGGATCCCTACGGAGAACATGCACACAAGCCCTTAAACTAGCTTTAGATTAATCAGTACATGAACCTATCCTTTTACAGAGACCTCATTCGAGAGTATCAGCCGCTCTATCTTATACAACTCCACACATCAATGAACCTGACCTACCCTCACAGAAACATGAGACATTCTCTCTGCTTCAAACGTCAAAAAATACCACGTGGGATAGCCCTTAGTCCAGTACTGCTACTTAGTAAAGTACAGTAAGTATGTATAATGTCTTTAGTAAACATACAGTACAGCTATAGTTGTACATAATAAGACATGACCGATGAATACATAGGTACCCCCCCCCATCCCCGACTGATATGACGTCAGATAGTTGTACACTTTCAGTGATCAGATACAGCTTCAACTAGTAATTGTAAATAGTATCATACAGTAATCTGTAGTATATATATCGACAGTGAATGTTGTAGATAGATCATCAGTCAGTATTTTATAGTAACTGACCAATGAAGACCAGCTATATACATACTAGGTCATAGGAACCGTACCGTGTATCATAAAGACTTTACAGTTACGTTCACAGTACAGACTCTTTACCCAATGCTACTTTATGTATCAGATCCAGTAACTTGTAGACATATCCGTATGTAGACTAGACAGTTTTGTATATACATAAATGTAGCAATACAACACGCTAACAATGTATAGAAGTCGTGTATAGGATGACTAATGTATATACGTTCGTACGACAGACAGGTGAAAAAACACGTTTCCATCCAGCTCTACTATTACCCCTACTCAGCAAATTTATACTACATTCCTGTTGATAGAGAGCAAATCACCACCCGAATTTTTCTGTAAGGTGAACTCATTCCTGTCCAATGGAACAAGCCCGGAAAAGTTCCCATGATCTAGTCACCGTTCTCCACAGTGTACAAAACCCTTTCCCAACTCTACTTTAGTAGTAATACCAGTACCTTTGTAACATCCGTTTTGTAGAAACTCATCAGCTTTTATTAACTGACCAATGACCTGCCATAACAACGTGCCCCTGGAAAGACAGTTCCATAGCTTTACCGTTCTCACAGTAAACAACCCTTTCCAACTCTACTTTTATGTAATCAATACCAGTAACTTGTAACATTCCTTGTTTGTGAAACTCACCAATTTATATTAAACTGACCAATGAACCTGCCATAACAACGTCCATGAAACAGTTCAGCTAGCGTGAACCGTTCTCACCAGTGACAAACCCTTTCCCAACTCTATTTATGTATCAATCCCAGTAACTTTAACAATTCCTTGTTTGTAGAAACTCATCAGTTTTATTAAAACTGACCAATTGACAACTGCTCATAACAACGTCCACGGAAGACAGTTCCATAGCTTTAAAACGTTTCTCACCGTGATCAACACCCTTCCCACTTCTACTTTTGAGTTCAATCACCAGTAACTTGTAACATTCCCTTGTTTGTAGACCTCATCCAGCTTTTTATTTAAACTGACCATGAACCTGCCATAACAACTCCCCTGGAAGACAGTTTTCCATAGCTTTACCGTCTCACAGTGAAGAAACCCTTTCCAACTCTACTTTTATGTATCAATACCATAACTTGTAACATTCCTTGTTTGTAGAACCTCATCCAGCTTTTTTATAACTGACCAATGAACCTGCCATAAAAACGTCACTGGAAGACATTCCATAGCTTTAACCGTGTCCTCACAGTGACAAACCCCTTTCCACTATACGTTATGTATCAATCCCAGTAAAAACACTTTTGTAAACATTCCTTGTTTGTTAGAAACTCTCCAGTTTTATTAAAACTGACCAATGAACCTGCCATAAAACACGTCCACTGGAAGACGTTCCATAGCTTTACCGTTCTCACAGTGACAAACCTTTCCCACACTTGAAACTAAACCTTTTATTTCAAGTCGTTTACGGGATATGTCCACGTGTCCTCTGACAGTTCTAATTGAAAAGTAAAAATTGTTTGATTTAAATACAGTGTGCCCGGAAATGTATCTCTTTCTAGGTGTATTTACCAGTATGATCCCCAGACATGCCCCTGGTCCTCTAGCGAATAATTGTAACTCGTATCCAATTATATGTCAGTCCTTTAAAACACATCTAGACCAGTTCCCTTATTAAAATTTTCCAGGATGCTTCCCCACACGGAAGTTAAACTTACAGTGCTGTAATTACCGGCTGTGAACGACTAACCCTTTTTGAATTTGGGAATAAGTTGAGAAATTGGAATATAATGAGAATTACTGGTATTAAGACATAATACTGTAGTTTGCTGTTGTACAGGGATACTATATAAATTGAGACTTATGTATTAATACATATACTGTAGGTCTGGTTGGTAAACAGGGGATTACTATATAATATTGAGAATACTGTATTAATACATACTGTAGTTCTGGTTGTACGGGGATACTTATAATATGAGAATTATGGTATTAATACTATACTGTAGTTTCTGGTTGTACGGGGGATACTATATAATATTGAGAATTACTGGTATTAATACCATAACTGTAGTTTCGTGTTGGTACAGGGATACTATATACATGAGAATTACTGGTCAATTAATACATGACTGTAGTTTCTGGTGGTACAGAGTACTATATAATATTGGTAATTACTGGTATAATACATATACGTATGTTTCTGGTTGGTACGGGGATAACGATATAATATTGAGAATTACTGGTATTAACCCGTATTATCCGAGTATAAGCGACTCGAGTAAGCGAGGCACCCATGTTGACAAAAAAATTAGAAAAAGATGATTGACCCATTGCGGGTATAATAACGATCCTTTCGTAGTGTGAATAACCAGCATGCTGGAGTTAGTCACAACCTAAATAAGATGGGTTACATGCTTTCCCCCACCTAACTTACGTAGATGTTTGGAACCTACAACTCCAGTCATGCCTGGTGCTGGGAGTTGTAGTTTTCCACCCACCATAGTAAAAAGTGTAATGTGGTTGTCTGCATGGCATCTGTCCCCCGACCCTCCCCCCAGATACCACCCAGCTCACTTACCCGTACCTGGTCTATAGGTCTTCCTCCTCTCCATCCGAGGCAGCGCCGCGAGTTCCGGCCGGCAGTACCCATTATGCTTCGTCGGCTGCGCGATTGAGCGTCATCACCCCCAGCGTGCGCTGATGACGTTCATCGCGCAAACCGCGAAGAATACTGGGAACTGCCGGCCGGCCACTCGCGGATTGCACCGGTAATTGCTAAAGTCTGTGACTCAGTATAAGCCGAGTCAAGTTTTTAGGTTTAATTTTTAAACCTAAAACCTCGGTTCTACTCGAGTTATTACGGTTATACATATACTGTAGTTTCTGGTTTGGTGCAGGGATACTAATAAATTGAGAATTACTGCTTATTAAGTACATATACTTAGTTCTGGTTGGTACAGAGGATACTATAGAATATTGAGAATTATGGTATTAATTACAATACTGTTAGTTCTGGTTGGTACGGGATACATAGAAGTATGAGAAGTATGGTATTAATATATTATACTTTAGTTCTGGGTGGTTACGGGGAACTATACAATATGAAGGAATTACTGTATTTAATTACATATACTGTAGTTTCTGTTTGGTACAGGAGGCATACTATATAATATTGAGATACTGGTGTGTATTAGGATTTTATATAGTGACAAACATCTCTTCGTTGCGCTTTAAGCAATTACATTACATACAGAGTAACCTACAAAGTTATCAAAGTCATACATATTACATACACAGGTAATCATAATATAAGGTAATACAAAGTGATGAGTTTTTACAGCATCACCGTGTACTATAAGGAGGACCTGCCAAAGATCTTACAGTCTACAGTATACTTGGGTGAGACATAAGTGCCTTATAGGAACATTGGATTAGTCTTTATAGGAGGAAAGTAGGCTGGAACTGGGATCCTTTGCGGAGTGGCAACCAGGGAGGCACTGAAAGAAGAAGCGGCATTAAAGAAGCTAGAACCCCAAACGCTATAAAAGATTTGTTAGAAAGTCCCCCGATAGTTACTCACCTTCCCTCTATCCTCCGCCGCACAGTCCCGGCCCTCTGCTTGCATGGAACTGCAAGCAGGGGGAAGGACCGGAAGCTGTGTCTGTGATTGGCTGAGAGGCAGCCAATCACGGCTACCGGAAGCTGTGTCTGTGATTGGCTGAGAGGCAGCCAATCACGGCTGTGGCTGCCAGCTGCACAGAGCACCCGGGGGATAGAGGGAAGGTAAGTAACTATCGGGGGACTTTCTAACAAATCACCCTCAACACTTCCAACCGACCTTCCGTTTCCATGGCACCGTACGTAAATTGGGCTGAATGCAAATACACACCCCTAACACACACACAGACAGTACACACCACTGACCTACACAACCCTCATCACTCCAACCTCCTCCTTTCCATGGCACCCCTTCATTGTGGCTGAATGCAAATACACACCCCTAACCCACAGCGACAGTACACCCTACTGCACAGACACCCCCTCACACCCACACCTACCTCCGTTTCCCATGCAAACCGACTTAATTGTGGTCTGAATTCAAATACAACACCCCACAACAACCACACCGAACATGTACACACCACCTATGATCACCCTCACACTCCACTATCCTTCCGTTCCATGGCAACAGTACGTAATTGTGGTCTGGAATGGCAAATACATACAACCCCTACACCACACAGCAGGTACACACCCTACTGACACAAACCCCCTCAACCTCCAACCTACCTTCCGATTTTCCATGGCCCCGTACTTCATTGTGGTCGGGAATTCAAATACTACCCCTTACCACACACAGACGGTCCAAAACACCTACTGACACAACGCCCACACTCCAACCTACCTTCCGTTTCCCATGGCAACCGTACTTAATTGTGTCTGGAATGCCAATACACCCCCCTAACACCACACGACAGGTACACACCTACTGCCTTCAAAAACCAACACCCTCACACTCCAACCATACCTTCCGTTTCCATGGCAACCGTACTTATAATTGGGGTCTGGAATGCAAATACATACCCCTAACCACCAACAGACAGGTACAACAACACACCTACTGACCCGCACATCCCTCACCTCCAACCGACCTTCCTTTTCCATGCAACCGTACTTAATTATGGTCTGTATGCAAATACACACCCGTACAACAACCACACACAGACAGGTACAACACCTACTGACACAAACACATTAACAACCCTCACAGACTCCAACCTACCTTCCCGTTTCCATGGCAACCGTACTTAAATTATGGTCTGAATTCAAATACCAACCCCTAACCCCACACAGACAGGTACACACCTACTGACACAACCACCCTCGACAGGGCTTCCCACCTAACCTTCCGTTTCCATGGCAACCGTACTTAAATTATGTCTGTAATGCAAATACACACCCGTAACACCACACAAGACGGTACACAACCTAATTACCAAGAATCTCACCCTCCAGCTACCTTCCGGTTTTCCCATGGCAACCGTCAACTTAAATTGTGTCTGGGAAGTCAAAGACACAACCCTAACACACAACACCACACAGACGGTACACATCTACTGACACCCCTCAGCTCCAACTACCTTCCGTTTCCATGGCAACCGTACTTAAATGTGGTCTGGAATGCAAATACATCCCCTACCAACCCACACAGACAGGTACAACACACCTACTGAACACCCAACCTCACATCCCAACCTACCTTCTGTGTCATGGCAACCCATACTTAAATTGTGGTCTGGAATGTAAGATCAACACCCCTAACACCACCACACAGCAGGTAAACACATCTATGACATCCTCCACAACTCCAAACACTACCTTCCCGTTTCCATGGTAACCGAACTTAAATTATAGGTCTGGAATCAAAATATATACCCCTAACACCGCACAGACAGGTTACCACCCTACTGCACACTCTCACACTCCAACCTACCTTCCGTTGCCATGGCAACCGTACTTAAACTTATGTCGTGGAATGCAATATACATACCCCTTACATCACACGACAGGTACACACCTCTGACAGCACCCTCACAAACTCCAACCACCTTCTTTTCATGGACCGTACTTAAATTATGGTCTGGAATGCAATAATACCCTAACACCACAAGGACAGGGCAACACCCTACTGCCACAACCCTCACATCCAACCCTACCTTCCGTTTCCATATAGACAACCTACTAAATTATGTCTGGATGCAAATCCACACCCAAACCCACAAGCAGTGTAACCACCTACGTGACACACTACACATCAACAAACCTACCTTCCGTTTCATTAGCAACCCATACTTAAATTAATGGTCTGAATCAAATACACACCTAACACCGCACAGACAGGTAACAACCTATGACCACCCTCACACTCCAACCTATCTACCCTCCCGTTTACCTCATGGTAAACCGCATCCCCACATCACATTGGCAACGTCCATTTTGTTGTTTATTCCTGAATTGTATAAATATTGTTTAATCTATTTGCTTTGGCATTCCTTATAGTAGGAAATGTCTACGACGACAATACAGGCTAAACGCCCTGGCGGTCGGGATACCCACTGCGGTGGACGTTGACGCTTTTTGTGTTTCTAGGTCCGTGGGATTCTGGATAACCGTGGATCGTTGAGAGAACCGATTTTAACAGTCGATCCGCGGAAGTATCCAGACACGCGCCCCAACCACCCAACGCTGCTCGCAGCACAGCCAGCCATCAGGGACAGAAACCTTGCTGGACATGTGGATACTTTCTGTTTCTGAGAAGCGAGTTCGAGTCCATAAAGATGTGTGTCGCTATGGTAAGGGATAAAATTACCCAGAACCCCCCTTGTTTTTTTAGTCTCCTCACCTCCCGTCCCGGATGCACATCTATGGTAAGAAAATACAGATTCTCACGCTCGTCCTCCTTTTCCAGGTCATGGGGAAACCACTCAGGATCTTAGACCAACAGTCAACGCCATGCATGACTCATTAAACAGATGCAAGAGCAATTTGAAAACAAAAATGAAGAAAAGAAGGTAATTTACTGGTAGCAAATGACTGAAGTCTATGAGGTCTTTTCCCTTCTATTCTAGTAGATTGGTGGGTCTCTCCAGTTTACCTGCTCTGTTGTCTCCCATATGGCCATGAGACCCTAGTAAGTTGTACAATTAACCCAATTTTTGTTGTTTTTACGCAGTCAAATGTCAATTTTCATGTCCATTTTCCTCATTCCCCTTAGATGGACATGGACTAATCGAGCGGGACTTAGACTATGGAGGCTCAGAGCAGATCCTCCCCAACCTCCGAGTCATGGTGAGACCATTATTGGATCCCAGTTATGTTACTGGAATATCCCAAATCCCATTGTAAGAAACTTACATAAAAATCCTTTATTCCATTTAGGAGACGATGTCTAGAAAAGTCACGCCATCCCAACGCTTCCGATACGATGACATGGGCGACCTTTCATGGCCGCCCTTCTCAAATGTAAGTGTCCCCAATTGACGGTGGATGGACCCACTCTGGTTATTTAGTTGTGACTGAGAGGAGTAAAATGTTACTATAGGAAGCCGTGTTACTAGAGGAAGTTCCTCATTAACAATATATTTATCATGGTACACGGGTGTTTCAGTTTAATCGTTCACATTACAATATACTGGTCATTTGCCATTTATAAGTACCGACCCTATATGGCTGGGTCCAGGGCGAACTGCAGTCACTCTGTCCTTCCATTCCAGCAAACTATGAGGGGGCCCTTTCCTGCTTCATATACGGCAGTTTCCTGGGGGGAGGCTGTAACTGTCATAGGGAAAGTAAGAAGTATGGGGCCCCTGCGGCACGCAGTTGTCTGCCCCTGTAGTTACGCCCCTGGCTGGGTCCTCCCCTTGCAATACAATCAGTGGGATATAAAGAGCAAAACGTCTTTAGTGTTCATTTTAAATCAATAAAGACTTTGGTGCCCTGGTGTCTGTTGTCCCATTGACATTATCTGGCTAATTTACCTTAGAATCCAGTAGAAAGTGAAGATAACTTAATATTCTAATTCTAGGCGGCTCCACCTGCACAGAAAAACCAAGCGAACACGTAGACACGGCACCTTCTCACTTCTGTTAACATGATTTTCCAGGTATCAGGAAGGGGAGCTGAGTGCTGAGACAAGAGAAGGGAGGCTCAGAGCCTCATGCACACACTGGCCCACCAAGCAGAGAAGATGGAAGAGCTGGCAAGTCGAATGGAGAGATTGGAGGAGGATCGACAATAAATTCAGAGATCAGTAAGATATGAATGGGAACTGATTGATTCCATGTGGATTGTGTGTATCACCGGTCCCTTTGCTGTCTTTTTTACATTTTGCATTAAAGGGATGTAAAGGCTAGAAACATAATTTAATGTTATTGGCCATATTAGCTGAATACATTCCGCTGTCTCTACTGGATTTTAACGGCTGTGTTCATTCTATTATGGCCTGTTCTAAAATCACCAGTGGCAGTGAGAGAATTCTGTAATGGTGATACGGCACGGTATATTGCAATACTGCCCCTTAATGAATATTGTCCTTATATGGTAATATGTACGGTAGGAATTGGCTGGTAGTTTGGATTAGTGCCCATGATATTGAAGTTATATATTCACATATCATCTGTGTTATTCAATTTTCAGAGAAGAAAGTCACGAAGAGATTATCGCCAAGAATACAGAATCTTCGAAAGCCCTGGCCAACATCTCCAACCAAAGGAGGGTCTGTAATAGTATAAAAATAGAAATTCTAACCCTAACCTCACTAGCCCTTCACTGCTATAATGTGTTTCTATTGGCTCCCCAGAAATCCCACAATGAGGCCTCAAGGAGAAGGAGAGACGCTCCAACTAGAGGCCACTCTAAATGTCCTCAACGCTAACCTGGAGATGTTAGGAAGAAACATCTTCCCAGGAGACGGCGTTCCAGGCTATAATAGATAAGATGGCTTCGGAACTTCAAGAAAAGGTACCCCCCTTTCTAATGCTGGGACCACCACTTTACTATGAGATGGCAAGACATAAAATAAACTGAACGTGTGTATCATAGAATTGGGCAGAATATGGTGTCACTTAAGGCTGGGGACACACAACAACTCTATCTGGCCCTTATCCTTTACTATAAGCACAGGGGGGAAGTTGGGAGGTGGGCATTCTTATAGGTGATTGATTGACACATTTCAATGGAATCTTCCTGCCATTGTGCTATAGTTGGCTGACACTGTGCGCATTTCATTCATTTATTAAGTCGGGGCGGACTGGGTTTAACCTGTGAAGGTATCGCCTCCGTGTTCGGTTACCTTCCCAGTACACACGACACTGTAATGGTTGTTACTGGTTTTCTTCCTCCCCTATTCCCTAGCACTGCAATCGATGAATTGAAGAAGGAAATCACCGACCTCGTAAAATGGAGTGCCGTCGACGTGAAATGACCGGAGCTGCTGGAGACCGTCAAGGCCGGTGTCTCTGCTGAACTACAAAGTACGTGTTCCCCCAGGACCACGTCTATATTACAGGGGACTCTGGGAAGGGGAGATTCCAATAGAAACCAGAATCTAAATCCCTTGCCCCTTAGCAACTATGAGTGATGTAGTAACATGGAATAGACTGGGTGGTAATTGAACATTAGTGATGGTCACTGTAGAAAGGAAGGATTCCTGGGTTGGTTTAAGTGAAGTGACGTCTTTATTGTAGTATAATATCACTTTCTATTCTCTATACAGTGGCAGGTGTATGCCATGAGGCAATCAACATGGCAGCTCCACAGTAAGTAATCTGTATCTATCATTTCCCCGTATCAGTCCTTTCCCCACCCCCACTACTGTCTCCCACTGGTATCGCCTCTTCTGTCCCCTTATTATTACTTATCAGCCATAAACAAACCAAGTCTCTTGTTCCTTTAGGGACCTGGACACGGATAAGGACATCCCCCTAGCCGAGCTGAGAACATCCCCACTAGCACAGACTGAGAACATCCCCTAGCACCGACCTGAAACATCCCCCTAGCACGAGCTAGAACATCCCCACTAGCACAGAGCGGAGAACATCCCCCTACCCAAGCGTGAGAACATCCCACTAACACAGAGCTGAAACATCCCCACTAGCACAGAGCTGAGAACCTCCCACTACACCAGCTGCAAACATCCCCACCGCACAGAAGCTGAGAAACATCCCCACTAACAGAGCTGAGAACATCCCCCACACACACAGAGCTGAGAACATCCCCACTCCACACATGAGCTGAGAACATCCCCACTAGCACAGAGCTAGAACATCCCACTAGCACAAGCTGAGAACATCCCCTAGCACAGAGCGAAACATCCCGCATAGCACAGAGTCGAGAACATCCCCACTAACACGAGCTAGAACTCCCCCTGCACAGAGCTGAGAACATCCCCACTGCACAGAGCTGCGAACATCCCACACAACAGAGCTGAGAACTCCCCCTATCACAGAGCCGAGAACATCCCCATACACAGAGCCGAGAAATCCCCACTAGCACAGAGCTGAGAACAACCCCACTAGCACAAGAGCTGAGAACATCCCCCCTAACACAGAGCTGAGAACATCCCCACTAGCACAGAGCTGAGAACATCCACCACTAACACAGAGCTGAGAACATCCCACTAGCAACAGAGCTGAGAACACCCACTAACACAGAGCTGAGAACATCCCCACTAGCACAGAGCTGAGACATCCCCACCTAGACACAAGAGCTGAGAACCTCCCCCATAACACAGCGCTGAGAACATCCCCACTAGTCACAGAGACTGAAGAACATCCCCCCACTACACAGAGCTGAGAACATCCCCACTAACACAGAGCTGAGAACATCCCCACTAGCACAAGCTGAGAACATCCCCACTAGCACAGGCTGGAACATCCCATACACAGACCGAAACATCCCCACTAAGCACAGAGCTGAGAAACATCCCCACTAACACAGAGCTGAGAACATCCCAAACCCAAGCTTAGAACACCCACTAGCATGAGCTGAACTCCCCACTAACACAGAGCCTGAGAACATCCCACTACACAGAGCCGAGAACATCCTCACTAGCAACAGATCTGAGAACATCCCCACTACACAGTAGAGTGAAACATCCCCACTAGCACAGAGCTGAGAACATCCCACTAACACAGAGCTAAACATCCCCACTAGCACAGAGTCGATACACCCCACTACACAGAGCGAGAACATCCCCCTAGCACAGAGCTGAAACATCCCCACTAGACACAGAGCGAGAACATCCCCACTAGCACAGAGCTGAGAACATCCCCCTACACAGAGCTGAGAACATCCCCACTAACACAGAGCTGAGAACATCCCCATAGCACAAGCGAGAACATCCCCACTAGCACAGAGCTGAACATCCCCACTAACACAGAGCTGAGAACATCCCCACTAGCACAGAGCTGAGAACATCCCCACTAACACAGAGCTGAGAACATCCCCCCTAACACGACGAAACATCCCCACTAACACAGAGCTGAGAAACATCCCCCACTAGCAAGAGCAGGAGAAATCCACTGCCCAGCACACAGAACATCCCAAGCAAGACTAGAACTCAACACAGACTGAGAACATCCCCACTAGCACAGAGCTGAGAACATCCCACTAACACAGAGCTCAACATCCCCACTAGCACAGAGCTGAGAACATCCCCACTAACACAGAGCTGAGAACATCACCCCCACTAGCACAGAGCTGAGAACATCCCCACAACACAGAGCTAGAACATCCCCACTACACAGAGCTGAGAACATCCCCACTAGCACAGAGCTGAGACATCCCCCCACGTAACACAACTGAGAAATCCCCACACACAGAGCTTGAGACATCCCACTAGCACAGAGCTGAGAACATCCCCACTACACAAGCGAGAACTCCCCACTAGCACAGAGGCGAAGGCTAAAGAAATGAACATCTCAGAGGAGCCCTTAAAACTTGTGGATACTCCAGACTGGGCCTTGTCAAAAAAGTAGAACGGAAAAAAAGAACACGAATACCAACAGTGAGGGGAAAAGCAAGACAGGAGGAAGAACATGGTCATCCCTATGTAGCAGGGTCTCCGAGAAACTAAGAGAATTTTCAATAAACACCGTATCCCTGCTCCTTTAAACCGAAACAACACACTGAGGCAGCAATTGGTACATCCGAAAGACCCAATCCTCAACACAAGAAAGCGACATTCAATATGGCAGTCAGTGCAGTGAAGAGTGACATCAATACGCAGTGCAGTGCAGTGTGAAGAGTGACATCAAATATGCAGTGCAGAGCATGAAGAGCACATCAATACGCAGCATGTAAGAGTGTACATCATATACGCAGTGCAGAGCAGTGAAGAGTGATATATGCAGTGCATGCAGTGAAGAGTGACATCATATATGCAGTGCAGTGCAGTGAAGAATGCTCTGATTTGTATTTGGGGGAGACCAAACAGCACTGCATCAACGTATGGCTCAGCACAGAAGAGCCAATTCTTATGTGTCGATCTATAATATCGGTTTATAATTGGACTGATTGGTTGTGTATGGCCTCCATTAACACAATCTCTCCACTCCCTATTTCAGGCAGTCTAAATTCAGATGATACATTTTAGGAGATATGTTCCAGTAAATTAAAGAGGAAACAAGCCACCTATTTTTGTAAATACAATCGATTCATATTTTTTGAAAAGGCAACTAAAGCTTTCAAACAAACGTGAAGCACTAAAAACATTCATGTCTCTCTCCACTCGATTGGCTGTGGCTGACGGAAAGTGTACGTGTCATGTGCCTTATTCCCAGAATTCCAGTCTCACAGACACACCCACTGTTTAGTCTTGATTGTTATGTATTCTTACATTTGCCTGGTCATTAACTACTGCAAGTTCTTGTTACAGCAGTCGCCCCCTAGTGGAAGACCCTAGCCATCATGTTAAAGTCCATTACAGAGAAAAAAGGTTTGAAATCTCGTTAGCTATGAAATAAGGTGTTTAGGGTTAGTCTAATAGGCCGGGGAGGGGTCACGCTGATCAAATATTGCTAGAAGGTAGTGCGAAGAGAAGTAACTATCAGGCCCAAAAAGCACAATCACAAGGCAGCACATCACCGTGTGTTTGCACAAGAATTTCCACAATTGCGCTATGCAATCTGCACAAAAGCGCGCGCTTCTGATAACGGATCGCAGTGTGTCCTGCCCCATTGCAATGCACTGCCATGGGATGCTAACAAATTGCAGATGAGAATAGTGTGAGTGTGGCCTTACTGTGCTAGAGTAGGGGGGTATACTAACCATATGGGGACCATCTACTCTCTCTCATACTACCAACCGCCGTGCAGAGGTTTGGGAAACATCCCAAAGATCTTTCATAAACCTGCAAATTAACAATAAGTCTTTGGTTCCCCTTTAAAGACTCTGTTATAGACTCTATTTTTGTTCATGAAATAAAATCTCCAGGATAAACGACGGACAGCCCTACGCCACGCGTTCGAAACACATATTGCATTTATAGAGGAATTTCAGATGATCTCAGCAGGACTCAGCCTCACCAACCAACAAGGCCGCTCCCCACCCAGTGCAAACAATGAATGTTCTGTAGCAGAACTAACACTTACTGTTCAGTGATTATCATGTACACCCACGATAGACGAGAAAGATGGCGATTTAAATCACTTATAATATGTAAACATGTGGGCGATGGGACCTATAGGATAAGCTTTGGGTTGAATCAGGGCCACAGACTTCCTGGTGCTTTGACATTTGCTATAAAATGCTCCATTTGTTTACAGTAAATATCGCTGCCCACAAATAACCCCCAGGTCCACCTACGACCTTTAACCCTCCACAGAGGAACTTCCTAGTCATAGAGAAACAAGATCTGAAAATTATAGACGGTCCTTCCAGGAGCCAATCACCAGACACCATGTTACGGGAAAGAAAATCCATTCATTTCAGGTCGTGATTGAGCAACGCCACCTAGTGCCCCCGATCCATGTAATACACTAGCCACCTAACTGGATTCTGGGAAATTTACAGGGTTATTCAATAAAGTTCTTATGGTTTAAAATGTGTCTAATTTTGCCCCAACCAATCAATGTTTTTTAACATTTGAAAGCTAACATCTGATTGGTTGGGGCAAAATTAGCACCATTTTAAACCATAAGAACTTTTATTGAATAACCCTGATAGTCTGCCAAAACTCTCGGTATCAATAATCACAACTTGTAATAAGTTACTTATGTTTTTATGCGATTTCCGGTATAGACCTCACGCTGTACAACTCCGCCGTAAAAATGAAATTCTACCCTGGACAGGGAAGTAGGATGGATTATTTAACTCCCAATATTGTTTTTTTATTTGCCTCCCTGTATTAAAGTTTGAGCCCATCTTACCTACCCTCCGACATGGGTACTTTTCATTTAACGGTTTTTTGGAAAAAAGTTTATACTCACGATAGTTCTCCTTTAAGTATCAAGATGACTTTGTGGTATTTCTGGGTTATCTTAACCCTCTTCCACTCCTGCCATGTAACCCTTAGCCAATGCTGTTAATTTCAGGTATCTTGCTAGTTTATTACTGTGAATTTATATAGCGCCAACATCTTCCGTGGCGCTATATAAATCCACAAATCAGGCCACATCAGGCCCTGCCCCGAAGAGCTTACAATCTAAGCACATTTATTGGACACATACACCTATCAGTAGGTCTTTATGATTGAGGGGGAAACCGGAGTGCCCGAGAAACCCACCCAAGCACAGGGAACATACAAACCCATGCAGATGTGTCCGGGGTTGGAATCGAACTTAAGACTTGAGTGCTAACCACTGAGCCACCGTGCTGCTAGTTAGGATGATAGAATCCAATCAGTTAACTTCAATTAAAGATAGTCCAGTCCCCAAATAACTATTTGAGTTCACCCCCAAACCCCACTTGCGTTATAACCTTACCTTCCTTAGAAACTCCCATGCTGAGTTACAAGAATTTACAAGCACCTCGATCCCTCCCGGACAGTCCCCCCTCTCTGCTCCTTTTGCGAAGGGCAGAGCGCTTATAACGGCATGTGGGGTATCTGTCAGCCATTGCCATGACATCACCAGAGGAAGGAAAGTTTCAACGTAATGAGGTTTCAGGGGATGATACCTATAAAGTCTGTCTAACTTGGTACATTCTGAAGTAAGGTAAATAAGGTTGGACTAGATGGACGTATGTCTTTATATAACCTCCAATACTATGTTACTATGTAACTGTTAGACAGACATTATGGGTAGGGTATAAAGGTTGGACTAGATGGACGTATGTCTTTATACAACCCTCCAATACTATGTTACATGTAACTGTTACAGACATTATGGGTAGGGTATAAAGGTTGGACTAGATGGACGTATCTCTTTATCTAACCTCCAATACTATGTTTACTATGTAATTGTTATACAGACATTATGGGTAGGGTATAAAGGTTGGACTAGATGGACGTATGTCTTTATCCACCTCCAATACTATGTTACTATGTAACTGTATACAGACATTATGGGTAGGGTATAAAGGTTGGACTGATGGACGTATCTCTTTATACAACCTCCAATACATGTTACTATGTAACTGTTATACAGACATTATGGGTAGGGTATAAAGGTTGGACTAATGGACGTATGTCTTTATACAACCTCCATCAATGTTCTATGTAACTGTTATAACGACATTATGGGTGAGGGTATAAAGGTTGGACTAGATGGACGTATGTCTTTATAACCTCCAATACCATGTTACTATGTAACTGTTATACAGACTTATGGGTAGGGTATAAAGGTTGACTAATGGACGTATGTCTTTATACAACCTCCAATACCATGTTACTATGTAACTGTTATACAGACATTATGGGTAGGGTATAAAGGTTGGACTAGATGGACGTAGGTCTTTATACACCTCCAATACTATGTTACTATTACGGTTATACAGACATTATGGTAGGGTATAAAGGTTGGACTAGATGGACGTATGTCTTTATATAACCTCTAATACTATGTTACTATGTAACTTTATACAGACATTATGTGGTGTAAAAGGTTGGAATAGATGACGTTGTCTTTATATAACCTCTAATACTATGTTACTATGTAACTGTTATACAGACATTATGGGTAGGGTATAAGGTTGGAATAGATGATGTATGTCTTTTAACACCTCAATACTATGTTACTATGTAACTGTTATACAGACATATGGGTAGGGTATAAAGGTTGGACTAGATGACGTATGTCTTTATAACAACCTCCAATGCTATTTACTTGTAACTGTTATACACATTATGGGTAGGGTATAAAGGTTGGAATAGATGGATGTATGTCTTTATACAACCTCCAATACTATGTTCTATGTAACTGTATAACAGACATTATGGGTAGGGTTAAAGGTTGGAATAGATGGATGTATGTCTTTATACAACCCCTCCAATACTATGTTACTATGTACCTGTTATACAGACATTTGGGTATGGATAAAGGTGGACTAATGGACGTATGTCTTTATACACCTCCATACTATGTTACTATGTAACTGTTATACAGACATTAGGTAGGTATAAAGTTGGAAATGAGGACGTATGTCTTTATATAACCTCTAATACTATGTTACTATGTAACTGTTATACAGACATTATGGATAGGGTATAAAGGTTGGACTAGATGGACGTATGTCTTTATATAACCTCTAATACTATTTTACTATGTAACTGTTTATACAGACATTATGGGTAGGGTATAAAGGTTGGAATAGATGGACGTATGTCTTTACAACCTCCAATACTATGTTACTATGTACTGTTATACAACATTATGGGTAGGGTTAAAGGTTGACTAGATGGACGTAGGTCTTTATATACAACCTCCAATGCATGTTACTATGTACCTGTTATCAGACATTATGTAGGGTTAAAGGTTGAATAGATGGATGTATGTCTTATACAACCTCCAATACTATGTTACTATGTAACTGTTAACAGACATTGGGTAGGGTATAAAGGTTGGAATAGATGATGTATGTCTTTATACAACCTCCAATACTATGTTACTATGTAACTGTTATACAGACATTATGGGTAGGGTATAAAGGTTGGACTAGATGGACGTATGTCTTTATACAACCTCCAATGCTATGTTACTATGTAACTGTTATACAGACATTATGGGTAGGGTATAAAGGTTGGATTAGATGGACGTATGTCTTTATACAACCTCCAATAATGTTACTAGTAACCTGTTATACAGACATTATGGGTAGGGTATAAAGGTGGACTAGATGGACGTATGTCTTTTATACAACCTCCAATACTATGTTACTATACTGTTATACAGACTTTATGGGTAGGGTATAAAGGTTGGACTAGGTACGTATCTCTTTACAACCTCCAACTATGTTACTATGTAACTGTTATACAGACATTATGGGTAGGTTATAAAGGTGGACTAGATGGACGTATGTCTTTATACAACCTCCAATACTATGTTACTATGTAACTGTTATTCAGACTTATGGATAGGTATAAAGGTTGGACTAGATGGACGTATGTCTTTATACATCCTCCTATACTATGTTACTATTAACTGTTATACAGACATTATGGGTAGGGTATAAAGGTTGGACTAGATGGACGTATGTCTTTAATACCCTCCAATACTATGTTACTATGTAACTGTTAACAGACATTATGGATAGGGTATAAAGGTTGGACTAGATGGACGTATGGTCTTTATACATCCTCCAATACTATGTTACTATGTAACTGTTATCAGACATTATGGGTAGGGTATAAAGGTTGGACTAGATGGACGTATGTCTTTATACAACCTCTACTATGTTATGTAACTGTGGGACAGATATTATGGGTGGGTATAAAGGTTGGACTAGATGACGATGTCTTTATACATCCTCCTATACTATGTTACTTAGTAACTGTTATACAGACATTATGGGTAGGGTATAAAGGTTGGACTAGATGGACGTATGTCTTTATACAACCTCTACATGTTACTATGTAACTGTGGAGCAGATATTATGGGTAGGGTATAAGGTTGGACAGATGGACGTATGTCTTTATCCATCCTCCTATACTATGTTACTATGTAACTGTTATACAGACATTAGGGGTAGGGTATAAGGTTGGACTATGGGACGTATGTCTTTATAAAACCTCTACTATGTTACTATAACTGTGGGACAGACATTATGGGTAGGGTATAAGGTTGGACTAGATGGACGTTGTCTTTATACAACACCTCTACTATGTTACTATGTAACTGTGGACAGATATTATGGGTAGGGTATTAACTACTATTCTTAACTCTTTTTAGATTAAGAACGTAATCTAGCCCCATCTATCTAATGAACTTGCCATTACCACATCTGCTGGAAGACGTTCCACAGTGTCACCGTTCTCACTGTAAAGAAACCTTTCCTAACCTAAGATGAAACTTCTTTCTTCCAACCTTAAGGATGTCCACTGTGTCCTCTGATATGACCTATTAGTGAACAATGCACCAGAGAGTTCATTGTATGCCCATAAAAAATATGTGAACTTGTCTAATCTGCCTGGATATGATCCCTTAACAAAGTTTCCATCACTTCCCTACCACTGATGTTAGGCTTACAGGTCTATAGTTACCAGGCTGTGAACGACTACCTTTTGAATATTGGTATTACATTGGCTTTTTTCCAATCCAGCGGCACATCCCCAGACAGCGAATCTGAAAATATGAGACACAGTGGTCTTGCTAGAACTGAACTAAGCTCTTTAAAATCCGAGGATGCAATCCATCTGGTCCTGGGGCTTTATTATATAACTTTGTCTAATTGTTCCCGTACCATATCCTCTGTATAAACTACACGTAGAGGGTACGCTGTGTTGTGTGTTTCATGTGCTGCAATCCACCAATATTCAGTTAACAGATCATATACATTTCGTAAAAATAATTTTGATTGCATGTGCTTCACATCAACGTGCGGAAACAGTGCGGCCATCCACCCATCGAACGTTTCACATAAACCGGAGAAACCATGTTAGCGTGGCCCTGGAGAGTAGATAAAGAGACCTCTAATGTACCGGGAATGGCATTAAACTGAGACCAGTTCATTGTATTTATTTTCTTATACCCAGACTTTACATTTTATTCATTCACCTCTGTCCCAAGAGCTTACAATCTAATCCCTTTATCACTTCGCTATGTCTGGTGATTATGATGTTGGGGGGAGAACATTTCCATAGGTAGAATGTGAAAGGGGAACGGAAGACAGAGAGAGGGAAGGTTACACTGTACCTGTACAAGCATTCCTGGTTTACCGACATCCAGATAATTACCGGCTCTGATCTTTTACTGCCGACTTCTAACCATAAATAAATGGACCAGAGCGGTGTACATCAGGAGTGAATCTATCCAATATCAATGAGTGTATGCACATTACAGCCCAGAAACAGCCGGGAAATCTGACAAATCGCTTTCCTTTCTAAGGCTGGGCACACACCAAGGGACTCATGTCTGAACGTCCTTTTGTCTGATCCAGGCGATAGACATTGGTCACAGCAGCGGCTGAAAGCAGCACAGATTTTCCCACCGATAAACGGAAGTTTCTGTCGATTGGGGCGAAAAATCAGCCCGTGTGAACCCAGCCTAAGGCTACTTAAAGACAGGGAGTTAAAGGGTATGTCCAGCCCAAAAATAAACTTTTGATATGTTGTTCAATTACATGCACTTACCTGTTCCGCCGCAATGGTTTTTTTTTAAAATCTAAATAGATTTTAAAATAGATATAGCCCGTGATAGGTAGCAGGCCGCACAAAGCCTGCATTTCCGTTTTAACTGCACCTGAAAGTTACGTACAACATGACCTTGCAAGTCTATTAAAATTAATGCCTCCGCATGCTCGCGCCGTCCAATCAAATGCTATTACGCGCCGTCCAATCATATGCAGTTACGCACCGTCCAATCAAAAGCGGCTAATCCCGGACTAGACGCTAGGGAGCTGAACGGTGCGGACGCCAAGTGTTTGTAAGCTAATGTTGCTAAATGTAATGTAAGCTACGTTGCAGTGCGATCGCGATCTTTGAACGCTGATACATGTTGGCTACAATGTTTTGTCGGCTTCGTGCATTACATCTAGTTCCGTAAATACTCTTTACTCACTTTGATTGGTTGGTGAAGTCAAGGAAGGCGGGACATAAGGGTCAAGCCTCTGCAGAATATTAATTTACGTTCTGCAAATGGACTTCCGTTCACTGCGCTGTGCAGACCTAACAGTCATGCGCGGGAACAGAAAAAGAACAGAAAGCTGTTGACGTAATCGGGCTACTCGTGGCAGGGGATTTGTACTGCTTGTTGAAACATGCCGGATACAAAGGTATTTCATTTTTTAACCGCTGAATGAATTTTCATTGCGTAAAGTTTATTCTGCAGCTGAGAAATGGGCTCACAACATATTAAAAAATGTTTTTTGGGGTGGACAGCCCCTTTAATACTAATCGGTTCCAGATGATTGGTGCAAGAGAAAAGCTACATGTGTCGCTTTATAGTAGCCAAAGAGATTCTGAACCAGATCACATCTTTCACTCTATCCCCCTTCGTCTCGTCTAATAAGCAACTTTCCTTGTGCTAAGACGAAAGGAGGAAGAACTCTCCTCCCTCTCCGGCTCTGGATATTTGTGTCACTCTAAGACAAACAAGGTTTCTGGGTGTGTGTAGGCTAGGCCACTACTTGACCTGAATGAGTGTGTATTACACCCGGGAGAAGAGAATAAAACACCACAATTGGACTATTTCACAAGGATTTTTTTAATGTTATTTTAGAAACAAGACTACAAACTAAGGTGTATTTACAGCTTCTCAACAAATTGAGTACAAATTGCTGGAAAAAATATCACAAAAGTAATTAATATTCACACCAAAACAAACAAAAACGGACCGTCCTAAACACGTAGCAGGGTGGGGGGTCTACGGCAACTCTACAAAGAAATAAATCCTACTCCCTAGGGCTATAATCCAGCCCCTTCCCTCCCTACACATCCAACGTGTCTGCTTTGTCCCAATGCTGGTATTGGGGGGAAGAGACCCCCAGAGTGTGAATACAATGGATACATTTTGTTTTTCTTTTGAAAATAAAATAAGGGTTTCCCTTAAAATATATAGATTTCGTTTTTCTCTCCACAAACAAACCGTCTTCACCCCCTACCCACATTGTAATGTTGGCGTTTAAAATCTGGCCTTTAGTTCAGGCCCCTTTAAGGACTGTTAGCTCCTGCCGGAAATGATAATACGCAGGATACAGATCGCAAAGCTTTTACTTCCACTGCGAACAGTCAATGTTACTAGAATCGGCAACTCTAAACATGTGCGGATACAGAATTACGACAGTGACGATAACTGCGAATCGCAGGTCATTTAAAAGGAACAACTACTGGGGTTGCAGAATGCTGGAGACTCTCTGATTTGGAACATTGCTGGTTCCTTTAAATGTGGCCGTGTGGATCAGGTCAATAGCCAAACTTATCATTCAGATGGGTCCTCCCATCGCCTGTTTGACCTGGTAGAAAGAAAAGGATTTGTTATTTTTCCAGGGGTGGAAATCCATCACAATGCAAAGTACCTCGGGCAGGGAGACAGGATTGGTCATCCTACCTCCCAATTTCCTTTCTGTGAAACATTAAAGCTTCACTGCACTCTTAATAAGGAATCCAGGACACTAAGCTGGCAAATGGTAAATGTTTGGCGTTCCTTTGGGAAATGATATTGGGAGGAAGGAATTATCAATCCCGCATTGTATTATGCCTGGAAAAGAAGGCTAAAGGTTCGTACACACTTATCGGCCAAACAATTGTTCTTTCGCCGATCCCCGACCAAATGTCTGTTTTCGCCCATACACAGGCGATTATCATCCGAAACGAATGTTCGTACACAAAGTGCGTTGTGGTCGGACCCTAATCACTGTGGCATGAACCTTAAGAGTTTGAAAGCTTGCTAAACACGATTATACTGATGACATAGCTAAACACTGATTATAATGTGACATAGCTAACACGTATTATAACTGATGACATAGCTAACACTGATTATACTGATGACAGCTAAACACTGATTATAACTGATATTAGCTAAACACTGATATAACTGATGACATACTAAACCTGATTATAACTGATGACTACTAACACACTGATTATAACTGATGACATAGCTAAACACTGATTATAACTGATGACATAGCTAAACACTGATTATAACTGATGACATAGTAAACACTGATTATAACTGATGACATAACTAAACATGATTATAACTGATGACATAGCTAAACACTGATTATAAAACTGATGACTAGCTAAACACTGATTTAACTGATACATAGCTAAACACTGATTATACACTGATGACATAGCTACCACTGATTATAACTGATACATAGCTAACACTGATGATAAACGATGACATAGCTAAACACTGATTATAACTGATACATGCTAACCTGTTATAACAGATGACATAGCTAAACACTGATTATAACTGTGACATACTAACACTGATTATAACTATGATGTAGCTAAACACTGATTATAACTGATGACTAACTAAACACTGATTATAACTGATGACAGCTAAACACTGATATAACTGATGACATAGCTAAACACTGATTATAAACTGATGACATAGCTAAACACTGATTATAACTGATGAATACTAAACACTGATATAACTGATGACATAGCAAACACTGATTATAACTGATAACAGCTAAAAACTGATTATAACTGATGACATAGCTAAACCCTGTTATAACTGAACATATCTAAACACTGATTATAACTGATGACATAGCTAAAACACACTGATTATAACTGATGACATAGCTAAACCACTGATAATAACTGATACACATAGCTAAGCACTGATTATAACTGATGACATAGCTAAGCACTGATTTACTGATCGTAGCTAAACACTGATTATACTGATACATAGCTACACTGATTATAACTGATACATAGCTAAACACTGATTATAACTGATGACAATCTAAACACCTGATTATAACTTAGACGTAGCTAAACACCGATTATAACGGATGACACAGCTAAAACACCGATTATAAAACTGATGACACAGCTAAACACTGATTATAACGGATGACACAGCTAAACACGATTATAAACGTATACACAGCTAAACACCGATATAAGATACACACGATTAACGGATGACAGCTAAACACCGATTATAACGGATGACAAGCTAAACACCGATTATAACGGATGACACAGCTAAACACCGTTAAACGATGACACAAGCTAAACACAGATTAACGATAAGCTAAACACGATTTAACGATAACAAGCTAACACCGATTATACGGATGACATAGCTAAACACCGTTATAACGGATGACATACTCGTTTTTATTATAACTGATGACATAGCTAACACTGATTATAACTGATGACATAGCTAAACACTGATTATAACTGATGACATAGCAAACCTAGTATACTGATGACATAGCTAAACACTAATTATAACTGATGACATAGCTAAACACTGATTATAACTGATAACTAGCTAAACACTGATTATAACTATAACATGCTAAACACTGATTATAACGGATAACATAGCTAAACACGATTATAACTGATGACATAGCTAAACACTGATTATAACTGGTACATACTAACACTGATTATAACTGGTAACATAGCTAACACGGATTATAAGGATGACATAGCTAACACACCGATTATATGGATGATATAGTTAGTTTATTATAACTGATAAGCCAAGCATCATTATAAGGATAAGGATGGTTCCTTACCCTAGGGGAGTCCAGACAACGTAATCTGGATCATCCTCTGGGTAATGTGCAGGAAGGTGCACCAGGTGGAGGCTGTAGGTGAAGAATAATCCATTAGTATTTGCCTTCTGAGTATTAACGTTGCTACCCATGACCCTCCCTCTGAAAACAGAAGTAACCAGTCTGCCCCAACTATACTGGACAAAGGAAAAGTAAGAAGAGAGGAATAAAACACGGTAAAGCTAAAGGGACAGTTAACCAATTGTCACATATACGATTAGCATGTTATTAACCAATCAAAAGTTACCTAACTGCCCTTAAAACGTAACATCTGATTGGTTATTGCAGATTGAGACCCCAGGTAAAGTTTTGCTGCTCTTATTTAGCCCCTAAACCTGCCCAGTGTTGGGCTGTTCGGACGTTGCTCCCCAAGGCATTTTTCAGCCTCTAATCATTATATTTAAAGGGACCTATCAGGCACAATGAACATTAACAAAATAAACCTTAAAGGGCATGTCCACCCCTTCCCCAACTTTTTGCCAAATAATAGTTCTCCTTCCCCCAGCCCCAAACGCTATAAAGATTTGTTGAAAGTCCCCCGATAGTTACTCACCTTCCCTCTCTCCTAA
>JAACNH010000175.1:86419-151600 GCA_019447015.1 Hymenochirus boettgeri | reverse complement strand
GAACTGAGGGAGGGGAGGGGGGAAGGTCAGGATCACCTTCCCTCTATCCTCCGCCGCACAGTCCCGGCCCTCTGCTTGCATGGAACTGCAAGCAGGGGGAAGGACCGGAAGCTGTGTCTGTGATTGGCTGAGAGGCAGCCAATCACGGCTTATGGCTGCCAGCTGCACAGAACGCCCAGGGGATAGAGGGAAGGTAAGTAACTATCGGGGGACTTTCTAACAAATCTTTTATAGTGGTTGGGGCTGGGGGAAGGAGAACTATTATTTGGCAAAGGGGTTTGTAGCTAGGGGGAGGGATCGCAAATCGGGAGGGGGAGAAGGGCTGCAGTGCGCATACCAAACTTCTACCGGAGGGGAGTCCTATATGGACTGTTATCCTCCTGGGGGGCAGTTTTTTTTTGGGGGGGAGATTACAGGAGAACCAGATGGAGCTGGGATGTGAGGTAAGGATTTTAATACACTAGAGTGGGGCCAGTAGTGGGGGAAATTATAGGTTTGGGGGTGGACATGCCCTTTAAATGGGAACTATACCCCCTAAACCACCTTATAAACCCTAATAAACTGCTAGGTTTCCTGGGATATTCACTTACCATGCTTGGCCCCTGCATCTTTTTCGGTTTAACTGCAGGATCTTTCCGTTTAGGGTCTTCGCTCTTCGATGCTGTAAGGACACACAAAGGGCTCAGTGAGGATTGTCCATCATGTGACGTTATTGCCATGACATCGCACAGCGTCAGCCAATCCTGTCCCTAAGTGTTTGATTGGCTCGTTGCCAAGGCAACACAAGCCCCCATACCCTTAACACTGTTTAGTCGTATGCGCCATTCAATAAAAGGGAAAGTAGCGAGATGCCCTCTGTGTCCAACCTCTTTCTACCCAATGCGCTGCTCTAACCGCACAGACTTCTGGGTCATTTCCCAACTACATTTCAATAACAGGAAGTTAGTCGCCACTGGCGAGACTACAATAGAGGAAATCTAACGCTGCTCCAGCTCACTCACCGGTGGTCTTGCTCTTTCTGGGAGATGCGGTCTCGTCACTGAGAAGCTTCTTTGGTTCCACACAGGGCGGTGTCTCCTCCACAGTAGGAACTGTACGGAAAAACAAAGGGGATAGTGGAAAGGGTGCAGTGGGGGATTCTGGGATATACTCTCCTAGACTGACCTCAATAAAAAGGTTTTGTTATGAAAGTTGTAAAGCCATTTCCCTGTCTGACTCCCGACAAGGCAGCTAAGACCAGCTGGGTAGCAGACAGAGGATCTTGGCCTAAAACTGCAGCATTCTCCCAACTGTGTTTGGTGCTTAAACTCTGAATTGCTATTATTCTAATGCTACATTTCAGACGTAAACTGCTAAAAAGCAGATTTGCAGCAGATTTCCAATGACACACAGACGACTTCCTACCGGGTTTTATATCCGCATGGGGGAGCTGATCAGATTTCTGGCTCTGTCCTGGCTCATTTTGATTGGTTGCCACTTGCATCTCCTCTTCTTCCTCTTCCTCCTCCTCTGGTTCAATGTCGTCTTTCATACTGAAAAAACTAACCGGAAGGTCTGTCCGTTTCGGGGGGAGTTTCTGAAAAAAAAAAAGGGATCAAAATGAGCAGATGGGAAAGGATTTAACATAACTACTTCTACCAATAAAGAAACCGCATATTCCAGAATGCAGGATAACAAACACACTGTACAGTCCTTCCTTCAAAGCAGTACATCTTTATTAAAGGGAGGTGAACTGGATATCTCATCTCCCGACATGTCACCTCTCAGGGCCTTAACGCTAAAGGGAAGTTTCAGATTTTGTATAGTGTGAAATATATATATATATATATATATACACACACACACACACACACACACACGCCTTGGTGCTACTGATGGAATTATGTAAAAGTAGAGCAATATAAGTGCAATATAAGAACTTTGTTTCAAACAACATACTTTATTTACACATATTGTGTTATAAATGTCTTAGAAGGGGGCATTGAGAACAAGGTCTCCGTGTTTGCTGATGACACTAAATTATGCAGAGCTTTGGAAACTTCCAATGATGTGCAAGTGCTGCAAGCAGACCTAGATAGATATCAAAATGGGCAGCAAGGAATGGCAGATTGGGATTAATGTAGATAAATGTAAGGTGATGATTGGGATTAATAATCGCGCTCACCTGCATACAGAACCATAATAACTCTTGTTAAGGTGCATATCTGATATGGAAAAAAGATTTGGGGGTTCTGGGTGATAACAACTTAGCGTAGCAAACAATGCCAGGTAGCACAGCTTAGAGCAGCAAGATATTGTCTTGTATAAAGAGGGGGGAATAGATTCAAGGGAGAAAGATATTATTCTCCTCTTTACAATGGCATGGTAAGGGCCACATTTGGACGATGCGGTGCAGTTATGGAATCCAATATACAAAAGACATCTTGGGAATTGAAGGCAGTCGAGAAGGGCAACTAATATTAATAAGGGGAATGGAGGGGCTTGAATATGCAGGCAGATTAGACAAGTTAGGGCTGTTTACATTGGAGAAGCGGCATTTGCGTGGGGACATGATAACCTTATATAAATATATTAATGGGCCATACAATGAACTCTCTGGTGCATTGTTCACTAATCCTTTTAGATTGGAAGTAAAGAGGATACATCTTCATTTTCTGACTGCAGTTTGGAGTCAGAAAGGACCCCCCCCTCTTTTTAGCTGTTTTTTGATGCCTTCCCCTGGATCAACTGTTAGGTAGGGATAAAGCGTAGGGGGTAACGGTTTGACTAGACGGACGAATGTGTTTATTCGAAAACAGAGGCCACTGTGGTAGCATACAAAACAGATAACACAGTAACATTGCAGAGAAATGCAGTTCTACAACTGGAAAATATATTGTACCAACATTTCTGTTGTATGATTAAAGGCCTGAATGAACACCATGATACCTTGTAGATACGTTATTCCTGTATATAATAATGCGGAACACCTGTGATTACTGTTCCAGTTGATCTCTCTGAACCCGACAGGATGAAAACACAGACGGGATTTAGTTACAATGTTATAACAGTAAACAAGCCAAGTCTTACCCCGACTGTCCCAGTCTTCAGTTTGAATTTACTTCCTCCTTTCATCGCTCCAAACAAGGGTAAGGATTGTTTCTTCACCTTGGGATCGTGTGCTGAAGGACTGAAAGAGGAAACCCAGAAGGGTTTGGGGATTACACACCCGGACCATTAGTACAGTATGTGGAAATCTATTGGGAATCTTTGGATAGAGCCGATACATTACTTTATATAGATACATAGATGTCTGTGTGCGCATCTTTATAACCCCCACAAACATTACTCTAGGGTGTCAAACTCAATCACATAAGGGGCCAAAATCAAAAAGACAGGCTAAGTGAAGGGCTGATGCTTTGCGCAGGATTGTGCCTGATGTTGGGTCTTGGCAGGGAACGGGTGAAAAGAACTCGGTTTTGGACTGGGAGCTCAGCCTATGGATTGATCACCTTACTCTTCTGGCTCGGTAATGGAATAGCCAATGGAAACCCCTTTGTCACACTTCCATCCCCAGTGCCGGGCTAGATACATGATCAGTTGTTACAGAGGTGATTGCATCCAAGCCTTCCTACGCTGCTATCCATTAATGAAGTCACAAGCAGTGTGGTAACTCCAGATCTGCCTGATAGATATTGCGATCGGCTCATTGCACCTATCTTAGTAAAGGTGAGCAGGACCAGCTGATCGCAGTATCTAGCAGGCAGATCTATGGTTACAAGTTCCTACTCTTCAATTGATTGGACTTTGGACAGGAACTGGAGGAGAACCATAAGGAGCAGAGATGTATGGTAAGGATTATTTTAAACTTCACAGTAGTGGGTTAAATTTTAGTTTTGGGGGTGGACATGGCCCCTTAAAGTGGAGAATAACCCAGATCTACATTAACCACCTGAGATCTGGCAGTTTGGTTGGCTTCACAATCTTTATCAATCCTTTCAGCCTTTGCTGTTCCTTTTTCAGCTCGAAGGACTTTAAATGAAGCTTCTTGCGTGAAACGCTGTCCAGTGAGGACCCCGATTTAATCTCGGTCATGAAGGCGTCCAAAGAATCTTGTGCGGAACTCTGGGAATCAGCTGTGAGAGAGATGGGAATGTAAACGATAATATCCAGGTTATCACCCTACAGCTGTAATCAGAGACGCACATCTAACAGTCGTTAAAGTCTATTCCAATGGAATCTGCCATCCTATAATCTGTATGGGGGTCAGTCACTCAGTGACCATACACGTCACAACGGTTATGGGCTTTCTATGCTTTAAAGGACACGTACACACTTTTGCCACTTACTTTATGTATTTCAACTAACTTTAAATTTCTCTAAACTGAGTAATTACGAAAAATGTAAAGCCGTATAGATCTGCTCTGAAGGTTTCATTTATTTTCAGACACTATTGAACTGCATTACACAGAGCTGTGCTAAGATCAGGTTCACTTCATTATCCTCCCCCTGCAGCTATGTACTATGTTATTTCTATAAGTGTAACTATTAAAGTTGTGATACTGAGAAATACATTACACAGAGCTGTGCTAAGATCAGGTTCACTTCATTATCCTCCCCCTGCAGTTCTGCACTATGTTATTTCTATATGTGTAACTATAAAAGTTGTGATACTGAGAAATATATTACACAGAGCTGTGCCAAGATCAGGTTCACTTCATTATCCTCCCCCTACAGCTTTGTACTATGTTATTTCTATAAGTGTAACTATTAAAGTTGTGATACTGAGAAATATATTGCACAGAGCTGTACTAAGATATCAGGCTCCTTACTATAGGATGAAATCCAGTGGGAGGAGATTCCTTACTATAGGATGATATCCAGTGGGAGGAGACTCCTTACTATAGGATGATATCCAGTGGGAGGAGACTCATTACTATAAGATGATATCCAGTGGGAGGAGATTCCTTACTATAGGATATCTAGTGGGAGGAGACTCCTTACTATAGGATTAATCCAGTGGGAGGAGACTCCTTACTATAGGATGATATCCAGAGGGAGGAGACTCCTTACTATAGGATGAAATCCAGTGGGAGGAGACTTTGTACCATAAGATGAAATTCAGGGGGAGGAGACTCCTTACTATAGGATAAATCCAGTGGGAGGAGACTCCTTACTATAGGATGATATCCAGTGGGAGGAGACTCCTTACTATAGAATGAAATCCAGTGGGAGGAGACTCCTTACTATAGAATGAAATCCAGTGGGAGGGAGGAGCTCGTACTATAGGATGAAATCAGTGGGAGGAGACTCTGTTATATAGGATGAAATCCAGTGGGAGGAGCACTTGTACTATAGGATGAAATCCAGTGGGAGGAGACTCTGTACTATAGGATGAAATCCAGTGGGAGGAGACTCTGTACTATAGGATGAAATCCAGTGGGAGGAGACTCTGTACTATAGGATGAAATCCAGTGGGAGGAGACTCCTTACTATAGATAAATCCAGTGGGAGGAGACTCCTACTATAGAATGAATCCAGTGGGAGGAGACTCTGTACTATAGGATGATTCCAGTGGGAGGAGACTCCTTACATAGGATGATATCCAGTGGGAGGAGACTCCTTACTATAGAATGAAATCCAGTGGGAGGAGACTCCTTACGACAGGATAATATCCAGTGGGAGGAGACTGTACTATAGGATGAAATCCAGTGGGAGGAGACTTCTTACTACAGGATGAAGTTTGCCTGAATTAAGTGAAAATCTTAATCAATTTACAAAATGACAGAAAAAAAAATGAAGGTAAACAAAAACTTTAAAGTAGAAAGACACAAGGTGAGTGAAAAATAAGGTGTACGTGTCCTTTAACTGCCAGGCAGAAATTGTCCACCTGGAACACCTGACCTTGTGGCCAAAGCCTAACTCATGACAACTTGACCTGAAAGGCAAAAATATGACCATAAGAAAGTTTGTCTTACTTTTGGCACAATTGGTTATTAAACCCCCCAATGGGCTAATGTTCTCCGGCATCCACATTCATTACATGAGCCAGAGAAAAAACAACAACATGACTTATCTACAATCCTAATTTACTACAGTGTTACCTGGATGGGATGTCTGGAGCTGGCTGGCTATTTCCGAGATCTCCTTTTCAACGGCAATTAATTTAACAACCTGAAAAAATAAACTGGTACATGTGAGTGGTCTCCATACAAGTATCATCTGAAAGCATCTCTCTCATTCCTTTCAAGCAGTCATAGGATGATGTCCCTAGTAGCTGGTAATCTAAAGTTATAGGCTTGCAATGTCTCTCTTCCTACTCTAACCAGTCTGTGTGACAGGCATGTGTAATAAGCGGTCATAAACCCCACCCCCAAAGCCATCTTTTCTCAAGTTTACAATCAATATCTGCCTAAAGACACCATAGGGAGCTTGCTAGTGATGTCACAGCTCACTGTACAAGCAAGAAGCTCCACCCTTTAGCCTATAGACACCATAGGGAGCTTGCTAGTGATGTCACAGCTCACTGTACAAGCAAGAAGCTCCACCCTTTACCTAGGGAGCTTGCTAGTGATGTCACAGCTCACTGTACAAGCAAGAAGCTCCACCCTTTAGCCTATAGACACCATAGGGAGCTTGCTAGTGATGTCACAGCTCACTGTACAAGCAAGAAGCTCCACCCTTAGCCTATACAACCATAGGGAGCTTGCTAGTGATTCCCAGCTCACTGTACAAGCAGAATCTCCACCCTTTAGCCTATAGACACCATAGGGAGCTTGTTAGTGATGTCACAGCTCACTGTACAAGCAAGAAGCTCCACCCTTTATGCTGTGGTAAGTTTGGAGGGCACCTGTATGGAGAGCACAGTTCCCCTTTAAATAGCCGGACTTGATGGAAGACAAAAATGACATTCCAAATCAAGTTTCCCTGTACATGTATGTATACAGAATATCTTGTAACCACCCGGGCCATAAGTTCTCTGGCCACCCACCAGGGAATCGTACGTTTCCGGTTTCTCCTCAATCTTTCCAGCTTTTTTCATTCGGTCGAGTCTCTTTTTCTCCACCACCCCAGTGCGATCCAGAAATGTGTCATCGTCACTGTCATAATAATCCTCGTCTTCCCAATTTTGGCTTTTCGCTTTCGAGAAACTAAAATATCAGAAGAAGTCATCAACCATTGTGTTAAGAGTGGGATTAAACAAGGAGATTAATACATGCCTACCTACAGGGGATCCATTAAAACGAGAGGATTAATACATGCCTACCTACAGGGGACTCCCATTCACAAGGAGAATTAATACAGCCTACCTACGGGGATCCCATTAAACAAGGAGATTAATCCATGCCTACCTACAGGGGATCCCATTCCACAAGGAGATTAATACATGGATCCCATTAAACAAGGAGATTAATACATGCCTACATACAGGAGATCCCATTAAACAAGGAGATTAATACATGCCTACCTACAGGAGATCCCATTAAACAAGGAGATTAATACATGCCTACCTACAGGAGATCCCATTAAACAAGGAGATTAATACATGCCTACCTACAGGGGATCCCATTAAACAAGGAGATTAATACATGCCTACCTACAGGAGAACCCATTAAACAAGGAGTAAGTACATGCCTACCTACAGGAGATCCCATTAAACAAGGAGATTAATACATGCCTACCTACAGGGGATCCCATTAAACAAGGAGATTAATACATGCCTACCTACAGGAGATCCCATTAAACAAGGAGATTAATACATGCCTACCTACAGGGGATTCCCATTACAACAAGGATGATTAATACATGCCTACCTACAGGGGATCCCATTAAACAAGGGATTAATACATCCTACACATGACCCTAAGTACATGCTACAGGGATCCTAAACAAGGAGATTAATACATGCCTACCTACAGGGGATCCCATTAAACAAGGAGATTATACATGCCTACCTACAGGGGATCCCATTAAACAAGGAGATTAATACATGCCTACCTACAGGGGATCCCATTAAACAAGGAGATTAATACATGCCTACCTACAGGGGATCCCATTAAACAAGGAGATTAATACATGCCTACCTACAGGGATCCCATTAAACAAGGAGATTAATACATGCCTACCTACAGGGGATCCCATTAACAAGAGATTAATACATGCCTACCTACAGGGATCCCATTAAACAAGGAGATTAATACATGCCTACCTACAGGGGATCCCATTAAACAAGGAGATTAATACATGCCTACCTACAGGGGATCCCATTAACAAGGAGATTAATACATGCCTACCTACAGGAGATGCCATTAAACAAGGAGATTAATACATGCCTACCTACAGGGGATCCCATTAAACAAGGAGATTAATACATGCCTACCTACAGGGGATCCCATTAAACAAGGAGATTAATACATGCCTACCTACAAGGATCCCATTAACGGAGATAATACATGCCTACCTACAAGGGATCCCATTAAACAAGGAGATTAATACATGCCTACCTACAGGGGAATACCATTTAAACAAGGAGATTAATACATGCCTACCTACAAGGGATCCCATTAAACAAGGAGATTAATACATGCCTACCTACAGGGATCCCAACAAGGAGATTAAAATGCCTACCTAAGGGATCCCATTAACAAGGAGATTAATACATGCCTACTACAGGATCCCATTACAAGGAGATTAATACATGCACCTACAGGGATCCATTAAACAGGAGATTAATACATGCCTACCTACAGGAATCCCATTAAACAAGGAGATTAATACATGCCTACCTACAGGAGATCCCATTCACAAAGGAGATTAATCACATGCCCCCTACAGGGGATCCCATTAAACAAGGAGATTAATACATGCCTACCTACAGGGATCCCATTAACAAGGAGATTAATACAATGCCTACCTACAGGGGATCCCATTAAACAAGGAGATTAATACATGCCTACCTACAGGGGATCCCATTAAACAAGGAGATTAATACATGCCTACCTACAGGGATCCCATTAAACAAGGAGATTAATACATGCCTACCTACAGGAGATCCCATTCCACAAGGAGATTAATACATGCCTACCTACAGGGGATCCCATTAAACAAGGAGATTAATACATGCCTACCTACAGGGATCCCATTAAACAAGGAGATTAATACATGCCTACCTACAGGAGATCCCATTAAACAGGAGATTAATACATGCCTACCTACAGGGGATCCCATTAAACAAGGAGATTAATACATGCCTACCTACAGGGATCCCATAACAAGGAGATTAATACATGCCTACCTAAGGGATCCCATTAAACAAGGAGATTAATACATGCCTACCTACAGGAGATCCCATTAAACAAGAGATTAATACATGCCTACCTACAGGGGATCCCATTAAACAAGGAGATTAATACATGCCTACCTAAAAGGGACCCATTAAACAAGGAGATTAATACATGCCTACCTACAGGAGAGGCCCATTAAACAAGGAGATAATACATGCCTACCTAAGGGATCCCATAAACAAGGAGATTAATACATGCCTACCTACAGAGATCCCATTAACAAGGAGATTAATACATGCCTACCTACAGGGGATCCCATTAAACAAGGAGATTAATACATGCCTACCTACAGGGATCCCATTAAACAAGGAGATTAATACATGCCTACCTACAGGAGATCCCATTAACACAAGGAGATTAATACATGCTACCTACAGGAGGATCCCATTAAACAAGGAGATTAATACATGCCTACCTACAGGAGATCCCATTAAACAAGGAGATTAATACATGCCTACCTACAGGGGATCCCATTAAACAAGGAGATGAATTACTGCCTACCTACAAGGGGATCCCATAAACAAGGAGATTAATACATGCCTACCTACAAGGGATCCATTAAACCAAGGAGATGAATAACATGCCTACCTACAGGGATCCCATTAAACAAGGAGATTAATACATGCTACCTCCTACAGGGATCCCATTAAACAAGGAGATTAATACCATGCTACTACAGGAAGATCTCCATTAAACAGGAGATTAATACATGCCTACCTACAGGGATCCCATTAAACAAGGAGATTATACATGCCTACCTACAGGGGATCCCATTAACAAGGAGATTAATACATGCCTACCTACAGGAGATCCCATTAAAAAAGGAGATTAATACATGCCTACCTACAGGGATCCATTAACAGGAGATTAATACATGCCTACCTACAGGAGATCCCATTAAACAAGGAGATAGATTAATACATGCCTACCTACAGGAGATGCCATTAAACAAGGAGATTAATCACTAAGGAGTCATTAAAAAAGATAAACATGCCTACCTACAGGAGATGCCATTAAAACAAGGAGATTAATACATGCCTACCTACAGGGATCCCATTAAACAAGGAGATTAATACATGCCTACCTACAGGGGATCCCATTAACAAGGAGATTAATACATGCCTACCTACAGGGGATCCCATTAAACAAGGAGATTATAATACCATGCCTCTACACCTACAAGGGGATCCCATTAAACAAGGAGATTAATACATGCCTACCTACAGGAGATCCCATTAACAAGGAGATTAATACATGCCTACCTACAGGGGATCCATTTAAACAAGGAGATTAATACATGCCTACCTACAGGGATCCCATTAAACAAGGAGATTAATCATGCCTACCTACAGGAGATGCCATTAAACAAGGAGATTAATACATGCCTACCTACAGGAGATCCCATTAAACAAGGAGATTAATACATCCAGACACCTACAGGAGATCCCATTAAACAAGGAGATTAATACATGCCTACCTACAGGGGATCCCATTAACAACAGGAGATTATCCATGCCTACCTACAGGAGATGCCATAAACAGGAGATTAATACATGCTACTCACAGGGGATCCATTAAACAAGGAGATAATACATGCCTACCTACAGGAGATCCCATTAAACAAGGAGATGAATACATGCCTACCTACAGGAGATCCCATTAAACAGGAGATTAATACCATGCCTGACCTACAGGGGATCCCATTAAACAGGAGATTAATACATGCCTACCTACAGAGATGCCATTAAACAAGGAGATTAATACATGCTACCTACAGGAGATCCCATTAAACAAGGAGATTAATACATGCCTACCTACGGAGAGCCCATTAAACAAGGAGATTAATACATGCATCCTACCTACAGAGATCCCATTAAACAAGGAGATTAGCTACATCCTACCTACAGGGGGATCCCATTAAACAAGGAGATTAATAAATGCCACTACAAGGAGATCCCTTATTAAACAAGGAATTATACATGCCTACCTACAGGAGATCCATTAACAGGAGATTAATACATGCCTACCTACAGGGATCCCATTAAACAAGGAGATTAATACATGCCTACCTACAGGAGATCCCATTAAACAAGGAGATTAATACATGCCTACCTACAGGAGATCCATTAACAAACAAGGAGATTAATACATGCCTACCTACAGGAGATCCATTAAACAAGGAGATTAATACATGCCTACCTACAGGGATCCCATTAAACAAGGAGATAATACATGCCTACCTACAGGATCCCATTAAACAAGGAGATTAATACATGCCTACCTACAGGAGATCGCCATTAAACAAGGAGATTAATACAGCCTACCTACAAGATGCCATAACAAGAGATTAAACATGCCTACCTACAGGGATCCCATTAAACAAGGAGATTAATACATGCCTACCTACAGGGAGTATACCATGCAAAAGGAGATAATCCATGCCTACCTAAGGAGATCCCATTAACGGAGATTAATACATGCCTACCTACAGGGATGCCATTAAACAAGGAGATTAATACATGCCTACCTACAGGGATCCCATTAAACAAGGAGATTAATACATGCCTACCTACAGGAGATGCATTAAAACAAGGAGATTAATAACATGCCTACCTACAGGAGATCCCATTAAAAAGGAGATTAATACATGCCTACCTACAGGGATCCCATTAAACAAGGAGATTAATACATGCCTACCTACAGGGATCGCATAAACAAGGAGATTAATACATGCCTACCTACAGGAGATCCCATTAAACAAGGAGATTAATACATGCACTACCTACAGGAGATCCCATTCCACAAGGAGATTAATACTGCCTACCTACAGGGATCCCATTAAACAAGGAGATTATAACATGCCCTACCTACCGGAAGATCCCATAAACAAGGAGATTAATACATGCCTACCTACAGGAGATCCCATTCAAGGAGATTAATACTGCCTACCTACAGAGATGCCATTAAACAAGGAGATTAATACATGCCTACCTCAGGAGATCCCATAAACAAGGAGATTAATACATGCCTACCTACAGGGGATCCCATTAAACAAGGAGATTAATACATGCACCTACAGGAGATCCCATTAAACAAGGAGATTAATACATGCCTACCTACAAGGATCCATTAAACAAGGAGATTAATACATGCCTACCTACAGGGGATCCCATAAAAGGAGATTATACATGCTACCTACAGGGATCCATAACAAGGAGATTAATACATGCCTACCTACAGGGGATCCCATTAAACAAGGAGATTAATACATGCCTACCTACAAGGGATCCCATTAAACAAGGAGATTAATACATGCCTACCTACAGGAGATCCATTAAACAAGGAGATTAATACATGCCTACCTACAGGAGATCCCATTAAACAGGAGATTAATACATGCCTACCTACAGGAGATCCCATTTAACAAGGAGATTAATACATGCCTACCTACAGGAGATCCCATTAAAACACGGAGATTAATACATGCCTACCTACAGGAGATCCATTAACAAGGAATTAATACATGCCTACCTACAGGAGGATCCCATTAAACAAGGAGATTAATACATGCCTACCTACAGGAGATCCATTAACAAGAGTTAATACATGCCTACCTACAGGAGGATGCCCATTAAACAAGGAGATTAATACTGCCTACCTACAGGAGATCCCATTAAAACAGGAGATTAATAAATGCCTACCTACAGGGGATCCCATTAACACAAGGAGATATATACATGCTACCTACAGGAGTCCAGATTAAACAAGGAGATTAATACATGCCTACACAGGAGATCATTAAACAAGGCAGATTAACTACAGCCCACTACAGGAGATCCCATTAAACAAGGAGATTAATAACATGCCTAACCTACAGGGGATCCACCTTAAACCAAGGAGATTAATACATGCCTACCTACATGGATCCCATTAAACAAAGGAGATTAATACATGGCTACCTACAGGAGATCCCATTTAAACAAGGAGATTAATACATGCCTACCTACAGGGATCCATTAAACAAGGAGATTCAATACATGCCTACCTACAGGGTCCCATTAAACAAGGAGATTAATACATGCCTACCTACAGGAGATCCCATAAACAAGGAGATTATACATAGCCTACCTACATAGGGATCCCATTAAACAAGGAGATTAAGACATGCCTACCTACAGGAGGAATCCCATTTAAACAAGGGAGATTAATAACATGACCTACTACAGGGGATCCCATAACAAGGACGATTAATACATGCCCTACCTACATACAGGGGACCCCCATTAACCAGGAGATTAATACATGCCTACCTAAGGGGATCCCATTAAAACAAAGATATTTACATGCACCGAAGAACCATAAGGAGATTAATACATGCCTACCTACAGGTGATCCCATTAAACAAGGAGATTATACATGCCTACCTACAGGGGATCCCATTAAACAAGGAGATTAATACATGCCTACCTACAGGAGATCCCATTAAACAAGGAGATTAATACATGCCTACCTACAGGGGATCCCATTAAACAAGGAGATTAATACATGCCTACCTACAGGAGATCCCATTAAACAAGGAGATTAATACATGCCTACCTACAAGAGATCCCATTAAACAAGCTTCCCCCCACACAATCAACTATACCTGGAATTACTACCAGTAATTCTCAATATATATAGTATCCCCGTACCAACCAGAACTAAGTATATGTATTAAGACCAGTAATTCTCAATATATATAGTTCGCCTGTACACCAGAAACTACGTATATAGTATTAATACCAGTAAATTCTCAAGTATTTATATAGATCCCTGACCAACCAGAACTACAGTATATGTTATTAATACCAGTAAATTCCACCTTATTATTCAATTTCTCATTATTCAAAATTCAAAAAGGGTAAGTCGTTCACCAGAACCGGGTAATTACAGGCCTGTATGTTTAACTTCATGGTGGGGAAGATCCTGGAAGTTTCATAAGGGAAACAGTTTCTAGAGGGTGTTTTAAGGACTGACATTATAATTGGATAAGTTACAATTATGTTCCGTAGCAGACAGGAGGGCCTGTTCTGGGATTCATTACTGTGATAATACACCTAAAAGAGGCATTTCCTGGGCACACTGTATTTAAACATAACAATTTTTATGTTCAATAGAACAGTCAGAGGACACGGGACATCCGTAAGACTTGAAGTAAAGTTTAGGTCGTCAAGTTGGGAAAGGGTTTGTCACTGTGAGAACGGTAAAGCTATGGAACGTGTCTTCAGTGGACGTTTTATGGCAGTTCATTGTCAGTTTAATAAAAAGCTGATGAGTTTCTAACAAACAGGAATTACAAGTTCTGGCATTGATACATAAAGTAAGTTGGGGAAAGGGTTTTCACTGTGGAGAACGGGAAAGTAGGACTGTATCCGTGGAGTTGTTATGGCAGTTCATTGGCAGTAGTTAAATAAAAAGCTGGATGATTTTCTACAAACAAGGAATGTTACAAGTTACTTGGGATTGATAAATAAAGTAGAAGTTGGGAAAGGGTTTTCACTGTGAGTAATGGTAAAGTATGGACTGTTCTCCAGTGGATGTGTTATGGACAGGTTATTGTCATTTTAAAAGCTGGATGAGTTTCTACAAACAAGGAATGTTACAAGTTACTGGATGATACATAAAGTAAGGTGGGAAGGGTTTGTCAATGTTAGAACGGTACAAGCTATGGAACTTCTTCCAGTGGACGTGTTATGGCAGGTCATTGTCAGTTTATAAAAAGCTTGATGAGTGGGTCTGCTACAAACAAGGAATTTCACCCGTTACTGGTATTGATATAAAGTAGAGTGGGAAAGGGTTTGTCACTGTGAGAACGGTAAAAGCTATGGAACTGTTTCCAGTGGCGTTGTTTTTTTATGGCAGGTTCATTGTCGATTTAAAACTGGATGCGTTTCTACCAAACAGGAATGTTAAAAGTTATACTGGTATTGATTACATAAAGTAGATTGGCAAAGGGTTTTCACTGTAGAAACGGTAAAGCTATGAACTGTCTTCCAGTGACGTGTTAGGCAGGTTCATGGTCAGTTTTACTAAAAAGTCGGGATGGGTTCTACAAACACAGGAATGTTACAAGTTACTGGTATTGATTGACATAAAAGTAGAGTTGGGAAAGTGGTTTTGTCCTGTGAGAACGGTAAGAACTGTGATCGGTCAGATTTCCCAGTGCCAATGTAATCAGGAAGGAATGATTTTCCCCTTCATAATTTCTGGTGGTGGTTTTGTGCCTTCCTCTGCGATCACACAGCAGGAAATGAGGATATTGCAGAGTAGGTGTTGACTGGATGGGACGTATGTCTTTATTCAACTCAATCATGACTGTACTGTACTGTACATATACAGTACTAGACTGTACTATACACTACTGTATACTCATACTGTACTTCTGTACTATATATACAATTCCTGTTACTGTACTGTAGTATACAATACTATTGTACTGTTACTCTACTATAACACGTAATACACATTACTATACTGTAACTTAATGTACTATACTGTACTAACTTGTACTGTACTGTATGACTTACTGTACTGTACTGTACTAACCTGTACTGTACTATGAACATATGTACTGTCATACTGTTACTTACTGTACCTATACATCTACCAACATTCATGTACTGTACCTATACAGTATACAACAGCATACTGTACTGTACTATACATACACACATTACTGATTACTGTACTATACTATCTTACAAAAATTACTACTACGTATAACTATACTACTATCTATACTGTACTGTATTAACTGTACTGGTACTATACTATAACTGTACACACTACTGTACTATACACATACTGTAAATGTACTGTATGTACGTACTGTACTATAACTATATCGTACTTTAACTGTACTATACTATACTATTACTATACTATACTATACTGTAACTTTACTGTTACTAACTACTGCAAGGCCATATGGTTCCAGGTGGTTTATTTTACATTGAAGAGAGAGTATTTTGTATCTCTGTTTCTGTGACGGGGCTTCCAGGTATAGTTATGTGACCTTGTTAAGGGATCCCTGTAGGGGGATGTAATGGAGTCCCTGTAGGACATTTAATCTTTGTGTATGGGCCTGTAGTGCATGTTACCTTGTATGGTCTTAGGTTGGCGTATTAATCTGTTTATGTCTAGGACTTATTCTCCGAGGATCCCCTGTGGTATTAATCTGGTTTGGGATCTCCTGTAGGTAGTGGATTATCTCCTTGTTTAATGGGGATCTCCTGTAGGTAGGCATGTATTAATCCCTTGTTTAATGGGATTCCCTGTAGAGGACTGTATAATCCCTTGTTTAATGGGATCCACCTGTAGGTAGGCAATTGTATTAATCTCCTTGTTTAATGGGATCCCCTCTGGTAGGCATTTATTAATCTCCTTGTTTAATGGGCTTCCGTATGTACGGCTGTATTAATCTCCTGTGTTAATGGGATCCGCCGGTAGGTAGGCATGTATTAATCTCTTGTTTAATGGGACTCCTGTATAGGCTGTATTAATCCCGCGTCCCTGGGTAGATGTTAATCCTGTGGAATGCTCCTGTAGGTAGGCATGTATTAATTCTCCCTTGTTTAATGGGATCTCCCTGAGTAGGCATGTATTAATCTCCTTGTTTAATGGGATCTGTAGTAGCATAAACTCCTGTGAGAGCCTAGGAGCATTTTTATCTTTGATGGTCTCTTACCGAGTATCTCCTTGTTTAATGGGATTCCCCTGTAGGTAGGCATGTAATCTTTAATGGTTCTCCTTAGGTGCATTATTTCCTTGTTAAGGGATCTCCTGTAGGATGATAATCCGCCTTTGGATTCACTGTAGTGTAAATCTCTGTCATGATCTCCTGTGGTAGTATGTAGTCTTTTTTGAATGGGATCCCCTGTAGGTAGGCATGTATAACTTCTCCTTTAATGGTTGGTTCTTGAGCATATAACGCCTCCCTGTTAAGGACCTGAGGATGTAACTCTGTTTAATGGGATCATTGTAATGGTACCTGTGTGCCAGTTTAGCGCTAGTGCTATTCATATTTTTGTTTATACTCCTTGTGGCTTCTAACATCTGTGTGAGGCATCCTCCTGTAGCTAGGCATGTATTAATCTCCTTGTTTAATGGGATCCCCTGTAGGTACCATGTACTTATCTCCTTGTTAATGGATCTCCTGTAGGGTAGAGCACTGTATTAATCTCCTTGTTTAATGGGATCCCCTGTAGGTAGGCATGTATATCTCCTGTTTAATGGGATCCCCTGTAGGAGGCATGTATTAATCTCCTTTAATGGGAGCCCCTGTAGGTAGGCATGTTATTAATCTCCTTGTTTAATGGGATCCCTGTAGGTAGGCATTATTAATCTCCTTGTTTAATGGGATCTCTCCTGTAGGTAGGCATGTATTAATTCTCCTTGTTGAATGGATCATCCTGTAGGTAGGCATGTATTAATCTACCGTGTTTAATGTGATCCCTGTAGGTAGGCATGTATTAATCTCCTTCCAATGGGATCATCTAGCGATTGCGTAGTCTCCTGTAGAGGCATGTATTAATCTCCTTGTTTAATGGATCCCCTGTACGGTAGGTCATGTATTAATCTCCTTGTTTATGTGGATCCCCTGTAGGTAGCAGGTATTAACTCCTTGTTTAATGGGATCTCCTGTAGGTAGGCATGTATTAATCTCCTTGTTTAATGGGATCTCCTGTAGGTAGGCAGTATTAATCTCTTGTTGAAATGGGATCGCCTGTTGGTAGGCATTATTAACTCGTTCCTTGTTTATAATGGATCCCCTGTAGGTTGCATCTATTATCTCCTTGTTTAATGGGATCACCTGTAGGTAGGCATGTATTAATCTCCTTGTTTAGATGGGATCTCCCTGTAGGTAGGCATGTATTATCTCCTTGTTTATGGGATCCGCCGTAGAGCATGTATTATCTTCCGTGTTTATGGGATCCCTGAGGTAGGCATGTTAATCTCTTGTTAATGGGATCCTGTAGGTAGGCATGTATTATCTCCTTGTTTAATGGGATCCTGTAGGTAGCATGTATTAATCCTCCTTTTTAATGGGTATCCTCCTGTAGGTAGGCATGTATTAATCTCCGTGTTAAGGGATCTCCTTGTAGGTCTGCATTATTAACTCCTTGTTTTAATGGGATCCCCTGTAGGTAGGCATGTAGTAATCTGTCCTTGTTTATGGGATCCCCCTTAGGTAGGCATGTATTAATCTCCTTGTTTAATGGGACCCCTGTAGGTAGCATGTTATTAAATCTCCCTGTTTAATGGGATCTCTGTAGGTTTGGCCATTATAATCTCCTTGTTTAATGGGATCTCACTGTAGGTGGCATGTATTAATATCCTTGTTTTAATGGTCTCGTCCTGTAGGTATGGCATCGTAGTAATCTCTTGTTTAATGGGATCTCCCTGTCGGTAGGCATGTATTAATCTCCTTGTTTAATGGCGGATCCCCTGTATGGCATGTTTAATCCCTTCTTTATGGGGATCCCCTGTAGGTAGGCATGTATTAATTCTCCTGTTTAATGGGATCTCCTGTAGGTAGGCATGTCTATTAATCTCCTTGTTTAATGGGATCCTCCTGTCGGTAGGCATGTATTACTCCTTGTTAATGGGATCCCCTGTGTAGCATGTATAATCTCCTTGTTTACTGGGATCCTTGTAGGTAGGCATGTATTAATCTCCTTGTTTCAATGGATCTCCTGTAGGTAGGCATGTATTAATCTCCTTGTTAATGGGATCTCTTGTATAGGCATGTATTATCTCCTGTTTAATGGATCCCTGTAGGTAGCATGTATTAATCTCCTTGTTTAATGGATCCCCTGTAGGTAGCATGTATTCATGCCTCCTTGTTATGGGATCCCCTGTAGGTAGGCATGTATTAATCTCTCTTGTTTAATGGGATCTCCTGTAGGTAGGCATTATAATCTCCTTGTTTAATGGGATCTCCTTGTAGGTAGGCATGTATTGAGATCTCCATTTGTTTACTATGGGATCCACTGTATGGTAGGCATGTATTAATCTCCTTGTTTAATGGGATCTCTGTAGGTAGGCATGTATTAATCTCCTTGTTTAATGGGATCTCCTGTAGGTAGGCATGTATTTCTCTTGTTTAATGGGATCCCCTGTAGGTAGGCATTATATAACCTTTTTAATGGGCATCCCTTAGGTAGGCCTGTATTAAAGCTCTCCTGTTTAATGGGATCTTCTGTAGGTAGGCATGTATTAATCTCCTTGTTATATGGGATCTCCTGTAGCTAGTCCATGTATTAATCTCCTTGTTTTAGATGGGATCCCTTCTGTAGGTAGGCATGTATTAATCCTCCTGTTTAATGGGACCCTGTAGGTAGGCATGTATTAATCTCCTTGTTTAATGGGATCCCTGTAGGTAGGCATGTAATTAATCTCCTTGTTAATGGGATCCCCTGTAGGTAGGCATGTATTAATCCTTGTTTAAATGGGATCCCTGTAGGTAGGCATGTATTAATCTCCTTGTTAATGGGATCCCTGAGGTAGGCATGTAGTAATCTCCTTGTTTAATGGGATCCCTTGTAGGTCGGCATGTATTAATCTCCTTGTTTAATGGGATCCCCTGTAGGGTAGGCATTATTTAATCTCCTTGTTTAATGGATCTCCCTGTAGTAGGCATGTATTAATCTCCTGTTTAATGGGATCCCTGTAGGTCAGGCATGTATTATCTCCTTGTTTAATGGGATCCCCTGTAGATGTAGGCATGTATTAATCTCCTTGTTTAATGGGGTCTTGTAGGTGGCATGTATTAATCTCCTTGTTTAATGGGATTCCCTGTAGGTAGGCATGTATTATCTCCATTGTTTAATGGGATCTCCTGTAGGTAGGCAAGTATTAATCTCCTTGTTTAATGGGATTCTCCCTGTAGGTAGGCATGTATTAATCTTCCTGTTTAATGGGATCCCCTGTAGGTAGGCATGTATTAACTCCTTGTTTAATGGGTTCTCCTTAGGTAGGGGCATGTATTAATCTCCTTGTTTTAATGGGATCTCCTGTAGGTAGGCATATAATCTCCTTGTTTAATGGGATCTCCTGTAGGTAGTGCTTAATTAAATCTCCTTGTTTAATGGGATCCCCTGTAGGTAGGCATGTATTAATCTCCTTTGTTTAATGGGATCCCTGTAGGTAGGCATTTAATCTCCTTTTTAAGGGTCCCTGTAGGTAGGCATGTATTAATCTCCTTGTTTAATGGGATCCCCTGTAGGTAGGCATGTATTAATCTCCTTGGTTAATGGGATCCCTGTAGGTAGGCATGTATTAATCTCCTTGTGGAATGGGATCTCCTTAGGTAGGCATGTATTAATCTCCTGTTGTTTTAATGGGATCCCCTGTAGGTAGGCATGTATTAATCTCCTTGTTTTGATTATATGGAGTCTCTCCTGTAGGTAGTGCCTGTACCTGTAATCTCCTTGTTTAATGGGATTCTCTGTAGGTAGGCATGTATTAATCTCCTGTTTAATGGGTCCCTGTAGGTAGGCTGTATTAATCTCCTTGTTTAATGGGATCCCCTGTAGGTAGGCATATTAATCTCCTTGTTTAATGGGTTCTCCTGTAGTAGGGCATGTATTATCTCCTTGTTAATGGATCCTAGGTAGGCAATGTATTAATCTCCTTGTTTAATGGGATCCCCTGAGGTATGCATGTATTAATCTCTTGTGAATGGGATCTCCTGTAGGAGCATATAATTCCGTGTTTAATGGATCCCCTAGGTAGGCATGTATTAATCTCCTTGTTTTAATGGGATCTCCTGAGGTAGGCATGTATTAATCTCCTGTTTAATGGTTCTCCTGTAGGTAGGCATGTATTAATCTCCTTGTTTATGGGATCCTCCTGTAGGTAGGCATGTATTATCTCCTTGTTTAATGGGTCTCCTGTAGGTAGGCATGTATTAATTCTCCTTGTTAATTGGATCCCCCTGTAGGAGCATGTATTAATCTCTTTTTATGGCATCTCTGGTAGCTTTATTAACTCCTTGTTAATGCTCTCCTGTAGTAGGCATTGTTAATCTCCTTTTTTATGGATCCCTGTAGGTAGGCATGTAATTAATCTCCTTGTTTAATGGGATCCCCTGTAGGTAGGCATGTATTAATCTCCTTGTTTAATGGGATCCCTGTAGGTAGGCATGTATTAATCTCCTTGTTTAATGGGTTCCTGTAGGTAGGCATGTATTAATCTCTGTTAATGGGATCCCTGTAGGTGGCATGTATTAATCTCCTTGTTTAATGGGATCTCCTGTAGGTAGGCATAGTTTAATCTCCTTGTGTTTAATGGGATCTCCTGTAGGTAGGCATGTATTAATCTCCTTGTTTTAATGGGATCCTCCGTAGGTAGGCATGTATTAATCTTCCTTGTTTAATGGAATCCTCCTGTAGGTAGGCATGTATTAATCTCCTTGTTTAATGGGATCTCCTGTAGGTAGGCATGTATTAAACTCCTTGTTTAATGGGATCTCCTGTAGGTAGGCATGTATTAATCTCCTTTGTTTATGGGATCCCCTGTAGGTAGGCATGTTTAATCTCCTGTTAATGGGATCGTCCTGGTGTAGCATGATTAATCTCCTTGTTTATGGGATCTCCATGTAGGTAGGCATGTATTAATCTCCTTGTTTAATGGGTATCCCTGTAGGTAGGCAATGTATTAAATCTCCTTGTTTAATGGGATCCCCTGTAGGTAGGCATGTATTAATCTCCTTGTTTAATGGATCCCTGCGTAAGGTAGGCATTGTATTAATCCTCCTTGTTTAATGTGATCTCCTGAGTAGGTGGCATGTAGTTAATCTCGTCCTTGTTTAATGGGCATCTCTCTGTAGGTGGCATGTATTAATCTCCTTGTTTAATGGGATCCCCTGTAGGGGCATGTTTATTATCTCCTTGTTTAATGGGATCTCCTGTGAGGTAGGCCATGTATAATCTTCCTGTTTAATGGGCTTCTCCTGTAGTAGGCATGTATTAACTCCTTGTTTTAATGGATCCCCTGTAGGTAGGCATGTATTAACTCCTTGTTTAATGGGATCTCCTGTATGGTAGGCATGTATTAATCTCCTTGTTTAATGGATCTCCTGTAGGTAGGCATGTATTAATCTCCTTGTTTAGGGATCTCTGGGTAGGCATGTATTAATCTCCTTGTTTATGGGATCCCTGTAGGTGGCATGTATTCATCTCCTTGTTTAATGGGATCCCCTGTAGGTAGGCATGTTATTAATCTCCTTTTTAATGGGCCCCTGTAGTAGGCATGTATTATCCCTTGTTTAATTGCTCTCCCTTGTAGGTAGCATGTATTAATCTCCTTGTTTAATGGGATCTCCTGTAGGTAGGCATGTATTAATTCCTTGTTTCATGGATCTCTGTAGTAGGCAGTTTAATCTCCTTGTTAGGATCTCCTGTAGGTAGGCATGTATTAATCTCCTTGGTTTAATGGGATCTCCTGTAGGTAGGCACTGTATTCATCTCTTCTCCCTGTTTATATTAAGGCATTCTCCTGTAGTAGGCATATTAATCCATCCTTGTTTAATGGGATCTCCTGTAGGAGCATGTTATCTCCTTGTTAATGGGATCTCCTGTAGGTAGGCATGTAATTCTCCTTGTTTAATGGATCCTCCTGTAGGTAGGATGTATAATCTCCCTGTTTAATGGGATCTCCTGTAGGTAGCTTCATGTATTAATCTCCTTGTTTAATGGGATCTCCTGTAGGTCAGGCATGTATTATCTCCTTGTTTAATGGGGATCTCCCTTAGGTAGGCATGTATTAATCTCCTTGTTAATGGGATCTCTGAGGTAGCATGTACTTAATCCTTGTTTAATGGGACCCTTGTAGGTAGGCATGTATTAATCTCCTTGTTAATGGGATCCTCGTAGGTGGCATGTATTATCTCTTGTTTATGGGATCTCCGTAGGTAGGCATTATTAACTCCTTGTTTAATGGGATCCCCCTGTAGGAGGCAGTTATTAATCTCCTTGTTTAATGGATCTCCTTGTAGGTAGGCATGTTATTAATCTTCCTTGTTTAATGGGATCTCCTGTAGGTAGGCATGTATTTAATCTCCTGTTAATGGGATCCCCTGTAGGTAGGCATGTATTAATCTCCTTGTTTAAGTGGGATCTCCTGTAGGTAGGCATGTATTAATCTCCTTGTTTAATGGGCATCCTCCTGTAGTAGGCAGGTATAATCTCCTTGTTAATGGGATCTCCTGTAGGTTAGGCATGTATTAATCTCCTTGTTTCAATGGGCATCTCCTGTTAGGTTAGGCATGTATTAATCTCCTTTTTTATGGGATCTCTGTAGGTAGGCATGTATTAATCTCCTTGTGGAATGGGATCTCCTGTAGGTAGGCAGTATTAATTCTCCTTGTTTAATGGGATCTCCTGTAGGTAGGCATGTATTAATCTCCTTGTTTAATGGGATCCCTGTAGGTAGGCATGTATTAATCTCCTGTTTAATGGGATTCTCCTGTAGGTAGGCATGTATTAATCTCCTTGTTAATGGGATCTCCTGAGGTAGGCATGTATTAATCTCCTTGTTTAAGGCATCTCTGTAGGTAGGCATGTATTATCCTCCTTGTTTAATGGGATCCCTGTAGGTAGGCATGTATTAATCTCCTTGTTAATGGGATCTCCTGTAGGTAGGCATGTATTAATCTCCTTGTTTAATGGGATCTCCTGTAGGTAGGCATGTTAATCTCCTGTGGAATGATCTCCTGTAGGTAGGCAGTATTAATCTCCTTGTTTAATGGGATCCCTGTAGGTAGGCATGTATTAATCTCCTTGTTTAATGGCATCTCCTGTAGGTAGGCATGTATTAATCTCCTTGTTTAATGGGATCTCCTGTAGGTAGGCATGTATTAATCTCCTGTTTAATGGGATCCCCTGTAGGTAGGCATGTATTAATCTCCTTGTTTAATGGGGATCTCCTGTAGGGTAGGCATGTATTAATCTCCTTGTTTAATGGCATCTCCTGTAGGTAGGCATGTATTAATCTCCTTGTTTAATGGGATCCTGTAGGTACGGCATGTATTAATCTCCTTGTTTAATGGGATCTCCTGTAGGTAGGCAGTATTAATCTCTTGTTTAATGGGATCCCTGTAGGTAGGCATGTATTAATCTCCTTGTTTAATGGCATCTCCTGTTAGGTAGGCATGTATTAATCTCACTTGTTTTATGGGATCCCTGTAGGTAGGCATGTATTAATCTCCTTGTTTAATGGGATCCCTGTAGTGTAGGCATGTATTAATCCTCCTTGTTTAAGTGGATCTCCTGTAGGTAGGCATGTATTAATCTCCTGTTTAATGGATGCCACCCTGTAGGTAGGCATGTATAATCTCCTTGTTTAATGGGATCTCTTTAGGTAGGCATGTATTAATCTCCTTGTTTAATGGGCAATCTCCTGTAGGTAGGCATGTATTAATCTCCTTGTTTAATGGGATCCCTGAGGTAGGCATGTATTAATCTCCTTGTTTAATGGGATCCCTTTTAGGTAGGCATGTATTCATCTCCTTGTTTAATGGGATCTCCTGTAGGTAGGCATGTATTAATCTCCTTGTTATTATGGGATCCCTGTAGGTAGGGCCATGTATTAATACCCTTGTATTATTATGAATGGCATCTCCTGTAGGTAGGCATGGATATCTCCTTGTTTAATGGATCCCTGTGGTAGGCATGTTAATCTCTTGTTAATGGGATCCCTGTAGGTAGGCATGTATTAATCTCTTGTTTAATGGATCCCTGTGGTAGGCAGTATTAATCTCCTGTTTTAATGGGATCTCTGTAGGTAGGATGATTATATCTCCTTGTTTAATGGGATCCCCTGTAGGTAGGCATGTATTAATCTCCTTGTTTAATGGTGACCTGTAGGTAGGCATTATTAATCTCCTTGTTAATGGGATCCCCTGTGGTAGGCATGTATTAATCTCCTTGTTAATGGGATCTCCTGTAGGTAGGCTGTATTATCTCCTTGTTTAATGGGATCCCTGTAGGTAGGCATGTATTTAATCTCCTTGTTTATGGGATCCCCTGTAGGTAGGCCATGTATTAATCTCCTTGTTTAATGGGATCCCTGTAGTGTAGGCATGTATTAATCTCCTTGTTTATGGGATCCCTGTAGGTAGGCATGTATTAACTCTCCTTGTTTAATGGGCATCTCCTGTAGGTAGGCATTATTAACTCCTGTAATGGGTCCTGTAGTAGCTGTATTATAACTCCTTGTTTAATGGCATCTCCTGTAGGTGGCATGTATTAATCTCCTTGTTTAATGGGATCTCCTGTAGGTAGGCATGTATTAATCTCCTTGTTTAATAAGGGATCCCCTGGTTAGGAGGCAATGTATTAATTCTCCTTGTTTAATGGATCTCCTGTAGGTAGGCATGTATTAATTCTCTTGTTTAATGGGATCCCTGTAGGTAGGCATGTATTATCCCTTGTTTAATGGCATCTCCTGTAGGTAGGCATGTATTAATCTCCTTGTTTAATGGGATCCCTGTAGGTAGGCATGTATAATCTCCTTGTTTAATGGGATCCCTTGTAGGTAGGCATGTATTAATCTCCTTGTTTAATGGGATCCCCTGTAGGTAGGCATGTATTAATCTCCTTGTTAATGGGATCCCCTGTAGAGGATTATTTTTTTAATGGATCCTGTAGTAGGCCATTATTATCTCCTTGTTAATGGATCCCCTGTAGGTAGGCATGTATTAATCTCCTTGTTTAAGGGATCACCTTGTAGGTAGGCATGTATTAATCTCCTTGTTTAATGGGATCTCCTGTAGGTAGGCATGTATTAATTCCTTGTTAATGGATCTCCTGTAGGTAGGCATGTATTAATCTCCTTGTTTAATGGGATCCCCTGTAGGTAGGCATGTATTAATCTCCTTGTTTAATGGGATCCCCTGTAGGTAGGCATGTATTAATCTCCTTGTTTAATGGGATCCCTTGTAGGTAGGCATGTATTAATCTCCTTGTTTAATGGGATCCCCTGTAGGTAGGCATGTATTAATCTCCTTGTTTAATGGCATCTCCTGTAGGTAGGCATGTATTAATCTCCTTGTTTAATGGGATCCCTTGTAGGTAGGCATGTATTAATCTCCTTGTTTAATGGGATCCCCTGTAGTAGGCATGTATTAATCTCCTTGTTTATGGGATCTCCTGTAGGTAGGCATGTATAATCTCCTTGTTTAATGGGATCTCCTGTAGGTAGGCATGTATTAATCTCCTTGTTTAATGGGATCCCCGTAGGTAGGCATGTATTAACTCTCCTTGTTTAATGGGATTCCCTGTAGGTAGGCATGTTTAATCTCCTTGTTTAATGGGATCTCCTGTAGGTAGGCTGTATAATCCCTTTTTAATGGGATCCCTGTAGGTACATGTATTAATCTCCTGTTTAAGGATCCCTGTAGGTAGGCATGTATTATCTCCTTGTGGATGGATCTCCTGTAGGTAGGCATGTATTAATCTCCTTGTTTAATGGGATCCCTTGTAGGTAGGCATGTATTAATCCTTGTTTAATGGGATCCCCTGTAGGTAGGCATGTATTAATCCTTGTTTAATGGGATCCCTGTAGGTAGGCATGTATTAATCTCCTTGTTTAATGGATCTCTGTAGGTAGGCATGTATTAATCTCCTTGTTTAATGGGATCCCTGTGTAGGTAGGCATGTATTAATCTCCTTGTGGAATGGATCTCCTGTAGGTAGGCATGTATTAATCTCCTGTTTAATGGGATCCCTGTAGGTAGGCATGTATTAATCTCCTTGTTTAATGGGTCCCCTGTAGGTAGGCATGTTTAACTCCTTGTGGAATGGGATCTCTGTAGGTAGGCATGTATTAATCTCCTTGTTTAATGGGATCCCCTGTAGGTGCATGTTTAATCTCCTGTGGAATGGGATCTCCTGGTAGGGTAGGCATGTATTAATCTCCTTGTTTAATGGGATCCCCTGTAGGTAGGCATGTATTAATCCTTCCTTGTTTAATGGGATCCCCTGTAGGTAGGCATGTATTAATCTCCTTGTTGAATGGGATCCCTGTAGGTAGGCATGTATTAATCCTTGTGGAATGGCATCTCCTGTAGGTAGGCATGTATAATCTCCTTGTTAATGGGATCCCCTGTAGGTAGGCATGTATATAATCTCCTTGTTTAATGGGATCCCCTGTAGGTAGGCATGTTTAATCTCCTTGTTTAATGGATCTCCTGTAGGTAGGCATGTATTAATCTCCTTGTTTAATGGATCCCCTGTAGGTAGGCATGTATTATCTCCTTGTTTAATGGGATCCCTGTAGGTAGGCATGTATTAATCCTCCTTGTTTATATGGGATCCCCTGTAGGTAGGCATGTATTAATCTCCTTTGTGGAAGGTGTGGGATCTCCTGTAGGTAGGCATGTATTAATCTCCTTGTTTAATGGGATCCCTGTAGGTAGGCATGTATTAATCTCCTTGTTATGGGATCCCCTGTAGGTAGGCATGTATTAATCTCCTTGTTTAATGGGATCCCCTGTAGGTAGGCATGTATTAATCTCCTTGTTTAATGGGATCCCCGTAGGTAGCATGTATTAATCTCCTTGTTTAATGGGATCCCCTGTAGGTAGGCATGTAGTTTATCTTGTTTAATGGGATCCTGTAGTAGGCATGTAATTATCTCCTTGTTTAATGGGATCCCTTGTAGGTAGGCATGTATTAATCTCCTTGTTTAATGGGATCCCCTGTAGGTAGGCATGTATTAACTCTCTGTTTAATGGATCCCCTGTAGGTAGGCATGTATTAATCTCCTTGTTTATATAATGGGCATCTCCTGTAGGTGGCATGTATTAATCTCCTTTTTAATGGATCCCTGTAGGTAGGCATGTATTAATCTCCTTGTTAATGGGATCCCCTGTAGGTAGGCATGTATTAATCTCCTTGTTTAATGGGATCCCTGTAGTAGGCATGTATTAATCTCCTTGTTTAATGGGATCCCTTAGGTAGGCATGTATAATCTCCTTGTTTAATGGGATCCCCTGTAGGTAGGCATGTATTAATCTCTTGTTTATGGGATCCCCTGTAGGTAGGCATGTATTAATCTCCTTGTTTTAATGGGATCCCCTGTAGGTAGGCATGTATTAATCTCCTTGTTTAATGGGATCCCCTGTAGGTAGGCATGTATTAATCCCTTGTTTAATGGGATCCCCTGTAGGTAGGCATGTATTAATCTCCTTGTTTAATGGGATCCCCTGTAGGTAGGCATGTATTAATCTCCTTGTTTAATGGGATCCCCTGTAGGTAGGCATGTATTAATCTCCTTGTTTAATGGGATCTCCTGTAGGTAGGCATGTATTAATCTCCTTGTTTAATGGGATCCCCTGTAGGTAGGCATGTATTAATCTCCTGTTTAATGGGATCCCTTGTAGGTAGGCATGTATTACTCTCCTTGGGATGGATCCTGTAGTAGGCAGGATTAATCTCCTTGTTTAATGGGATCCCCTGTAGGTAGGCATGTATAATCTCTTGTGGAATGGGATCCCCTGTAGGTAGGCATGTATTAATCTCCTTGTTTAATGGGATCCCCTGTAGGTAGGCATGTATTAATCTCCTTGTTTAATCCCACTCTTACACAATGGTGGATGACGTCTTTCTGATATTTTAGTTTCTCGAAAGCGAAAAGCCAAAAATTGGGAATACTAGATTTATTTACATATACTGTAGTTCTGGTTGGTACGGGATACTATAATAATTTGAGAATTACGGTATTATACATACTGTAGTTCTGGTTGGTACAGAGATACTAGATAATGATTGGAAATTACTGGTATTAATACATATACTGTAGTTCTGGTTGTACGGGGATACTATATATATTGAGATTACTGGTATTACCGTATATACTCGAGTATAAGCCGACTCGAGTATAAGCCGAGGCACCCTTTTTTGACAAAAAAATTAGAAAAAGATGATTGACCTGATACCCCCGTAGTAATACGCCGAGGGTATACAGCAAACCCTAATACCTTTCCACTGTAGATGTTTGGAAACTACAACTCCCAGCATGCTTGGTTGCTGGGAGTTGTAGTTTCCAACCACCTATAGTAAAAAGTAATGTGGGTGTCTGCATGGCATACTGTCCCCCAGCCCTCCCCCCAGTCCCCCAGCTCACTTACCCGTACCTGTCTTCAGTCTTCCTCTCTCTGCAATCCAGAGGCAGCCGCGAGTCCGGCCGGCAGTACCCATTACTGCTTCGCGGCTGCGCGATGACGTCATCCCCCAGCGTGCGTGATGACGTCTCGCGCAACCGCGAAGAACTACTGGAACTGCCGGCGCTGCGGCTGCCTCTGGATTGCAGGTAAGTTCCTTGTGACTCGAGTATAAGCCGAGTCAAGGTTTTTAGGTTAATTTTTAAACCTAAAAACCTCGGCTTATACTCGAGTATATACGGTAAATATACTGTAGTTCTGGTTGGTGCAGGGATACTATAAATATTGAGAATTACTGGTATAATACATATACTGTAGTTCTGGTTGGTACAGGATACTTATATATTGAGAATTACTGGTATTAAACATATACTGTGTCTGGTTGGTACGGGATACATATAATATTGAGAATTACTGGTATTAATATATATACTTTAGTTCTGGGTGGTACGGGGATACTATACCATATTGAGATTACTGGTATTAATACATATACTGTAGTTCTGTTTGGTACAGGGATATCTATATAATATGAGAATTACTGTGTTATATGGATTATATAGTGACAAACATCTTCCGTGGCGCTTTACAATTACATTACATACAGAGTAATCAAGTTATACAAAGTCATACATATTACATACACAGGTAATACTAATAAGTAAACACAAGTGATGAGTTTTTTACAGCAATACCGTGATACTATAGGAGACCCTCCCAAAGAGCTTACGTCTACAGTATACTTGGGTGAGACATAAGTGCTTTATAGGACATTGGATAGTGCTTTATAGGATAGGCTAAGTAGCTTGAACTGGATCCTTTGCGTGATGGGCAAACCAGTGGAGGCACTGACAGAGAAGCGGCATTAAAGAAGAGAAATGAATGAGCAGGGCAGCAGAGTTGAGGATGGATTGAAGCAGTGCCAGGCGTTGTTTGGTAAACCACACAGGAGTGTGTTGCAGTAGTCTAGCCGGGATATGATTAGGGCATGAACTAGGATTTTTGTAGTTTCATTCGATAGGAAGTGAATTCGGGAGTGTTATTTAGTTGGATCCGACAGGAGTTGGCAAGCAAATTGACATGGGGTTTGAAGAAAGATTGATATCTAGCGTTATTCCAGGCAGCGGACATGAGGAGATGGTGTTCAGTCTTGTCCTGTTTAGTTTGGGGAGAGGGGGGGACATGAAGGCAGAGATGGCACTGAGGCAGTCGGGGACCTGGGATGTCAGTGTAGGGAGATCTGGGTAGAGATGTAAATTTGGGAATCGTCCGCATACAGGTGATACTGGTACCCAAATGAACTATGAGTTGTCCAAGGCCATGGTGTAGATGGAGAAAAGAAGAGGGCCGAGTAACGAGCCTTGCGGGACCCCCACAGGGAGGGGATCGAGGGGTGGAGCTAATTCCAGAGTGGAAAACACTAAAGGTCCTACCAGAGAGATAGGAGGATAGCCAAAAAGTGCAGTGTCCTGATAACTAAGGAGGCCAGGAACTGAAGAAGTAGAGGGTGATGAACAGTATGAAAAGCAGAGGACAGACCAGAAGAATGAGCAGAGAGCAGTGACCTTTAGATTTAGCACTAAGTAGATCACTGGTCACTTTAGTGAGGGCAGTTGCGTGGAGTGGTTAGGGCAGAAGCCTGATGGAGGTGGTCAAGAGAGAGTTAGCAGACATGTGACTAACCAGACCTGCATAGACATGTCTTTCCAGTAGTTTGGAAGCAAAAGGAGAGGGGAGACAGGCCGGTAGCTGGAGAGAGCTGACGGGTTGTGGGAGGTTTTTTAGGTATAGGGAAGACCACGGCATGTTTAAATGAGGAGGGAAAAATACCCAGTGGATAGGGGCAGGTGAAGAGAGAGGTTAGGGCTGGGCTGATGAAGGAGAGAGAAGAGGGGAATAAGATGAGAGGAATGGGGTCGAGGGGCTGGTGGTGAGACGTGTCCTGGATAGGAGAGATAAAGTCCTGTTCTGTAATAGTGGTGAAGCCCGGAAGGATAAAATTAAAGGGATTAACCAATGAAGGGAGGTTAGCCGTGCAGTGGTAGGAGTTGGAAGCTGTTGGAGGAGGTAGGGTGTATAGGGAAACCATTTCAGATTTTTTTCTGTGAATATTTCATCAGCCGATAGACAGGGGGTTGTGTGTGGAGGAGGTGGCAAACAGAGAAAAGATGAATACAAGATATGCTTGTAAGGTTCTCATCCATCCAGGTGACGGTATATATCATGTGAGATATTCATCATCCATCCAGGTGACTGTATATCCTCGGTAGGTATTCACCATCCAGGTTACGGTAATATCTGTAATATTCATCCACCGGTCAACGGTCACGTATCTGTACATATTCATCTCATGCCAGGTCACGGTATATCTGTAATATTCATCCATCCAGGTCACGGTATATCTGTAATATTCATCCATCCAGGTCACGGTATAGCTGTATATTCCCAGTCACGTATATCTGTAATATTCATCCATCCAGGTCACGGTATATCTGTAATATTCATCCATCCAGGTCACGGTATATCTGTAATATTCATCCATCAGTCATCTATATCTGTAATATTCTCATCCAGGTCACGGTATATCTGTAATATTCATCCATCCAGGTCACGGTAGTATCTGTAATATTCATCCATCCAGGTCACGGTATATCTGTATATTCATCCATCCGGTCACGGTATATCTAATATTCATCATCCAGGTCACGGTATATCGTAATTTCATCCATCCAGGTCACGGTATATCTAATATTCAATCCATCCAGTCACGGTATATCTAATATTCATCATCCAGGTCACGGTATATCTGTAATATTTCATCCATCCAGGTCACGGTATATCTATTATTCATTCATCCAGGTCATGGTATATCTGTAATATTCATCCATCCAGGTCATGGTATATCTGTAATTCATTTATCCAGGTCACGGTATATCGTAATATTCATCCAGCCAGGTCACGGTATATCTGTAATATTCATCCATCCAGGTCACGTATATCTGTAATATTCATCCATCCAGGTCAGGTATATCTGTATGTTCATCCATCAGGTCATGGTATATCTGTAATATCACATCCAGTCATGGTATATCGTAATATTCATCCATCCAGGTCACGGTATATCTGTAATATTCATTCATCCAGTTCATGGTTTATCTGTTGTATTCAATTAGATCAACTGGAGTTTAGTTGTTGAAGACCTCCTTAACACCTCTCTTGAACCAGTCAAGTTGGAGCAGAGACGGGTAAAGACCAGACCCAGTGTGTGCCCATTACAATGGGTCTGGGCAGAGGACCATTGGGTAAGGCCAAGGGAGGAGGTAAGAGAGAGAAGTTTAGTGCCAGGAGAGGTGTTGGTATCGATGGGATATTGAAATCCCCTAAGATAATTGAGGGGATGTCAGTGGATAGAAAGTGGGACAACCAAGCAGAGAAGTGGTCAAAGAAAGCGGTGGTCGGGCCGGGTGGTCGATAAATAACTGCAATCAGTAGGGGCGTGGGAGAGTAAACACGGACTGAGTGGAGCTGGAGAGATAGACGGGAGTGGGCTGGTAAGGGTGTGATGGGTATGAAAGTACAGCACTCAGAAGAGAACTCCCCCACCACATTTTTTATCGGCCTAGTGGTGTGGTGAAGTGAGGTCTCCATACGAGAGCGCGGGCGGGTGAGACAGTCAGAGGGTGACAGCCATGTTTCGGCGGTTAGAGATAAAAAGGTCGGGTACATGTGCAAGTTCATTACAAACAGACCGTGCGTTCCACAGGGCCCCAGATATAGGAACAGGGGAAGGGAAAGGTACATTAGTGATATTGGGTGTTTAGGGTACCAGTGGATGAAGGAGTGTTACGGGCAGTAGACATTAGGATGGGCCGGGATTAGAGGATATTCACCAGCATATCTGTACATATAGAGTTCTGGTTGATCCAGGGATCCTTTCATTTGCCTTTTGGAAGAACAACCCCCCCCCCAACACCTTTATATGTATCCCTCAGTTACCCAGACCGCACTGGATTTATTCTAAATAGAATCATCACTTAATAAAGCTGCCATTTCCTAAAAAAGGCGCCCAACACATCATAGGAATCGTTTGTATCATTAGTCTACATGTTGCCTGGGCCTTTGATTTAGTGGAGTGGACATTGTAATTATGGCTTTGGTCCGGGATCCTCCGATGGCTTTGCGCCCTGTATTCTAATCCAAAAGCAATGGTGATGGCCAATAGATGGACATCTGATCCCTTTCCTCTAGCCAGGTCATCGAGTCAGGGATGTCCATTATCCCCTCTCCTATATGCCCTGGTCACTGAACTCCTGGCTATTAAATTACAAAATGATACTTTAGCGGCTATCATCTATCCATCATCTCCTACCTATATTATCTCTTATACCACATCTATTACTCTATCTATATATTTCCATCATCTATTATTAACATCGATCATCTATCTATATCTATATTCCATCATCTATTATACCATCTATTACCAATTATCTATCTACATCTATCTATCATCTATCTCTATCTATACCTTTATCTACTATCTATCTCCTTCTAGCTACTATTATCTAACTATCTCCTATCGATATCCATATCTACCATCTATCTATCGTCTATCTATCTACTATCTATTACTAACTATCTTCCTTCATCACTATATATCCATCTATCTACCAATCTATCTATCTACATCTATCTATCGCTATCATCTATCAATCACGATCTTCAATCTATCTACCATCTGCTCTATTTTATCATCTATCTCATCTATCTATCAATCTATCTACACCTATCTATCTATTTATTATCATATCTATCTTCCTCTATCTATCTATTATTCCATCTATCTATGTATCTATGTATCTATCATCTATGTATCTATATCATCTATCTTTTTCTCTTCTCTCATCATCTACTTCCTCAGCTATCTTCCTCCATCTATCTATCTCCATCTATCTAATCTTTCTATCTATCTTCCATCTATCTATCTTCCATCTATCTATCTTCCATCTATCTCTCTTCCATCTATCTATCTTCCATCTATCTATCTTCCATCTATCTATCTTCCATCTATCTATCTTCCATCTATCTATCGTCCATCTATCTATCGCCCATCTATCGTCCATCTATCGTCCATCTATCGACGTCCAGCTATCGATCGATACCCATCTATCTAGCTTCGCATCTATCTATCGTCATCTATCTATCGCCATACTACGTCCATCTATCGTCCATCATCGTATCTATATCGTCCATCTACTATCGTCTATCTATCTATCTCATCTTCTATGCCATCTATCTATCGCAATCTATCGTCCATCTATCTATCTTCGTCCATCTACTATCTTCTCATCTATCTCTCTTCCATCTATCTATCGTCCATCTATCTATCCATCTATCTATCGCCCATCTATCGTCCATCTATCGTCCATCTATCTATCGTCCATCTATCTATCGTCCATCTATCTATCGTCCATCTATCTATCGTCCATCTATCATCTATCTATCTATTATTCCTATTATCATCTCTATCATCTATCTATCTGTCTTCCATCTATCTGCTTCATCTTCTGTCTTCCATCTATCTGTCTCCATCTACTGCTTCCATCTATCTGTCTTCCATCTATCTTCATCTACGTCCCATCTATCGTCTTCCATCTATCTGTCCAATCTATCTGCCATCTATCTATCTCATCTATCTATCTCCATCTATCATCACCTATCTCCATCATCTATCTTCATCTATCTTCCATCATCTCATCTTATCTATCTTCCATCTATCTCCATCTATCTCCATCTATCTTCCATCTATCTTTTATCTTCCATCTATCTTCCATCTATCTTCATCTATCTATCTCCATCTATCTATCTCCTCTTCTATCTATCTTTAAGGGTCTACACATATCTAGAACACACATCAGACTGTAAAGTTGAATATAGAACCCCTCATTGCCACCACCAGCCCATAACACAATATGGCCCGGGAGTTATAGGTAGAGCTAATTTGATTAAATGATACTCCGGAGGCGCTATATAACCTTGGTACGCCCACAACATATATACCACTAAATATTGTAAACCCTGGAATCAATTTTAACATTTTTTGGGCTCAAGCAGGCACTGGATGGTCCTGAAGAGACCAACAGATTTAGGGGGACTGGCGATTCCTGTATATACATCATAACGTCATTGGCATAGCTCCTACTAATTAGGATGTTGGGGAATGCCAGTCGCACCTGACTCTGGGAGCATACCCATCCATTACTCTTCCCGGTACGATCCATAAGCAAACCTAATTATAGAATAATAAACAAATCATACGAATTCCTTACAATTTCTTTACCCGCTCAGTAGTCCTTAAAATCCCAATCAATGTTCTCTAGATACCTACAGATCAGGCAAAACTTCCAGGCCCAATTCAGTTTGCATTATGTAAACATGGATGCAAACTACCCTCCTACCCTGCAGAGCTGGAAACAAGCAGCCAGTTCAATAGTGACCTATAGGAAATAGGTGGATATTTCCCAGATCACACCAATACCAATTATGTAAACAACCCAATTACCCTGTAACCTGGCAACCAATCAGCTGACCCATATGGCAGCGACACTTATTAGAATTACAATGAGAGATGAATGCAATGTGGATAAAATAGGTTTATTAATTGAACCAGTTTATCCCCAGTGTAATAGCATTATCTTTAATCTTAACGTTTATACACTAAGTGTAATAGACTTACTGGGGTAAATGTGTATACGTGTATGACTGGAATGATATGATAAAAAAAAACTAACAATTTATAGAACCGCATCACATAGAAAAACAGCAAAAACTCACAGATGTTTATTTTACAGTGCAGCCAAGGAGAACAAACATTATGGGGGCTCCACAATAAGGAGCAAACATTGCCCATGCAATTTTAACAGCCAATCCGAGGTTACATTTTTACTGGGTTATTGCATCTGATTGGTTGTTAAATGTTTCAACAGAGCTCAGAGTTTGGTAAACAAACATGGCTGTATTATTACTCAGCTGAGAACATTAGTGTCATTTGAACTGAAGAACTTGTAATGTAATTTCAGCCAATCAGGGTAGAGCCTGCCTACCTGCCATAACGCAAGGACATAGCAAGGCCACAGGATGCCAATCCTACAAAACTGAAAAGGATGTTCTAGTTCAAAGACAAAATTTTTCCAGTCCACAGGAAACTAACCCGCCTCTTGGCGCAGTAACCCTCTCATATCCAGCATGCGGCAGGCTTCTAAGAAACAAACAATCACCGCTTCCTTTTTTTTCCCAGAATGAACCACCTCGGCCACCAGCTGTTTACCGGAAGAATCATCTATGGGCAATCTGCAAACAAAGAATCGACATTTATATAACGGGACGCAGACGACAGGTAACAAAATGTGACAGTTTCCATAGGCCACTTCATTAAAGGGTATCTCCACTCATACTTCAAGGTTTGGGAATCCAGTTCATTGAAGAACGGGGGGTAAAGGAGCTGTGCCTTACCTTCCGTTCTTCAATAGAACAAACAGGAGCCAGGAGAGAAGGTAGGAAACTTACCCGCTCGCACGCTCCCCCGAGCGAGCAAGTTTCCTAACTTCTCACCAGTCTCCTGTATATCTATGAAGAACGGAAGGTAGGCACAGCTCCTTACCTCCCGTTTCTTCAATAGAACTGGATTCCCAAACCTTGAAAATATGAGTGGAGATCCCTTTAGGGGATTCTACCATGGTGGATAGTAAAGGGATATTAAAGGAATCCATAGTACAAATCTCCTATCTGGATTCCACCATTAAAAGATTCTGCCTTTGTACTCGCGATGGATAAGATTGTTAAAGTGAACTTTTCAAAATACATGTATCTCTTTTTCTGTTGCGCTGTAACAAAATTATATTTAATATCACAGACACATTTTTTAATGTATAAACATAGGATGCTAAATTACATCTGAATATGGCCTGAGGGTGACATTAGATCAGGTGTATGAATGAATCCAACATCTGTAATAGTATAAAACACCAAAACATCCTCACCCTCTCCTAGATTCCGGACTAGCTAAGTCTTAATGGGACATGGGTGAGAATAACAAACTAGCAGTTCACCCATTGTTAAAATGAGGATACACACAGAATATAAACCTACTGAGACTTTGCACAGCCACACACCGGGACTCCGCTCCTCATATCATATTCTAGCTCCTCACCTGCAATAAGACAGAAAGGCATGGTTAAAGGGTAATGTATCTGCATACAAATTACCTCCTTTTAAAGAGTTATCTCTGTTCAAACACCTAGGATATCTCCAGCTTCTCTGGGTCTTAGTTATAGGTGTGTAAAGTTACACAAGTGTGTGGCTTGTCTGAAGCTAGTTAAAGACAGTTAGAGCAGTAGGATACAAGTGGCATGCTTTTGGCTAAGGCATGGGGGGCGGAGCAATGGTGCTGGTGATGTCACAGCTCACAGTGCTAGACACTGAACCACCACCATTTACACTGCAGCTAGATGCTAGGTAGGAACGTAATAATGTTTTATTAGTCATTCAAATAGGATATACATCATCATATCTATGTAGACTAGATTAACAACCATCAATATGCTAGACATTTCCATTGTTTTTCAGTCTTAGCTATTTGCATTAGCATACCTTCTGCATTAAAGGAATTTTAACATTGTCCAATTGAATTCGGAGGGAATATAAGATTAACTTTAAGTTTGTGACCCCTTTAAGGGTCACAAACGATATTAATACTCATAAGAAGACAGTACATGCTATTCAAGGCATAAAGCTTTTTAAATTACCTTCTCTGTCAAAAAATCCCTGAAGAGCCTTTTTAGGATTCTTTAAGTAAAGAGCCTCCCGTTCTTCCTGAAATTCCACTGCAATTGGGTTTTCCTCATTCTCTTCTTCCAGCGCATCCTCTCCTGCAACAAGAACAGTCAGACATTGAGAAAATTAAAAGAGCAAACTCTCTTTTTACGATCTCTAACTTGCTTGACAAGATTGTTCAGGCTACATGTGATTGGCAAGCCGGAGACAATAAAAGTTGTAAATTACACATAAGAGGCCACAGATTTTACATTTTTGTCCTGGGCATTTCCAAGGTAAGTAAAACCCGTAGACTGAGTAAAAGCTGACAAGGTGGTGTTTAAAACAGATTGGTTTCAATCCTACCTTTAAGAAATAACCTGCAGAGAAACCAAACTATTCCTTTAATGCATTAATTGAAGAATGGGGGGTAAAATAGATATTACCCCCTTACCAGCCGTTCTTAAATTCAACAGGGTGGGAAAAAGCTACAGAACTTTACCTCATGTATGATCCAGTACCTAGCTCCAACCAACAGGTCACGAATGTTTCCAATTTCCCTTATAGTGCACATTAGCCTGCATGGGCTCTATAGTTAAAAAGCCAGAAAAGCCGGGTCCTGTCAGTGGAGCCCGCAGTGGATCACAAATGAAGTAAATCTCTAAGCTTCATTCCTGGCTCCTGTAAAATCAATTAAAGAACAGGAGGTAAGGCATATCCCCATTACCTCCAATTATCAGGAAACTGGCTACACCAGAAAAGCAAAACAAAATGACCCCCTCAGTTGGTGGAAAGGTATCTAAGGGAAGGGATGTGCTTTCATGATAAAAAACTATAATTGAACTCACTCTGGCCCCACTGTGTAGTGCATAAAAATCCTTACCTACATCCCAGCTCCAAATGGTTTTCCTGTAATGTCCCCCCAAAGTCCCAAAACTGACCTCCTGTCTCTCCTCCGGGAGAATGTTGCAATGTGCACTGCAGCCCTCCCTCTCTCTCCTGTTTCTCTCTCCCTCCCCTAGCTTCAATCCCATTTTTTGTAGTGTAGGGCTCCCTCCCCCAGCCCCAATCGCCATAGTTATTGTGTGCAGAAACTCCCCCAAGTTTCATGCAAGCAGAGGGCCATGACAGATCGTCGGAATAAAGTGGTAATGTAGGTATAGATCGGGGGAGTTTTCTGCACAAATAATATGGTGGTCGGGGCTAGGGGAGGGAGCCCCAACACAAACCAAAGATTAAAAAAGGGGTGACATGTCCTAAGGTTTCAACTGCTAAACATGTCAGAATATGAAGATTATCTATCCTAGGAGATATTATATGCATTTTAATATTAGCCTATTGCATTTCAAAATCTTTTCATCCAAGTCTAATGCAAAATTAAAAGGACGACTGTACAGTTGTGTACTCTGTCCATAATGAAAACCGAATTGTTTATTTCAGATATCCAACTGGAAACATATACATACCCATTCCCCCACATGCAGCCGTGTCTTCTATTGAGGCTTTATGTCTGGTGTTTTTCTTGCCATCCTCAAGGTTGTCTTCTTCATCTGAATCATCATCTCCCATCATCCTTCTTTGTAGACTTTCTCTTTGTCTGCGAGCTTCTTTAATCTGAGTAACTGTAAGTTCAGATTCTTCTTCCTGGTCATCTCAGGGCCCTATAAATTGGTGGAAATAGGTAAACGCTAAATACAAAAAAATGGAAAGTGCCCTACTAAAACCCAACTAATCCCAAGCTGTTGAGGAGCAACCACATTCATTTAATTGTCAGGTCTGAAGGGTCTCTGAGACAAAATTACTTGAATTGACAGATGTTTGCAGGACATATGGCACATTCTACCTGAACATTTGCTTAATACAAGTTTTCCAGGATATATCACAAACAAAAACTTTGTTACCTGTCTATCTTACCTGTAATAATGAACAGTCGAGTGCTACCACCAAATTTTGCACATGCCCCACTCTGACCCGACAGTAGGTTTTTGGCTGTATTTGCTGTTTATTCAGGAAAGTCCCATGGGTGCTGCCTAGGTCTAGATATAAAAGCCTGGCTTTTCTTCAGGCCCTGATCCTTGAACCAGACGATACTGCAGGACAGCATGGTAACGAGAAACAGATGGGTGCTCTAATGACAAATGGCATGTAGGAAGCCTGCCAAAAACTGTCCAGTTTTGCATCAACAAGACTCTTAATAGACAATATGCTTCCGCCTTTCAAGATCTCCAAGCTGTAAGGGGCCTCGGCCTACCTGACCAGGGAGGTTCCTTATAGGGATGGCAGGAGAGGGTCTGTAGGCATCAGAGGGAAGCCTGGTGCTGACAATCCTGTGTCGCTTCATTGCTGGGGATGGAGGTTGCCGAGCGAGGATGAAGACTGCGAATGGCGGGTGGTTGGTCTCCTGGCTCAGTTTGCCTTTTCAGTCCCACTTGGGCGTGCAGGAAAGGCGGGTTTCTTAAAGGACTCGGGGGCCCCGAATTATTGGGCCTCTCCATGGTACTGTCCGTTGGGGAAGGGATTTAAGGGCCCATCCTTATTGGTGCCCTTGAGACAATCTCTCCATGATTGACCCCTGGACTGAATTGCCTTGTGGGACTGGGATCCTGTTCGGTGCTGGTAACATCGGGCCCCTTGGCGGTCTCAGGATCCCGGGACCCCCTCCATCCTGGTCCGGGAACTGGGGGGCCCCTCATCATAGGTGGGGGGAGCATGGGGCCCTCGGTCCTGGAAGCCGTTGGTTTTTGGAATGGGCCCCTGGACAAGTGGAAGTCTCATTCCCCCCACAGGAGGGGCCCCAGGGGTCTCACAGGGGATGGGCCCCTTAGTGGTTCTGGAATCATCATCCGTGGGGCCCTCAAAGTTCCTGCTCCCAGGAGCCCCGGTCCTTTCACGCTCATGCCACTGGCCTCTCAGTAACCCCAGACCCGCTACAGGCCTCGGCCCCATTATAGGCCTCATCCCCGGGGCTGCGGACCCATCAACGGTCTCTGAGCTCCGGGGAATGGCGGGCCCTCAGGGCTGTTGGTGGGATCCCCGGGGCGCAGGGCCCCTGAGGGCTGGTGGGCCTCTTATATTCCCCGGGTGCATTGGTCCCCCCTGCCCATTGGTGGCCCCAAAACTCCCCGCATCCTCATTGCAGTGGCCCCGGGATCAGAGGGCCCTTCCCCATCATCGGGGTCCAACCCAACGGCCTCCATTGTCGAGCGCCACTTTTACTGTGTCCGGGACGGGAACCAGAATCTTCACACAACACGAGCTGCAGCTGCCGGAAGTTCAACGAAAGGAGCCGCATCCGGCGCAGTAGGAACGTCACATCCGCTCGCGCACGCGCACACGCTGGCACGTCACATCCGTCAGCGTCTGCTGACGGATGTGACGCCGATGCGCGAGCGGATGGAGCTGCCGTAAAGCGACTGCGAATGATCAGAGGAAGTTTGGATCCGTCAGTTTCCAGGTTCTGTCCTTTCACCTGTTATGCCTCCCCCATTGTAATGAACAAACCCTCTAACCCTGCCCCAGGGACTACCCTCATCCCCTACCCGCCCCAGGATCCCCCTCACCCTGCCCATGGATCCCCTCCCTCACCCTGCCCCATGGATCCCGCCTGTTTAGGCATGGCCACATGCGATTTTGTTGCGTTCGCGCATTCGTTTTTCATTAATTATTGAAAAATGCATGCGATTTGCAATTAAAAATGCGGAATGCAAATCGCAACGCACCCAAAACTGTGCATTTTCAGTGCGTTGTCGCATTTTCATGATATGAAAAAACGCAAGCGCAAATGCAAATAAAGCGTAGCATGTGGCCTAGTCCTTGAAGCCCCTGGTAACTGCTCTCATAGGAATAAGGAACATGCAAAGTTTGGAGAATTTCTGGTGCTTCAGGATGTCAGCATTACTTCTAGATGTGCCGTTGCCTTTTCATGGTCTCATGGTATGTGACATTAAAGGGCATGTGCACCCTTAAAACAAAAAAAATGGTGACTTGTCAGTTATCTGCCGACCCCAACTGCTATTTATTACCAGTTTATTACATGTATTTGTAACCAGATTTTTTTTTTTTATTGAAAGCTCGGAGAGCGTGCTTTCTTGTGATCGTCCCACAGTGCAGCAAACGTGCAAGTGGATCGGGATCCATCTGCCTCCCCCCTATCTGTTAAGCCGTAGGGCTAGGAGGAGGCTACATTGGTTCCATCAGCCGGTAGGCGTCAGAACCACCATACTTGCCCTCCCTTTCTGCTCCCAGCTCCACCAGGAGCTTCCAGGGGGGGTTGAATGGGAAAAACCTGAAGGCCCCAAAAAGGGCCCAGGCAATCCCCCACAATAGTGAACACACAACACAAAACAAAAGTGCACGTGAAAGTGCCAGTAAAATAAATAGTGCGTACCTAGTGTACAATTAATAAATGTGCGCCAAATTAGGCCCGAACTTCGGTCAGGGGAACAAAAATTTTTCCGCCATAGCCGAAGCTATGGCAGGAAGTGAGGGAAGTGCTAAAAACACGTGCTCCCAAGTGCACAGTAGTGCTAAAGGGATGCCCGAGCTTTCCACCTTCTCTCCCGAGGCTTCGATCACAGGCTCCATATCCACCCAAGACCAGGTGGGATGGAGCCGAAGCCCATCCCCTCTCAACCATGCACTGGCCAGAGTGGATATACTTCACCAGTCTTATTCAAGAGACAGGGAAGTGACGCTTCCAGCTTAAGGCTTTGATCAAATGTGTGTAGCGTGCAGACCCATTCCTCTTTCGTACTGGGGGGGTCCGCCCCCAGGCCCGCAAGGGTATCCCCTTTTCCTACTGATAAGAAAAGATACTACCTTGATCTTACCCCACACTGTAGATGTTTGGAAACTACAACTCCCAGCATGCTTGGTTGCTGGGAGTTGTAGTTTCCAACCACCTATAGTAGAAAGGTATTGGGGGTTACTGTATGGCATACTGTCACCCACCCTAATACCTTTTCACTGTAGATGTTTGGAAACTACAACTCCCAGCATGCTTGGTTGCTGTATACTCGAGTATATACGGTAATACATATACTGTAGTTCTGGTTGGTGCAGGGATACTATATAATATTGAGAATTACTGGTATTAATACATATACTGTAGTTCTGGTTGGTACAGGGATACTATATAATATTGAGAATTACTGGTATTAATACATATACTGTAGTTCTGGTTGGTACGGGGATACTATATAATATTGAGAATTACTGGTATTAATATATATACTTTAGTTCTGGGTGGTACGGGGATACTATACAATATTGAGAATTACTGGTATTAATACATATACTGTAGTTCTGTTTGGTACAGGGATACTATATAATATTGAGAATTACTGGTGTTATTATGGATTTATATAGTGACAAACATCTTCCGTGGCGCTTTACAATTACATTACATACAGAGTAATACAAGTTATACAAAGTCATACATATTACATACACAGGTAATACATAATATAAGTAAACAAAGTGATGAGTTTTTTACAGCAATACCGTGATACTATAGGAGGACCCTGCCCAAAGAGCTTACAGTCTACAGTATACTTGGGTGAGACATAAGTGCTTTATAGGACATTGGATAGTGCTTTATAGGATAGGGTAAGTAGCTTGAACTGGATCCTTTGCGTGATGGGCAACCAGTGGAGGCACTGACAGAGAAGCGGCATTAAAGAAGCGAGAAATGAATGAGCAGGGCAGCAGAGTTGAGGATGGATTGAAGCAGTGCCAGGCGGTTGTTTGGTAAACCACACAGGAGTGTGTTGCAGTAGTCTAGCCGGGATATGATTAGGGCATGAACTAGGATTTTTGTAGTTTCATTCGATAGGAAGGGTTGAATTCGGGAGATGTTATTTAGTTGGATCCGACAGGAGTTGGCAAGCAAATTGACATGGGGTTTGAAGAAAAGATTGATATCTAGCGTTATTCCCAGGCAGCGGACATGAGGAGATGGTGTTCAGTCTTGTCCATGTTTAGTTTGGGGAAGAGGGGGGACATGAAGGCAGAGATGGCACTGAGGCAGTCGGGGACCTGGGATGTCAGTGTAGGGAGATCTGGGCTAGCTACCCCATGAACCCTCCCTCTGAAACAGAAGTAACCTCTGCCCAAACTATACTGGGACAAAGGAAAAGTTAAATATAGGAATAAAGACACGGTAATGCTAAGGGACAGGTTAACCATTTTCACATTATACCGATAGACCGTGTGATTACCACTCAAACGTTTACCTAACTGCCCGTAAACTTAACATCTGATTGGTCTTGCAGATGAGACCCGTAAAGTTTTGCTGCTCTTAATTTAGCCCCTACCTTCCCAGTTTTGTGCTGTTCGGACGTTGCTCCCCAAGGCATTTTTAGCCTCTAATCCTTATATTTTAAATGGGAACCTATCAGGCACAATGAACCTTCAAAAATGAAACTTAAAGAACGGGCATTCCACCACCCTTCCCCAACTTTTTTTGCCAAATAATAGTTTCTCCACTTCCCCCAGCCCAAACGCTATACAATATTTGTTAGAAATCCCCCCCCATAGTTTCTCACCTTCCCTCTATCTCCGCCGCACAGTCCCGGCCCTCTGCTTGCATGGAACTGCAAGCAGGGGGAGGACCGGAAGTCGTGTTCTGTGATTGGCTGAGAGGCAGGCACAACACGGCTTTGGCTGCCAGCGGCACAGACGCCCGGGAATGAAGGGAAGGTACAGTACTTATCGGGGGACTTTCTACAAATCTTTTATAGTGGTTGGGGCTGGGAAGGAAACTATTTTTGGCAAAGGGTTTGGTAGCTAGGGGGGAGGGATCGCAAATTCGGGAGGGGGAAGGCTTCAGGGGCGCATACCAAATTCTAACAACTCTACCGGAGGGGAGTCCTATATGGACACTGTTATCGCTCCTGGGGCAGTTGTTTTTTTGGGGGGGAGATTACAGGAGAACCCGATAGGAGCTGGGAGTGAGGTAAGGATTTTATTACCTAGAGTGGGGGCCAGTAGTGGGGAAATTATTAGGTTTGGGGGTGGGAGCATGTCCTTTAAATTGGGAAATATACACCCTAAACCACCACTTATAACCCTAAATGCTAGGTTTCCTTGGGATATTCACTTACCAGCTTGGCCCCTGCAATCTTTTTCGGTTCAACTGCAGGATCTTTCCGTTTATGGGTCTTCCCTCTTCGATGCTGTAATGGACAACAAAGGGTCTCAGTTGGAATTGTCCATCCATGTGACGTTATTGCCAATAGACATCCACAGCGTCAGCCAATCCTGTCCCCTAGTGTTTGATTGGCTCGTTCCAAGGCAACACAAGCCCCCATACCCTTAACACGTGTTTAGAGGGTCGTATTCGCCATTCAAATAAAAGGGAAAGTATCGAGATGCCCGCTGTGTCCACCTCTTTCTACCCATGCGCTGCTCTAACCCACTAGACTTCTGGGTCATTTTCCTCCCAATACATTCAATCACACGGAAGTTAAGTCGCCATGGCGAGACTACAATAAGCGAATTAGAAACGCTGCTCCAGCCTCACTCACCGGTGGTCTTGCTCTTTCTTTGGGAGATGCGGGTCTCGTTCACTGAGAAGCTTCTTTGGTTCCACAGCAGGCGTGTCTCTCCTCCCTCCACATTAGGAACTTACGGAAAAACAAAGGGATAGGTGGAAAAGGGTGCAGTGGGGGATTCGTGGAGGGTGTACTCTCCTAGAACTGACCTCAAAAAAAGGTTTGTGTATGATAAGTTGTAAAGCCCATTTTTCCCTGTCTGACTCCGACAAGGCAGCTAAGACGCAGCTGGGTAGCGACAGAGGAATCGTGGCCTAAAACTGCAGCATTCTCCAACTGTGTTGGTGCTTAAACTCTGAATTGGCTATTTTCAATGCTACATTTCAGACGTAAACTTCTAAACAGCAGAGTTGCAGCAGATCTCCAATGACACACGAAACGACTTCCTCCACTACCGGGTTGTTATATCCGCATGGGGGATCTGAATCACTTTCTCTGGCTCTGTCCTGGCTCATTTTGATTGGTTGTTCCACTTGCAATCTCCTCTTCTTCTCTCCTCTTTCCTCCTCCTCTGGGTTCATGTCGTCGTTTCATACTGAAAAACTAACCGGAAGGTCTGTCCGCGTTTCGGGGGGAGTTTCTGAAAAAAAAAAGGGTATCCAAAATGAGGCAAAATGGGAAAGGATTTTAACATAACTACTCTACTCAATAAGAACCGCATATTCCAGAATGCAGGATAACAAACACACTGTAACGTCCTTCTCTCTCAAAAGCCAGTACATCTTTAGTGGTAAAGGGAGGTGAACTGGATATCTCCATCTCCGCAGTGTCCCCTCTCAGTGTCCTTAACGCTAAAGGTATTTTCAAGATTTGTATATGTGAAATATATATATATATAGTATTATAACACACACACACACACACACACGCCTTGGTCTACTGTGGAAATTATGTAAAATAAGGCAATATAAGTGCACTATAAGACCTTTGTTTCAAACACATACTTTTTTACACATATTGTTTATAAATGTCTTAGAGGGTGGCATTGAGTACCAAGGTCTCCGTGTTTTGCTGATGACACTAAATTAGCAATCAAGAGCTTTTGGAAACTCCAATGATGTAGGCAAGTGCTTGCAAGCAGTACCTAGATAGATTTCAAATGGCGCATAATGGCAGATGGAATTCATGTAGATAAATGTAGGTGATGCATTTGGGATTTTAATAAATCCCTTGCCACCTACACCATAAAATACTCTGTGTTAGTGTGCATCTGAAATTGAAAAAGATTTGGGGTTCGGTAATATAACAGACTTAAGCTGTAGCCAAACATGCAGGAGCCACAGCTAGAAGCTAGCCAGTATTGTCTTGTATATAAGAGGGAATGATCAAGAAAGATATTTATTCTTCCCTCTTTACAAAGGCACTGGTAAGGCCACATTTTGGAATATGCGGTGCGTTATGGAATCCCATATACAAAAGTGACATCTTGGAAAATTGAGGCATTCAGAAAGGGCAACTAATTATGGGGAATGGAGGGGCTGAATATGCAGCAGTATGAGACAATTATAACTAAATTAATAAGGGGAATGGTAGGGGCTTGAAATATGCAGGCAGATTAGACAAGTTTATAACTAAATTAATCAGGGAATGGAGGCGGCTTGAATATGCCGGCAGATTCGACAAGTTAGGGGCTGTTTTTTTTACATTGGAGAAACGGCTTTGCGGGGGGACATGATAACCTTAATATAAATATCATTAATGGGCCATACAATGAACTCTCTGGTGGCATTGTTCACTAATCCTTTTCAGATTTGGAAGTAAAGGGACTACATCTTCATTTTCACTGCATTGGAGTCAGAAGGACCCCCCCCCTCTTTTTAGCTGTTTTTTTGATGCCTTCCCCTGGATCACCGTTAGGTAGGGATAAGACGTAAAAAAAAAAAAAAAAAAGGAAACGTATAAAACAAGTTATTGAAAACAGACCACTTAAAAAAACAGAAAACAAATAACAAAGAGAAAGCAGTAGCAATAAAATATATGAAGGGGCCAGGTTTGTGTAGATACAGGGGGAGGGGGGAGTGACAGGGACAACAAAATGAAACCTTTACACGTTACCGATAAAAATGAAAAAAAAAAAAAAAAAAAAAAAAAAAAAAAAAAAAAAAAAAAAAAAAAGAACACTGTGGGGTAAACGTGGGGGCGCAGGTGACCGCGGATACACAGGCGGGATACAATTAAGCAATAAAAAGCAGCTCGCCGAGGCGCGCTCGTGATTCTCTCTATCATCGCAGGGTGGATTGTTCTTCCCGTGGGAGGCGGTGGAGGAACGAAAGTAGGAAACGAAGGGGTTGGTGGATACACAGCCGAGAAAAGGGGAGGAGATGTGATTGGGGATTTTGGAAAAAGAACGATACATTACTTATAAGAAATAAGCAACTGTCATCTATAACCTCCAAACAACTAGGTGAAACCATCAAAAGGCCAAAATAAAAAAAAAAAAAAAAAAAAAGCAAAAAATAATAGGGGGAAGGCAAATGAGCAAAAATATTGCAAAAAGCAAAAAAGATTTTGCAAAACAATAAAGGTCAAAAAGCAAGGGAACAAAAAAAACAAAAAAAAAAAAAAACAAACAACAAAAAAGTGAAAAAAAGAAAAAAAATAAAAAAAAAACGTGACATGGGAGCACTATTGAACACTAACTGAAGCGGATAAGGAATACCAATGAACAACACTTGTCACACATCCATCAGAACACGATCAGTTTTTACCTGTTGACTAGAGGAATCGAAGTGTTTATTCGAAAACGAGGCCACTTGTGTATAGCATACACACAGATCACCGTACATTGCAGAAAATGAGTTCTACACTGGAAAATATATTGTACCAACATTATCTGTGTATGATTAAAGGCCTGAGATGAACACCATGATACCTTGTAGGACGTTATTCCATGTATATAGATAATGCGGCACCACTGTGATTATGTTCAGTTGATCTCTCTGAACCCCACAGGATGAAACACAGAAGGTGCATTTAGTTTCAATGTTTGGTGTATAACAGTAAACAACCAAGTCTTATCCCCGACTGTACCAGTCTTCAGTTTGAATTTACTTCCTCCTTTCATTCACGCTCCAAACAAGGGTAAGGATCGTTCTTCCACCGTGGATCGTGTGCTGAAGGCTGAAAGAGGAACCCAACGGTTTGGGATTACCCACGGACCATATACAGTATGTGGAAAATCTATTGGGTACTCTTTGGATAGAGCCGCTACTTACTATTATATAGATACATAGAATTGTTGTGTGCGCATCTTTAATAACCACCCACAACTTACTCTATGGTTGTCAACTCATCACATAAGATGCCAAAATCAAAAGAAGGCTAAGGAAGGGCTGATGCTTTTTGCGCAGGATTGTGCCTGATGTTGGGTCTGTGGCAGGGAACGGGTGAAAAGTCGGTTTTGACTGGAGCTCAGCCTTGGATGATCACCTTACTCTTCTCAGGTCGTATGGAATAGCCAATGGAAACACCTTTGGGTCACACTTCCATCCCCAGGCCGTGCCGGGCTAGATAGACATGTCATTTGTACAGAGGGTGATTGCATCTCAGCCTTCCTACGCTGCTATCCATTAATGAATTCACAGCAGTGTGGTAACTCCATATATCTGCCTGATAGATATTGCGATCGGCGTCATTGCACCTATCTTAGTAAGGAGCAGGACCAGCTGATCGCAGTATCTAGCGGCAATCTATGGTTACAAGTCTATCTTTCAATTGATGGACTTGGACAGGAACTGGAGAGACCAAGGAGCAGGATGTATGTAAGGATTATTTTTAAACTTCACAGTAGTGGGTTAAATTTTGTTTTGGGGGTGGACAGGGCCCCTTAAAAGTGGAGATGAACCCAGATCTACTTATACCACCTGGAGATCTGGCAGTTTGGTTGGTTCACGAATTCTTATCAATCAATCTTTCAGCCTTTGCTGTTCCTTTTTCCAGCTCGAAGGATTAAATGAAGCTTCTTGCGTGAAAACTCTGTCCATGAGGACCCGTTAAATCTCGGTCATGAAGGCGATCCAAATGAATCTTGTGCGGAACTCCTCTGGAATCAGCTGTGAGAGAGATGGAATGTAAAACCGATATATCCAGGTTATCACCCTAACAGCTGTAATCAGAGACGCCATCTAACGTCCGTAAAGTCTAATTCCATTTCCAATGGAATCCTGCCATCCTATATATCTGTATGGGGGCAGTCCACTCAGTGACCAGACCAGTCACAACGGTTATGGGCTTTCTATGCTTTACAGGACACTACACACTTTTGCTCACTTACTTTATGTATTCAACTAACTTTAAATTCTCTAAACTGAGTAATTACGATAAATGAGAAAGCCGTATAGATCTGCTCGAAGGTTTCCTTATTTTCCAGACACTATTACTGCATTACACCAGAGCTGTGTACGATAGGTTCACGTCATTAATCCTCATTATCCTCTGCAGCTATGTACTATGTATTTTCTATAAATGTAACTATTAAAGTTGATACTGAGTAGATACATTACACAGAGCTGTGCTAAGTAACTCACTTCACTTCATTATCCCCCCTGAGCTCTGTACTATGTTATTTCTATAATGTAAACTATTAAAGTTGTTATATTGAGAAATACATTACACAGGGTGTGCTAGATCCGTTCACTTCATTATCCTCCCCTGCCAGCTCGATACTATTATAAGTTAACTATTAAGTTGTGATATGAGAGATATATGCACAGAGCTGTGGCAATAAGGTCACTTCATTCTATCCTCCCCCACGCTTGTACTATGTTTTCTAGAAGAGTAACTATTAAAGTGTGATATTGAGAATACTTCACAGGCTGGTAAGATAGGATTCACTCTATCCCCCCTGCAGTTCTGTATTATGTATTTCATATGTGTAACTATTAAAGTTGTGATACTAAGAAATAGTGCACAGAGTGTACAAGATATCAGGCTCCTTAGATAGGATGAATCCAGTGGGAGGAGACTCCTTACTATAGGATGATATCCATTGGGAGGAGATCTTACTAAGGATTATTCCAGTGGGAGGAACTCCTTACTATAGATGATATCCAGTGGGAGGAGATTCCTTACTATAGGATGATACTAGTGGGAGGAGACCTCTTACTATAGGATTAATCCAGTGGGAGGAACGTCCTTACCTAGGATATCCATGGAGGACTCCTTACCATAGGATGAATATCCATTGGAGGAGACTCCTTACATAGGATGATTCCAGTGGGAGGAGACTCCTTACCATAGATGATTCCAGTGGGAGGAGACTCTTACCATAGGATGATACCAGTGGGAGGAGACTCCTTACCATAGATGATATCCATGTGGTAGGAGACGTTTGTACCATAGGATGAAATCCAGTGGGAGGGAGACGTTGTACATAGAGACAATCCAGTGGGAGGATACCCTTACTATAGGATGATATCCAGTGGGAGGAGATCCTGTATAACTATAGGATATTTAGTGGGAGGAGACTCCTTACTATAGGATGATATCCAGTGGGAGGAGACTCCTTACTATAGAATGAAATCCAGTGGGAGGAGACTCCTTACGACAGGATATATCCATGGGAGGAGACTCCTTACCATAGGAATGAATCCATGGGAGGAGACTCCTTACCAAGGATGATATCCAGTGGAAGAACTCCTTACCATAAGGATGTATCCCGTGGGAGGAGACGTTTGTACCTAGGATGAAATCCATGTGGGAGACTCCTTACCATAGATGATATCCAGTGGGAGGAGACTCCTTACCATAGGATGATATCCAGTGGGATAGACGTTGTCATACCATAGGATGAAATCCAGTGGGAGGAGACGTTGTACCCTAGTGATGAAATCCAGTGGGAGAGACCCTTACTATATGATGAAATCCATGGGAGGATCCTTACTATGGATATTGATAGTGGGAGGAGCCTTCTACATCGGATATATCCAGTGGGAGGAGACTCCTTACTATCAGATAGAAATCCAGTGGGAGGAGACTCCTTACGACGTATGATATCCAGTGGAGGAGACCCTTACCATAGTGATATCCAGTGGGAGGGACTCCTTACCATTAGGGATATATCCAGTGGGAGGAGACTCCTACCATGGATGATATCCAGTGGAGGAGACGTTGTACCATAGATGTGATCCGCGTGGGAGGAGACTCCTTACTATAGGAGATATCCAGTGGGAGGAGATTCCTTACTATAGGATATTCAGTGGGAGAGACCTCCTTACTATGGTGATATCCAGTGGGAGAGATTTCCTTACTATAGGATAGTTAATTGGGAGGAGACTCCTTCCTATGGATGATATCCAGTGGGAGGAGATTCCTTACTATAGGATATTTAGTGGGAGGAGACTCCTTACTATAGGATAGCCAGTGGGAGGAGACTCCTCTACTATAGGATGAATCCATTGGGGAGGAGATTCCTTACTATAGGATATTTAGTGGGAGGAGACTCTTACTATAGGATAATATCCATGGGGAGGAGAACTCCTTACTATGACATGAATCCGTGGGAGGAGACACCTGACTATAGGATGATATCTAGTGGAGGAGACTCTTACATAGATATATCCGTGGAGGGACTCTTACTATAGAGAATCCAGTGGGAGGAGACCTTACACAGGATATATCCAGTGGAGGAACTCCTTACGACAGGAATGATATCCAGTGGGAGGAGACTCTGTACTATAGAGAATCCAGTGGAGAACTCTGTACAGGATGAAATCCTTGGGAGGAGACTTTACTATAGGTGAATCCAGTGGGAGGAGACTCCTTACTATAGAATGAAATCCAGTGGAGGAACTCCTTACTATAGATGAAATCCAGTGGGAGGAGACTCCTTACTATAGATAATCCAGTGGGAGGAGACTCCTTACTATAGAATGATCCAGTGGGAGGAGACTCCTTACTATAGGATGATATCCAGGTGGGAGGAGACTCCTTACTATAGATGATATCCAGTGGGAGGAGACTCCTTACGACAGGATGAGATCCAGTGGGAGGAGACTCCTTACTACAGGATGATATCCGATGGGAGGAGACTCTGGTACTATAGGATGAAATCCATGGGAGGAGACTCTTACTATAGATGAATCTAGTGGAGAGACTCCTTACCATAGGTGATATCCAGTGGGAGGAGACTTCTTACTACAGGTGAATATCCATGGGGAGGAGACTCCTACTATAGAATGATTCTAGTGGGAGGAGACCTTACATAGGATGATATCCAGTGGGAAGGAACTCCGTACTATAGAATGAAATCCAGTGGGGGAGGAGACTTCTTACTCTAGGATGAAATCCAGTGGGAGGAGACTCCTTACAATAGAATGAAAAATCCAGTGGGAGGAGAACTCTTACTATAGGATGAAATCCAGTGGGAGGAGACTTCTTACTACAGGATGAATCCAGTGGGAGGAGATCCTTACTATAGGATAGAATCCAGTGGAGGGAGCTCCTTACATAGGATGATATCCAGTGGGAGGAGACTCCTGACTATTGATGAAATCCAGTGGGAGGAGAGACTTCTTAAGCTACAGATGAAATCCAGGGGAGGAGACTCCTTACTATAGAATGAATCCAGTGGGAGGAGACTCCTGACTATAGATGAATCCAGTGGGAGGATTCTCTACGGATGAACCGGGGAGAGACTCTGTACATAGGATGAATCATGAGGAGACTCCTTACTAAGGATGAATCCAGTGGGAGGAGACTCCTTACTATAGAATAAATCCAGTGGGAGGGACTCTGTCTTATGAATGAAATCCGGAGGAGACTCCTTACTATAGAATGAAATCCAGTGGGAGGAGACTCACTATAGAATGAATCAGTGGGAGGAGACTTCTTACTACAGGATGAATCCAGTAGTTGGGCAGGAGACGTGAGTAACTGTACTATAGGATAAATCCAGTGGGAGGAGCTCCTTACTATAATAATGAAATCCAGTGGGAGGAGACCTTTAAGATGAAATCCAGTTGAGGAACACTATAGAATGGAATCCGTGGAGGAGACTTTAACTATAAGGATGAATCCAGTGGGAGAGATCTCTAATATAGTGAAATCCAGTGGGAGGAGACTCGCCTACTATAGAGAAATCCAGTGGGAGGACTCCTTAATAGATGAAATCCATGGAGAGACTCCTTATATAGAATGAAATCCAGTGGGAGGAGACTCCTACTATAGAATGAAATCCAGTGGGAGGAGACTTCTACTACAGGATGATATCCAGTGGAGGAGACTCTGTACTAAGGATGAATCCAGTGGGAGGAGACTCCTTACTATAGAATGAAATCCAGTGGGAGGAGACTTCCTACTATAGAATGATATCCAGTGGGAGAGACTCCTTACTATATTGAAACCAGTGGGAGGAGACTCTGTACTAAGGATGAAATCCATGGGAGGAGACTCCTTACTATAGGAGATATCAGGGAGGGAGTTCCTTACTATAGAATGAAATCCAGTGGGAGGAGTACTGCTGTACTAAATGATGAAATCCTGACGTGAGGAACTCTGTACTATGAATAGGATAAATCCGTGGAGAGACTCCTGTATATAGGATCAAATCATGGGAGGAGACTTCTTACTATAGAAGGGAATCCAGTGGGGGAGACTCTGTACTATAGATGAAATCCAGTGGGAGGAGCCCTCTGTAACTATAGATGAATCCATGGGAGGAGTCATTCCTTACTATAGAATGAAATCCACTTGGGAGGAGAACTCTGCTATAGGATGAATCACAGTGGGAGGAGACTCCTGTACTATAGATGAATCCGTGGGAGAGACTCTGCTCACTATAGGATGAAATCCATGTGAGGTAGATCCTTACTATAGAATGAGACCAGTGGGAGGAAGAACTCATGTTATAGGATGAACATCCAGTGGAGGAGTACCTGTACTAATAGTAAATCCGTGGAAGGAACTCTGTACTTAGGATGAAATCCAGTGGAGGAGACTCTGTACTATGGTCAATCCAGTGGGAGGAGACGCTATACTAGGATGAAATCCAGTTGGTAGGAACTTCTTACTAGGATGAGTTTGCCTGATTAGTGTAAAATCTTAATCAGTAACAAATACAGAAAAAAAAATGAGGTAAACAAAACTTTAAGTAGAAAACACAAGGTAGTGAAAATAAGTGTAACGTGTCCTTTACTGCCAGGCAGAAATGGTCCCACCTTGAACACCTGACCTTGTGCAAAGCCTAACTCATTTGACAACTTGACCTGACAGGCAAAAATAGACCATAAGACAGTTTGTCTTACTTTTGGCACAATTGGTTATAAACCCAACCCCCAATTGCTAATGTTCTCCGGCCCCCACATCATTACATGAGCCGAGAAAATCAACAACTGACTACTCAATCCTCATTTACTACAGTGTTCTGGATGGGATGTCTGTGAGCTGGCTGGCTATTTCCGAGATCTCCTTTTCAACGGCAAGTTAATTATAACAACCTGAAAAAATAAACCGTACATTGAGTGGTCTCCATTACAATATCATCTGAAGCATCTCTCTCTCATTCTTCAAGCAGTCCTAGGATGATTCCTAGTGCTGGTATCTAAAGTTATAGGCTTGCAATGTCTCTCTTCTACTCTAACCATCTGTGTGAAGGCATGTGTAATAAGCGGTCATAAACCCCACCCCCAAATACCCCTTTTTCCTCAAGTTTACAATCAATATCTGCCAAGACACCATAGGAGCTGCTAGTGATGTCACAGCTCATGTACAATGAAGCTCCACCCTTTAGATTATATACACCATAGGAGTGCTAGTGTGTCACAGCCCGTACAAGCAAGGCTCACCTAGCTATAGACACATAGGGAGCTTGCTATGATGTCACAGCTCACTGTACAAGCAGAAGCTCCACCTTTAGCCTATAGACACCATAGGGAAGCTTGCTAGTATTCACAGCTCACTGTAACAGCAAGAGTCCACCCTTTAGCTTAGACACCATAGGGAGCTTGTAGTGATTCACAGCTCACTGTACAAGCAGAGCCTCACCCTTTAGCCTATAACACATAGGTGCTTGTAGTGAGTCAGAGCTCATGTACAGAAGAGCTCCACCCTTTAGCTATAGACACCATAGGAGCTTGCTAGTGATGTCACAGCTCCTGTACAGCAAGAAGCTCCACCTTTCGCTAGAACATAGGAGCTTGCTAGTGATGTCACAGCTACTGTACAAGCAAAGCTCCCTTTACTATAGACACCATAGAGCTGCCTAGTGTGTCACAGCTCACGTACACTAAGAAGTCCACCCTTTAGCCTATAGACACCAGGGCTTGCTAGTGATGTCACAGCTCATGTACAAGAAGAAGCTCCACCCTTTAGCCATAGACACCAGAGTCTGCTAGTGATGTCACAGCTCATGTACAAGCAAAAGCTCACCTTTTACCTAGGACTTGCTAGTGATGTCCCAGCTATGTACAGCAGAAGCTCCACCTTTGCCTATAGACACCAGAGGGAGCGTTGCTAGTGTGTCCCAGCTCACTGTACAGCAAGAAGCTCACCCTTAGCTATAGACACCATAGGGAGTTTAGTGATGTCCCGTCATGTAAAGCAAGAATCCCACCTTTAGCCTATAGACCCATATGGACTTGTTAGTGATGTCACAGTCACTGTAACAGCAAGAGCTCCACCCTTTTGCTGTGGTATTTGGAGGGCACCTGTATGGAGAGCACGTTCCCTTTAATAGCCTGATTGATGGAAGACAAAATGACTTCCAATCAAGTTTCCCTTACAGTAGTATACAGAATATCTTTTACCCCCGGCCATAAGTTCTCTGCCACCCACCAGGGAATCTACGTTCCGGTTTCTCCTCAATCTTTCCGCTTTTCATCGGATGTCCGGTCTCTTTTTCTCCACCACCCCAGTGCGATCCAGAATGTGTCATCGTCACTGTCAATATATCCCGTCTTCCCATTTTGCTTTTCGCTTTCGAAACTAAAAATCAGAAGACGTCATCACATTGTGTAAGGGGTAAACAAGAATTATCTGCACTACAGATCCATAAACAAGGAGATTATCATGCCTACTCGGGGATCCATTAAACAAGGAGATTAATACTCTACCTACAGGGATCCCATTAACAGGAGATTAATACATGCCTACCTACAGGGGATCCCATTAAACAGGAGATTAACATGCCTACCTACAGGGATCCATTAAACAAGGAGATTAATACATGCCTACTACAGGGGATCCCATTAAACAAGGAGATTATTACATGCCTACCTACAGGGGATCCCATTAAACAAGAGATTAATACATCCTACCTACAGGGATCCCTTAAACAAGGAGATAATCATGCCTACCTACAGGGATCCCATTAACACAGGAGATTAATAACATGCCTACCTACGGGGTATCCCATTAAACAAGGAGATTAATACATGCCTACTACAGGGGATCCCATTAAACAAGGAGATTAATAATGCCCCTCCTCAGGGATCCCATTAAACAGGAGATTAATACATGCCTACCTACAGGGTCCCATTAAACAAGGAGGTTAATACATGCCTACCTACAGGGGATCCCATTAAACAAGGAGATTAATACATGCCTACCTACAGGGGATCCCATTAAACAAGGAGATTAATACATCTACCTACAGGGGATCCCATTAAACAAGGAATTAATACATGCCTACCTACAGGGGATCCCATTAAACAAGGAGATTATACTGCCACCTACAGGGATCCCATTAAACAAGGAGATTAATACATGCCTACCCTACGGGATCCCTTCACAGGATTAATACATGCCTACCTACAGGGGATCCATTAAACAAGGAGATTAATACATGCCTACCTACAGGGGATCCCATAAACAAGGAGATTAATACATGCTACCTACGGATCCCTTAAACAGGAGATTATACATGCCTACCTACAGGGGATCCCATTAAACAAGGAGATTAATACATGCCTACCTACAGGATCCCATTAAACAAGGAGATTAATACATGCCTACCTACAGGGGATCCCATTAAACAAGGAGATTAATACATGCCTACCTACAGGGGATCCCATTAAACAAGGAATTAATACATGCCTACCTACAGGGGATCCATTAAACAAGGAGATTATACATGCCTACTACAGGGGATCCCATTAAACAGGAGATTAATACATGCCTACCTACAGGGGATCCCTTAAACAAGGAGATTAATACATGCCTACCTACAGGGGATCCCATTAAACAAGGAGATTAATACATGCCTACCTACAGGAGATCCCATTAACAAGGAGATTAATACATGCCTACCTACAGGAGCCATTAACGGAGATTAATACATCCTCCTACAGAGACCCATTAAACAAGGAGATTAATACATGCCTACCTACAGGAATCCCATTAAACAAGGAGATTAATACTGCCTACCTACAGGAGAACCCATTAAACAAGGAGATAATAAACTGCCTACCTACAGGAGATCCCATTAAACAAGAGATTAATACATGCCTACCTACAGGGAATCCCCATTAAACAAGGAGATTAATACATGCCTACCTACAGGGATCCCATTAAACAAGGAGATTATACATGCCTACCTACAGGAGATCCATTAAACAAGGAGATTAATACATGCCTACCTACAGAGATCCCATTAAACAAGGAGATTAATACATGCCTACCTACGGGATCCCATTAAACAAGGAGATTAATACATGCCTACCTACAGGGGATCCCATTAAACAAGGAGATTAATACATGCCTACCTAAAGGAGATCCCATTAAACAGGAGATTAATACATGCCTACCTACAGGAGCCCATTAAACAAGAGATTAATACATGCCTACCTACAGGGATCCCATTAAACAGAGGATAATACATGCCTACCTACAAGGGATCCCATTAAACAGGAGATTATTACATGCCTACCTACAGGGGTCCCATTAACAAGGAGATTAATACATGCCTACCTACGGGGATCCCATTAAACAAGAATTAATACATGCCTACCTACAGGAGATCCCCTTAAACAAGGAGATTAATCATGCCTACCTACGGGTCCCATTAAACAAGGAGATTAATACATGCCTACCTACAGGATCCATTAAACAGGAGATTAATCACTGCTACTACAGAGATCCCATTAAAAAGGAGATTAATACATGCCTACCTACAGGGGATCCCATTAAACAAGGGATTAATACTGCCTACCTACAGGAGATCCCATTCACAAGGAGATTAATACATGCCTACCTACAGGAGATCCCATTAAACAAGGAGATTAATACATGCCTACCTACAAGAGATCCCATTAAACAAGCTTCCCCCCACACAATCAACTATACCTGGAAGCCCCCGTCACAGAAACAGAGATACAAAATACTCTCTCTTCAATGTCAAAAAATAAACCACCTGGAACAGATGGCCTTGCAGTAGTATAGTACAGTAAAGTACAGTATAGTATAGTATAGTACAGTATATAGTACAGTATAGTACAGTACAGTATTGTATAGTACAGTATAGTGATGTATAGTACAGTATAGTATATTACAGTACAGTATAGTATAGTAATGTGTAGAATGTATAGTACGTACATTAAGTTAGTAATAGTATCGCAGTACAGTATGTGTAGTATAGTATAGTACAGTACAGTAAGTGTAGTATAGTATAGTACAGTACCAGTATTGTTAGTACAGTTAGTAGTGTGTAGTATAGTATAGTACAGTACAGTATAGTATAGTAATGTGTAGAATAGTATAGTAACCGTACAGTAATGTGGTATATAGTATCTACAGTACAGTAATGTGTAGTAAGTATAGTACAGATAGTACATAAGTAATGTTAGTATAGTATAGTCAGTAATGTTAGTATACGTATAGTACAGTATCAGTAATGTGTAGTATAGTATAGTACAGTACAGTAATGTTAGATAGTATAGTCAGTACAGTAATGTGTAGTATAGTATAGTACAGTAACAGTAATGTGTAGTATAGTATAGTACAGTATCAGCATTGTATAGTACAGTATAGTAGTAGTACAGTATAGTATAGTACAGTCAGTAACAGTATTAATGTGTAGAATAGTATAGTCATACAGTATGTGTATATAGTATAGTACAGTACTAGTGTAGTATAGTATGTACAGTAATGTATACAGTAGTGTAGTATAATATAGGTACAGTACAGTATGTTAAGTATAGTATCGTACGTAATGTGTAGTATAGTATAGTACAGTAAGTACAGTATAGTACAGTACATATATTGTATAGTACAGTCACAGTGTAGTACATACAGTATAGTACAGTACAGTATAGTACAGTACAGTACATTATAGTACCGTAGGTACAGTATAGTCTATGTGTTATAGTAATGTGTAGTACATATAGTACATTATGTACATTATAGTATGTGTCAGTACAGTAATAGTAATGGTAGTACAGTATAGTATAGTACAGTATAGTATAGTCCAGTATAGTATTGTATAGTACAGTACAGTAACAGTAATGTATAGTACAGTACAGTACAGTATAGTACAGTATAGTATAGTATAGTACGTACTAGTAATGTATAGTAAAGTCAGTACAGTACAGTATCTGAGGTTGAAAGACATACTCAGCCAGTCCAACCTACTCAGCAATTCCTCATTTCCTGCTGTTGATCCAGAGGAAGGCAAAAAACACCACCATAATTATGAAGGGGAAAATCATTCATTCCTGACTCCAAGTGGCAATGGGAAATCTCCCTGGATCACAGTTTCTTAACGTTCTCAACATGACAAACCCTTCCCAACTCTACTTTATGTATCAATCCCCAGTAAACATGTAACATTCCTTGATTGTAGAAAACTCATCCAGCTTTTTTATTAACTGACCAATGAACCTGCCATAACAACTCCACTGGAAGACAGTTCCATAGCTTTACCGTTCTCACAGTGAAAACCCTTTCCCAACTCTACTTTATGTATCAATCCCAGTAACTTGTAACATTCCTTGTTTGTAGAAACTCCTCCAGCTTTTTATTAAACTGACCAAATGAACCTGCCATAACACATCCCACTGGAAGACAGTTCCATAGCTTTACCGTTCTCACAGTGACAAACCCTTTCCCAACTCTACTTTATGATCAATACCAGTAACTTGTAACATTCCTTGTTTGTAGAACCTCATCCAGCTTTTTAATAAACTGACCAATGAACTGCCATAACAAACGTCCATGGAAGACAGTTCCATAGCTTTACCGTTCTCCGTGACAAACCTTTCCCAACTCTACTTTATGTATCAATCCCAGTAACTTGTAACATTCCTTGTTTGTAGACACTCATCCATCTTTTTATTAACTGACCAATACACCTGCCATACACGTCCACTGGAAGTCAGTTCCATAGCTTTATCCGTTCTCACAGTGACAAACCCTTTCCCAACTCTACTTTTGTATCAATACCAGTAACTTGTAACATTCCTTTTGTTGTAGAAACTCATCCAGCTTTTTATTAAACTGACCAATGACCTGCCATAACAACGTCCCTGGAAGACGTTCCATAGCTTTAACCGTTCTCACAGTGACAAACCCTTTCCCAACTCTACTTATGTATCAATACCAGTAACTTGTAACATTCCTTGTTTGTAGAAACCCATCCAGCTTTTTATTAAACTGACCAATGAACCTGCCATAACAACGTCACTGGAAGACAGTTCTAGCTTTACCGTTCTCACAGTGAAAACCCTTTCCCAACTCTACTTTATGTATCAATACCAGTAACTTGTAACATTCCTTGTTTGTAGAAACTCATCCAGCTTTTTAATTAACTGACCAATGAACCTGCCATAACAACGTCCACTGGAAGACAGTTCCATAGCTTTACCGTTCTCACAGTGACAAACCTTTCCCAACTCTACTTTATGTATCAATACCAGTAACTTGTAACATTCCTTGTTTGTAGAAACTCATCAGCTTTTTATTAAACTGACCAATAAACCTGCCATAACAACGTCCACTGGAAGTCAGTTCCATAGCTTTACCGTTCTCACAGTGACAAACCCTTTCCCAACTCTACTTTATGTATCAATACCAGTAACTTGTAACATTCCTTGTTTGTAGAAACTCATCCATCCAGCTTTTATTAACTGACCAATGAACCTGCCATAACAACTCCACTGGAAGACAGTTCCATAGTCTTACCTTCTCACAGTGACAAACCCTTTCCCAACTCTACTTTATTTATCAATACCAGTAACTTGTAACATTCCTTGTTTGTAGAAACTCATCCAGCTTTTTATATTAAACTGACCAATGAACCTGCCATAACAACGTCCACTGGAAGACAGTTCCTAGCTTTACCGTTCTCACAGTGAAAAACCCTTTCCCAACTCTACTTTATGTATCAATCCCAGAAACTTGTAACATTCCTTGTTTGTAGAAACTCATCCAGCTTTTTATTAAACTGACCAATGAACCTGCCTAACAACGTCCACTGGAAGACAGTTCCATAGCTTTACCGTTCTCACAGTGACAACCCTTTCCAACTTGAAGCCTAAACCTTTTATCTTCAAGTCTTAGGGATGTCCACGTGTCCTCTGACATGTTCTATTGAAAATAAAAATTGTTTGATTTAAATACAGTGTGCCCAGGAAATGTACTCTTTCTAGGTGTATTTATACACAGTAATGATATCCCCAGACATGCCCCTGTTCTCTAGCGAACATAATTGTAACTTATCCAATATAATGTCAGTCCTTAAAACACACTCTAGAACATGTTCCCTTATTAAACTTTCCAGGATCTTCCCCACCACTGAAGTTAAACATTACAGGCCGTAATTACCGGCTGTGAACGACTACCCTTTTTGAATATTGGAATAATTGAGAAATTGGAATAATAATTGAGAATTACTGGTATTAATACATATACTGTAGTTCTGGTTGGTACAGGGATACTATATAATATTGAGAATTACTGGTATTAATACATATACTGTAGTTCTGGTTGGTACAGGGATACTATATAATATTGAGAATTACTGGTATTAATACATATACTGTAGTTCTGGTTGGTACGGGGATACTAATATATTGAAATTACTGGTATTAATACATATACTGTAGTTCTGGTTGGTACGGGGATACTATATAATATTGAGAATTACTGGTATTAATGACTTACGTAGTTCTGGTTGGTACAGGGATACTATATAATATTGAGAATTACGGTATTAATACATACTGTAGTTCTGGTTGGTACAGAGATACTATATATATTGAGAATTACTGGTATTAATACATATACGTAGTTCTGGTTGGTACGGGGATCTATATAATATTGAGAATTACTGGTATTACCGTATATACTACTGAGTATAAGCCGACTCGAGTATAAGCCGAGGCACCCATTTTTTGACAAAAAATTAGAAAAGACTGATTGAACCCGAGTATAAGCCGAGGTGTATAACAGCAACCCTAATACCTTTCCACTGTAGATGTTTGGAAACTACAACTCCCGCTGCTTGGTTGCTGGGAGTTGTAGTTTCCAACCACCTATAGTAAAAAGGTAATGTGGGTGTCTGCATGGCATACTGTCCCCCCAGCCCTCCCCCCAGTACCCCCAGCTCACTTACCCGTACCTGGTCTCAGTCTTCCTCTCTCTGCAATCCAGAGGCAGCCGCGAGTCCGGCCGGCAGTACCCATTACTGCTTCGGGCTGCGCGATGACGTCATCCCGCCAGCGTGCGTGATGACGTCATCGCGCAAACCGCGAAGAACTACTGGGAACTGCCGCGGCCTGGGCTGCCTCTGGATTGCAGGTAAGTCCTTGTGACTCGAGTATAAGCCGAGTCAAGGTTTTTAGGTTATTTTAAACCTAAAACATCGGCTTATACTCGAGTATTACGGTAATACATATACTGTAGTTCTGGTTGGTGCAGGGATACTATATAATATTGAGAATTACTGTATTAATACATATACTGTAGTTCTGGTTGGTACAGGGATACTATTATATTGAGAATTACTGGTATTAATACATATACTGTAGTTCTGGTTGGTACGGGGATACTATATAATATTGAGAATTACTGGTATTAATATATACTTTAGTTCTGGGTGGTACGGGGATCCTATACATATTGGAGATTACTGGTATTAATAACTATACTGTAGTTCTGTTTGGTACAGGGATACTATATAATATGAGAATTACTGGTGTTATTATGGATTTAGATAGTGACAAACATCTTCCGTGGCGCTTTACAATTACATTACATACAGAGTAATACAAGTTTACAAAGTCATACATTTACATACACAGGTTAATACATATATAGTAACAAAGTGATGAGTTTTTTACAAGCAATACCGTGATACTATGGAGGACCCTGCCCAAAGAGCTTACAGTCTACAGTATACTTGGGTGAAACATAAGTGCTTTATAGGACATTGGATAGTGCTTTATAGGATAGGGTAAGTAGCTTGAACTGGATCCTTTGCGTGAGGGCAACCAGTGGAGGCACTGACAGAGAAGCGGCATTAAAGAAGCGAGAAATGAATGAGCAGGGCAGCAGAGTTGAGGATGGATTGAAGCAGGCCAGGCGGTTGTTTGGTAAACCACACAGGAGTGTGTTGCAGTAGTCTAGCCGGGATATGATTAGGGCATGAACTAGGATTTTTGTAGTTTCATTCGATAGGAGGGTGAATTCGGGAGATGTTTATTAGTTGGATCCGACAGGAGTTGGCAAGCAAATTGACATGGGGTTTGAAGAAAAGATTGATATCTAGCGTTATTCCCAGGCAGCGGACATGAGGAGATGGGTTCAGTCTTGTCCAGTTTAGTTTGGGGAAGAGGGGGGACATGAAGGCAGAGATGGCACTGAGGCAGTCGGGGACCTGGGATGTCAGTGTAGGGAGATCTGGAGTAGAGATGTAAATTTGGGAATCGTCCGCATACAGGTGATACTGGTACCCAAATGAACTAATGAGTTGTCCAAGGCCATGGGTGTAGATGGAGAAAAGAAGAGAGCCGAGTACGAGCCTTGCGGACCCCCACAGGGAGGGGAGAGGGGTGGAGCTAATTCCAGAGTGGAAAACACTAAAGGTCCTACCAGAGAGATAGGAGGATAGCCAGAAAGTGCAGTGTCCTGGATAACTAAGGAGGCCAGGAACTGAAGAAGTAGAGGTGATGAACAGTATGAAAAGCAGAGGACAGACCAAGAAGAATGAGCAGAGAGCAGTGACCTTTAGATTTGCACTAAGTAGATCACTGGTCACTTTAGTGGGCAGTTGCGTGGAGTGGTTAGGGCAGAAGCCTGATTGGAGGTGGTCAGAGAGAGTTAGCAGACATGTGACTAACCAGACCTTGCATAGACATGT
>JAACNH010000175.1:41572-86318 GCA_019447015.1 Hymenochirus boettgeri | reverse complement strand
CAAGGAGATTATACATGCCTACCTACAGGGATCCATTAAACAAGGAGATTAATACATGCCTACCTACAGGGGATCCCATTAAACAGGAGATTAATACATGCCTACCTACAGGGATCCCATTAACAAGGAGATTATCCATGCCTACCACAGGGGATCCCATTAAACAAGGAGATTAATACATGCCTACCTACAGGGGATCCCATTAAACAAGGAGATTAATACATGCCTACCTACAGGGGACCCATTAACCAAGGAGATTAATACATGCCTACCTACAGGGATCCCATAAACAAGGAGATTAATACATGCCTACCTACAGGGATCCCATTAAACAAGGAGATTAATACTGCCTACCTACAGGGGATCCCATTAAACAAGGAGATTAATACATGCCTACCTACAGGGATCCCATTAAACAAGGAGATTAATACATGCCTACCTAAGGAGATCCCATTAACAAGGAGATTAATACATGCCTACCTACCAGGAGATCCCATTAAACAAGCGAGATTAATACATGCCTACCTAACAGGAATCCCATTAAAACAAGGAGATTAATACATGCCTACCTACAGGGATCCCATTAAACAAGGAGATTAATACATGCCTACCTACAGGGGATCCATTAAACAAGGAGATTAATACATGCCTACCTACAGGGGATCCCATTAAACAAGGAGATTATACATGCCTACCTACAGGGGATCCCATTAAACAAGGAATTAATACATGCCTACCTACAGGGGATCCCATTAAACAAGAGATTAATACATGCCTACCTACAGGAGATCCCATTAAACAAGGAGATTAATACTGCCTACCTACAGGGGATCCCATTAAACAAGGAGATTAATACATGCCTACCTACAGGGATCCCATTAAAAACAAGGAGATTAATACATGCCTACCTACAGGGGATCCCATTAACCAAGGAGATTAATCTGCTACCTACAGGGGATCCCATTAAACAAGGAGATTAATACATGGCTACCTACAGGGGATCCCATTAAACAGGAGATTAATACATGCCTACCTACAGGGGAATCCCATTAAATCAAGGAGATAATACATGCCTACCTACAGGGGATCCCATTAAACAAGGAGATTAATACATGCCTACTACAGGGGATCCCATTAAACAAGGAGATTAATACATGCCTACCTACAGGAGATCCCATTAAACAAGGAGATTAATACATGCCTACCTACAGGAGATCCGAATTAAACAAGGAGATTAAACATGCCTACCTACAGGGGTCCCATTAAACAGGAATTAATACATGCCTACCTGGGATCCCATTACAAGGAGATAATACATGCCTACCTACAGGGATCCCATTAAACAAGGAGATAATACATGCCTACCTACAGGAGATCCTTAAACCAAGGAGATTAATACATGCCTACCTACAGGGAATCCCATTAAACAAGGAGATTAATACATGCCTACCTACAGGAGATCCCATTAAAAAGGAGATTATACATGCCTACCTACAGGAGATCCATTAAACAAGGAGATTAATACATGCCTACCTACAGGAATCCATGTCACAAGGAGATTAATACATGCCTACCTACAGGGATCCCATTAAACAAGGAGATTAATACATGCCTACCTACGGAGATCCCATTAAACACAGAGATTAATACATGCCTACCTACAGGATCCCATTCCACAAGGAGATTAATACATGCCTACCTACGGGGATCCCATTAAACAAGGAGATTAATACATGCCTACCTACAGGAGTCCATTAAACAAGGAGATTAATACACTGCACCTACAGGAGATCCCATTCAAGGAGATTATCTGCCTACTACAGGGGATCCCATTAAACAAGGAGATTAATACATGCCTACCTACAGGAGATCCCATTAAACAGGAGATTAATACATGCCTACCTACAGGGGATCCATTAAACAAGGAGATTAATACTGCCCTACCACAGGGATCCCATTAAACAAGGAGATTAAACATGCCTACCTACAGGATCCCATTACAAGGAGATTAATACATGCCTACCTACGGGATCCATTAAAGAGGAAATACATGCTACTACAGGAGATCCCATTAAACAAGGAGATTAATACATGCCTACCTACAGGAGATCCCATTAAACAAGGAGATTATACATGCCTACCTACAGGAGATCCCATTAAACAAGGAGATTAATCAATGCCTACCTACAAGGGGATCCCATTAAACAAGGAGATTAATACATGGCCTACCTACGGGGATCCCATTAAAACAAGGAGATTAATACATGCCTACCTACAGGGGATCCCATTAACAAGGTTAATATGCTCTACAGGAGATCCCATTAACAAGGAGATTAATACATGCCTACCTACAGGGGATCCCATTAAACAAGGAGAGATTATACATGCCTACCTACAGGGGATCCCATTAAACAAGCTTCCCCCCACAATCAACTATACCTGGAAGCCCCCGTCACAGAAACGAGATACAAAATACTCTCTCTTCAATGTCAAAAAATAAACCACCTGGAACAGATGGCCTTGCAGTAGTATAGTACAGTAAAGTACAGTATAGTATAGTATAGTATAGTATAGTATAGTACAGTAAAGTACAGTATAGTATAGTACAGTACAGTACAGTACAGTACAGTACAGTATTGTATAGTACAGTAGTGTAGTAAGTATAGTATAGTATCAGGTACAGTTAGTACAGTACAGTATAACGTATAGTTTAGTACAGTATAGTATATATAATGTAGTAGTAATATGTATAGTACAGTACCAGTAATCGTGTAGTATAGTATAGTACAGTACAGTATGTGGTATGTATATATAGTACAGTACAGTAATGTGTAGTAGATATGTATGTAATCAGTAAAGTACAGTATAGTACAGTACAGTAGTTATAGTACAGTACAGTGTAGTACAGTACAGTAGTACAGTCAACAAAGTACAGTACAGTACAGTATACATATAGTACAGTATAGTACATTATAGTACAGTATAGTAATGTGTACAGTATAAGTATAGTCAGTAAGTATTGTATAGTACAGTACAGTACAGTTAATTAGATATAGTACAGTACAGTACAGTATAGTATACAGTACAGTGTATAGTAGTAGTTAAGTAATGTATATACAGTACAGTACAGTACAGTATCTGAGGTTGAATAAAGACATACGTCCATCCAGTCCAACCTACTCAGCAATATCCTCATTTCCTGCTGTTGATCCGAGGAAGGCAAAAAAACACCACCAGAATTATGAAGGGGAAAATCATTCTTCCTGACTCCAAGTGGCAATGGGAAATCTCCCTGGATCACAGTTTCTTTACCGTTCTCACAGTGACAAACCCTTTCCCAACTCTACTTTATTATCAATAACCAGTAACTTGTAACATTCCTGTTTGTAGAAACCCATCCGCTTTTTATTAAACTGACCAATGAACCTGGCCATAACAACGTCCACTGGAAGACAGTTCCATAGCTTTACCGTTCTCACAGTGAAAACCCTTTCCCAACTCTACTTTATGTATCAATACCAGTAACTTGTAACATTCCTTGTTTGTAGAAACTCATCCAGCTTATATTAAATAAACTGACCAATGAACTGCCATAACAATCGTCCACTGAGACAGTTCCATATCTTACCGTTCTCACGTGACAAACCCTTTCCAACTCTACTTTATGTATCAATACCAGTAACTGTAACATTCCTTGTTTGTAGAAACTCATCAAGCTTTTATTAAACTGACCAATGAACCTGCCATACAACGTCCACTGGAAGACAGTTCCATAGCTTTACCGTTCTCACAGTGACAAACCCTTTCCCACCTACTTTATGTATCAATCCCAGTAACTTGTAACATTCCTTGTTTGTAGAAACTCATCCAGCTTTTATTAAACTGACCAATGAACCTGCCATAACAACATCCCTGGAAGACAGTTCCATAGCTTTACCATTCTCACAGTGAAAAAACCCTTTCCCAACTCTACTTTATTTATCAATACCAGTAACTTGTAACATTCCTTGTTTGTAGAAACTCATCCAGCTTTTTATTAAACTGACCAATGAACCTGCCATAACAACGTCCACTGGAAGACAGTTCCATAGCTTTACCGTTCTCACAGTGAAAAACCCTTTCCCACTCTACTTTATGTATCAATGCCAGTAACTTGTAACATTCCTTGTTTGTTAGAAACTCATCCAGCTTTTTATTAACTGACCAATGAACCTGCCATAACAACGTCCACTGGAAGACCGTTCCATAGCTTTACCGTTCTCCACAGTGACAAACCCTTTCCCAACTTGAAGCCTAAACCTTTTATCTCAAGTCTTACGGGATGTCCACGTGTCCTCTGACATGTTCTATTGAAAATAAAAATTGTTTGATTTAAATACAGTGTGCCCAGGAAATGTACTCTTTCTAGGTGTATTATCACAGTAATGATATCCCCAGACTGCCCCTTTCTCTAGCGAACATAATTGTAACTTATCCAATTATAATGTCAGTCCTTAAAACACACTCTAGAACATTTCCCTTATTAAACTTTCCAGGATCTTCCCCACCACTGAAGTTAAACATACAGGCCTGTAATTACCCGCTGTGAACGACTACCCTTTTTGAATATTGGGAATAATTGAGAAATTGGAATAAAATTGAGAATTACTGGTATTAATACATATACTGTAGTTCTGGTTGGTACAGGGATACTATATAATATTGAGAATTACTGGTATTAATACATATACTTATGTTCTGGTTGGTACAGGTACTATAATAATATGAGAATTACTGTATTAATACATATACTGTAGTTCTGGTTGGTACGGGGATACTATATAATTTGAGAATTACTGGTATTATACATATACTGTAGTTTCTGGTTGGTACGGGGATACTATAAATATTGAGAATTACTGGTATTAATACATATACTGTAGTTCTGGTTGGTACAGGGATACTATATAATATTGAGAATTACTGGTATTAATACATACTGTAGTTTCTGGTTGTACAGAGATACTATATAATATTGAGAATTACTGGTATTAATATACTGTAGTTCTGGTTGGTACGGGGATACTATATAATATTGAGAATTACTGGTATTACCGTATAACTCGAGTATAAGCCGACTCGAGTATAAGCCAGGCACCCATTTTTGACAAAAAATAGTAAAAAGATGATTGACCCGAGTAAAGCCGGGGTATCACGTAACCCTAATACCTTTCCACTGTGATGTTTGGAACTACAACTCCCAGCATGCTTGGTTGCTGGGAGTTGTAGTTTCCACCACCTATAGTATAAAGGTATGGGGGTTACTGTATGGCATACTGCCCCCACCTAATACCTTTCACTGTAGATGTTGGAAACTACAACTCCCAGCTGCTTGGTTGCTGGGATTGTATTTCCAACCACCTATAGTAAAAAGGTAATGTGGTGTCTGCATGGCATACTGTCCCCCGCCCTCCCCCCAGTACCCCCAGCTCACTTACCCGTACCTGGTCTTCAGTCTTCCTCTCTCTGCAATCCAGAGGCAGCCGCAGGTCCGGCCGGCAGTACCCTTACTGCTTCGCGCGCTGCGCGATGACGTCATCCCCCCAGCTGCGTGATGACGTCATCGCGCACCGCGAAGAACTACTGGGAACTGCCGGCGCGGCTGCCTCTGGATTGCAGGTAAGTTCCTTTGACTCGAGTATAAGCCGAGTCAAGGTTTTTAGGTTAATTTTTAAACCTAAAAACCTCGCTTATACTCGAGTATATACGGTAATACTATACTGTAGTTCTGGTTGGTGCAGGGATACTATATAATATTGAGAATACTGGTATTAATACATATACTGTAGTTCTGGTTGGTACAGGGATACTATATAATATTGAGAATTACTGGTATTAATACATATACTGTAGTTTCTGGTTGGTAGGCGGGATACTATATAATATTGAGAATTACTGGTATTAATATATAACTTTAGTTCTGGTGGTACGGGGATACTATCAATATTGAGAATTACTGGTATTAATACATATACTGTAGTTTCTGTTTGGTACAGGGATACTATATAATATTGAGAATACTGGTGTTATATGATTTATTAGTGACAAACATCTTCCGTGGCGCTTTACAATTACATTACATACAGAGTAATACAAGTTATACAAAGTCATACATATTACATTACACAGGTAATACTAATATAAGTAAACAAAGTGATGAGTTTTTTACAGCAATACCGTGATACTATAGGAGGACCCTGCCCAAAGAGCTTACAGTCTACAGTATACTTGGGTGAGACATAAGTGCTTTATAGGACATTGGTAGTGCTTTATAGGATAGGCTAAGTAGCTTGAACTGGATCCTTTGCGTGATGGGCAAACAGTGGAGGCACTGACAGAGAAGCGGCATTAAAGAAGCGAGAAATGAATGAGCAGGGGCAGCAGAGTTGAGGATGGATTGAAGCAGTGCCAGGCGGTTGTTTGGTAAACCACACAGGAGTGTGTTGCAGTAGTCTAGCCGGGATATGATTAGGGCATGAACTAGGATTTTTGTAGTTTCATTCGATAGGAAGGGTCGAATTCGGGAGATGTTATTTAGTTGGATCCGACAGGAGTTGGCAAGCAAATTGACATGGGGTTTGAAGAAAAGATTGATATCTAGCGTTATTCCCAGCAGCGGACATGAGGAGATGGTGTTCATTCTTGTCCAGGTTTAGTTTGGGGAAGAGGGGGGACATGAAGGCAGAGATGGCACTGAGGCAGTCGGGGACCTGGGATGTCAGTGTAGGGAGATCTGGAGTATAGATGTAAATTTGGGCAATCGTCCGCATACTTGATACTGGTACCCAAATGAACTAATGATTTGTCCAAGGCATGGGTTAGATGGAGAAAAGAAGAGGGCCGAGTACTGAGCCTTGCGGGACCCCCACAGGGAGGGGATGAGGGGTGGAGCTAATTCCAGAGTGGAAACACTAAAGTCCTACCAGAGAGATAGGAGGTAGCCAAGAAAGTGCAGTGTCCTGGATAACTAAGAGGCCAGGAACTGAAGAAGTAGAGGGTGATGAACAGTATGAAAGCAGAGGACAGACAAGAAAATGAGCAGAGAGCAGTGACCTTTAGATTTAGCACTAAGTAGATCATGGTCACTTTAGTGGGGGCAGTTGCGTGGAGTGGTTAGGGCAGAAGCCTGATTGGAGGTGGTCAGAGAGAGTTAGCAGACATGTGACTAACCAGACCTGCATAGACATGTCTTTCCAGTAGTTTTGGAAGAAAAGGAGAGGGAACAGGCCGGTAGCTGGAGAGAGCTGACGGGTTGTGGGAGGGTTTTTTAGGTATAAGGAAGACCACGGCTGTTTAATTGAGAGGGAAAATACCAGTGGATAGGGGCAGGTGAAGAGAGAGGTTAGGGCTGGTATGAAGGAAGAGGAGAGAGGGGGAATAAGATGAAGGAATGGGGTCGAGGGGCTGGTGGTGAGACGTGTCCTGGATAGAGAGATAAAAGTCCTGTTTCTTTAATAGTGGTGAAGCCCGGAAGGATAAAATTAAAGGGATTAACCAATGAAGGGAGGTTAGCCGTGCAGTGGTAGGAGTTTGGAAGCTGTTTGGAGGAGGTAGTGTGATAGGGAAACCATTTCAATTTTTTTTCTGTGAATATTTCATCAGCCGATAGACAGGGTGTGTGTGTGTGGAGGAGGTGGCAAACAGAGAAAAGAGTTGAATACAAGATATGCTGTGAAGGTTCTCATCCATCCAGGTGCATCGGTATATTCTCGGTGACGTATATCTTATTCATCCATCCAGGTACGGTATATCTAATATTCATCCATCCAGGTGACGGTATATCTGTATATTCATCCATCCAGGTGACGATATCTGTAATATTCATCATCCAGGTCCGGTATATCTGTAATATTCATCCATCCAGGTCACGGTATATATCTGTAATATTCATCCATCCAGGTCACGGTATATTCTGTAATATTCATCCATCCAGTCCGGTATATCTGTAATATCATCCATCCGGTCACGGTATATCTGTAATATTCATCCATCCAGGTCACGGTATATCTGTAATATTCATCCATCCAGTCATGGTATATCTGTAATATTCTCCATCCAGGACACGGTATATCTGTAATATTCATCCATCCAGGTCACGGTATACTCTGTAATATTCATCCATCCAGGTCACGGTATAATCTGTAATATTCATCCATCCAGTCACGGTATTATCTGTAATATTCATCCATCCAGGTCACGGTATATCTGTAATATCATCCTCCAGGTCACGGTATTCTGTAATATTCATCCATCAGTCTATACTGTAATCATCATCCAGTCCGGTATCTGTATATTCATCCTCCAGGTCACGGTATATCTGTAATATTCATCCATCCGTCACGGTATATCTGTAATATTCATCCATCCAGGTCACGGTATATCTGTAATATTCATCCATCCAGTCACGGTATATCTGTAATATTCACCATCCAGGTCACGGTATATCTGTAATATTCATCCATCCAGGCACGGTATATCTAATTCATCCTCCAGGGTCACGGTATATCTAATATTCATCCATCCAGGTCACGGTATATCTAATATTCATTCATCTCAGGTCACGGTATATCTGTAATATTCATCCATCCAGGTCACGGTATATCTTTATTCATTCATCCAGGTCATGGTATACGTAATATTCATCCATCCAGGTTGGTATATCTGTAATATTCATTTATCCAGGTCACGGTATATCTGTAATATTCATCCATCCAGGTCAGGTATATCTGTAATATTCATCCATCCAGGTCATGGTATTGTAATTTCATCCATCAGTCATGGTATATCTGTAATATTCATCCTCGTCATGGTCGATAATATCGCTAGGTCACGGTATATCTGTAATATTCATTCATCCAGTTCATGGTTATCTGTTGTATTCAATTAGATCAACTGAGTTTAGTGTTGAAGACCTCCTTAACACCTCTCTTGAACCAGTCAAGTTGGAGCAGAGACGGGGTAAAGACCAGACCCAGTGTGTGCCCATTACAATGGGTCTGGGCAGAGGACATTGGGTAAGCCAAGGGAGAGGTAAGAGAGAGAAGTTTAGTGCCAGGAGAGGTGTTGGTATCGATGGGATATTGAAATCCCCTAATAATTGAGGGGATGTCAGTGGATAGAAAGTGGGACAACAAGCAGAGAATGGTCAAAGAAAGGCGGTGGTCGGGCCGGGTGTCGATAAATAACTGCAATCAGTAGGGGCGTGGGAGAGTAAACACGGACTGAGTGGACTGGAAGAGTATGACGGGAGTGGGCTGGTAAGGGTGTGATGGGATGAAAGTACACACTCGAGAGAAGAACTCCCCCCACCACTTTATTATCGGGCCTAGTGGGTGTATGAAGTGAAGGTCTCCATACGAGAGCGCGGCGGGTGAGACAGTCAGAGGGTGACAGCCATGTTTCGGGCGTTAGAGATAAAAAGGTCGGGTACATGTGCAAGTTCATTACAAACAGACCGTGCGTTCCACAGGGCCCCAGATATAGGAACAGGGAAGGGAAGGTACATTAGTGATATTGGGTGTTTAGGTACCAGTGGATGAAGGAGTGTTACGGGCTAGACATTAGGATGGGCCGGATTAGAGGAGATATCACCAGCATATCCTGTACAATAGAGTTCTGGTTGATCCAGGATCCTTTCAGTTTGCCTTTTGGAGAACACCCCCCCCCCCCCCCAACACCTTTATATTCCCTCGATTACCCAGACCGCACTGGATTTATTCTAAATAGGAATCCATCACTTAATAAAGCTGCCATTTCCTAAAAAAGGCGCCCCACAAATCATAGGATCGTTTGTATCATTAGTCTACATGTGGCCTGGGCCTTTGATTTAGTGGAGTGGAATTGTAATTATGGCTTTGGTCCGGGATCCTCCGATGGCTTTGCGTCTGTATTCTAATCCAAAGCAATGGTGATGGCCAATAGGACACTGATCCTTTTCCTCTAGCCAGGTCATCGAGTAGGGATGTCCATTATCCCCTCTCCTATATGCCCTGGTCACTGAACTCCTGGCTATTAAATTACAAAATGATACTTATAGCTGGCTATCTACCTACCTATTTATTATCCATCTATCTACCTACCTATTTATTATCCATCTATCTACCTACCTATTTATCTCATCTATCTATCTATCTATATCCATCTATCATCTATTATATCCATCTATCGATCTATTTATTATCCATCTATCTATCTATTTATTATCCATCTATCTATCTATTTATTATCCATCTATCTATCTATTTATTATCCATCTATCTATCTATCTACCTTTCTACCATCTACCTATCTATCATCTATCTATTATCTAACTATCTTCCATCTATCTATCTATTATCCATCTATCTACCAATCTATCTATCTACCATCTATCTATCATCTATCTGTCTATCTATTTACCTTTCTATCTACCATCTATCTACCTATCTATTATCTAACTATCTTCCTTCTATCTAGCTATTTATTATCCATCTATCTACCAATCTATCTATCTGTCTATCTATCTACCTATCTATTATCTAACTATCTTCCTTCTATCTATCTATTTATTATCCATCTATCTACCAATCTATCTATCTACCATCTATCTATCGGTCTATCTATCTATCATCTAGCTATCTATCATCTAGCTATCAATCTAGCTATCTATTATTATCTATCTATCTATCAATCTATCTATCATCTATCTATCTATTTATTACTATCTATCATCTATCTTCCATCTATCTATCTATTTATTATCCATCTATCTATGTATCTAGTATCTATATCTATGTATCTATTATCCATCTATCTTCTATCCTCTATCTTCTATCCATCTATCTTCTTCCATCTATCTTCCATCCATCTATCTTCCATCCATCTATCTTCCTTCCATCTATCTTCCTTCCATCTATCTTCCTTCCATCTATCTTCCTTCCATCTATCTTCCTTCCATCTATCTATCTTCCATCTATCTATCTTCCATCTATCTTCCTTCCATCTATCTTCCTTCCATCTATCTATCTTCCATCTATCTATCTTCCATCTATCTATCTTCCATCTATCTATCTTCCATCTATCTATCGCCCATCTATCTATCGTCCATCTATCGTCCATCTATCTATCGTCCATCTATCATCTATCTATCTATTTATTATCCATCTATTTATTATCCATCTATCTATCATCTATCTATCTGTCTTCCATCTATCTGTCTTCCATCTATCGTCTTCCATCTATCTGTCTTCCATCTATCTGTTCTCCATCTATCTGTCTTCCATCTTCTGTCTTCCATCATATCTGTCTTCCATCTATCTATCTTCCATCTATCTATCTTCCATCTATCTATCTTCCATCTATCATCTACCTATCTTCCATCAATCTTCTTCCATCTATCTTCCTCTATCTATCATCTATCTATCTTCCATCTATCTTCCATCTATCTTCCATCTATCTTCCATCTATCTTCCATCTATCTTCCATCTATCTATCATCTATCTATCTTCCATCTATCTATCATCTATCTAAGGGTCTACACATATCTAGAACACAATCAGACTGTAAAGTTGAATATAGAACCCCTCATTGCCACCACCAAGCCCATAACACAATATGGCCCGGGAGTTATAGGTGAGAGCTAATTTTATTAAAATGATACTCCGAGGCGCTATATACCTTATGGTACGCCCCAACATTTACCACTAAAATATTGTAAAACCCTGAATCAATTTTAAAATTTTTTGGGCTCAAGCGGCACTGATGGTCCTGAAGAGACCAACAGATTTAGGGGGACTGGCGATTCCTGTTATAACATCATTACGTCATTGGCATAGCTCCTCCTCAATTAGGATGTTGGGGAATGCCAGTCGCAGCCTGACCTGGGAGCATACCCATCCATTCTCTTCCCGGTACGATCCATAAGCAAACCTAATTTAGAATAATAACAAATCATACGGAATTCCTTACAATTTCTTTACCCCTCAGTAGTCCATTAAAATCCCAATCAGATGTTCTCTAGATACCTACAGATCAGGCAAACCTTCCAGGCCCAATTCAGTTTGCATTTATGTAACCATGGATGCAAACTACACCTCCACCCTGCAGAGCTGGAAACAAGCACCAGTTCAATAGTGACCTATAGGAAATAGGTGGATATTTCCCAGATACACGCAATAACCAATTATGTAAAACAACCCAATAGTACCCTGTAACCTGGCAACCAATCAGCTGACCCATATGGACAGCGACACTTATTAGAATTACAATGAGAGATGAATGCATGTGGATAAATAGGTTTATTAATTGAACCAGTTTCTAAGATTTATACACCCAGTGTAATAGCATTATCTTTAATCTTAACGTTTATACACTAAGTGTATAGACTTACTGGGGTAAATGTGTATACGTGTATGACTGGAATGATATGAATAAAAAAAACTAACAATTTATAGAACCGCATCACATAGAAAAACAGCAAATAACTCACAGATAGTTTTATTTTACCAGTGCAGCCAAGGAGAACAAACATTATGGGGCTGCCACAATAAGGAGCGAAACATTGCCCATGCAATTTTAACAGCCAATCCGAGGTTACATTTTTCCTGGGTTATTGCATCTATTGGTTGTTAAATGTTTCAACAGAGCTCAGAGTTTGGTAAACAACATGGCTGTATTATTACTCAGCTAGAACATTGTGTCATTTTGAACTGAAGAACTTGTAATGTAAGTTCAGCCAATCAGGGAGAGCCTGCCTACCTGCCATACAACCAAGGACATAGCAAGGCCACAGGATGCCCAATCCTACAAAACTGAAAAGGATGTTCTAGTTCAAAGACAAATACATTCCCAGGAACTAAAACCCCCCTTGGCGCAGTAACCCCTCATATCCAGCATGCGGCAGGCTTCTACAGAACAAACAATCACCGCTTCCTTTTTTTCCCAGAATGAACCACCTCGGCCACCAGCTGTTTACCGGAAGAATCATCTATGGGCAATCTGCAAAACAAGAATCGACATTTATATAACGGACGCAGACGACAGTACAAAATGTGACAGTTTCCCATAGGCCACTTCATTAAAGGGTATCTCCACTCATACTTTCAAGGTTGGGAATCCAGTTCTATGAAAACGGGGGGTAAAGGAGCTGTGCCTTACCTTCCGTTCTTCAATAGAACAAACAGGAGCCAGGAGAGAAGGTAGGAAACTTACCCGCTCGCACGCTCCCCCGAGCGAGCAAGTTTCTCTAACTTCTCACCAGTCTCCTGTATATTCTATTGAAGAACGGAAGGTAGGCCACAGCTCCTTTACCTCCCGTTCTTCAATAGAACTGGATTCCCAAACCTTGAAAATATGAGTGGAGATACCCTTTAAGGGGATTCTACCATGGTGGAAGTAAAGGGAATTAAAGGAAATCCATAGTACAAATCTCCTATTCCTGGATTCCACCATTAAAAGATTCTGCCTTTGTACTCGCGATGGATATGATTGTTAAAGTGAACTTTTCAAAATACTAGTATCTCTTTTCTGTTGCGCTGTAACAAAAGTATATTTAATATCACAGACACATTTTTTAATGTATAAACATGGATGCTAAATTACATCTGAATATGGCCTGAGGGTGACATTAGATCAGTGTGTATGAATGAATCCAACATCTGTAATAGGATAAAACACCAGAAAATCCTCACCCTCTCCTAGATTCCGGACTAGCTAGTCTTAATGACACATGGGTGAGAATAACAAACTAGCAGTGTCACCATTGTTAAAATGAGATCACAACAGAATATAAACCTACTTGACTTTGCACAGCCACACACCGGACTCCGCTCCTCATATTCATATTCTAGCTCCTCACCTGCAATAAGACAGAAAGGCATGGTTAAAGGGTAAATGTAATCTGCATACAAATTACCTCCATTTTAAAGGTTATCTCTGTTCAAACAAGCCTAGGATATCTCCAGCTCTCTGGGTCTTAAGTATAGGTGTGTAAAGTTACACAAGTGTGTGGCTTGTCTGAAGCTAGTAAAGACAGTTAGAGCAGTAGGATACAAGTGGGCATGCTTTTGGCTAAGGCATGGGGGGCGGAGCAATGGTGCTGGTGATGTCACAGCTCACAGTGCTAGAAACACCACCATTTACAGAAACACCACCATTTACACTGCAGCTAGATGCTAGGTAGGAACGTAATAATGTTTTATTAGTCATTCAAATAGGATATACATCATCATATTCATAGGTAGACTAGATTAAACAACCATCAATATGCTAGACATTTCCATTTTTTTTACAGTCTTAGCTATTTTGCATTAGCATACCTTCTGCATTAAAGGAATTTTAACATTGTCCAATTGAATTCGGAGGGAATATAAGATTAACTTTAAGTTTGTGACCCCTTTAAGGGTCACAAACATATTAACAAAGGAACAGCTCAAAGCTTTTTAATTACCTTCTCTGTCAAAAATCCCTGAAGAGCCTTTTTAGGATTCTTTAAGTAAAGAGCCTCCCGTTCTTCCTGAAATTCCACTGCAATTGGGTTTTCATCTCTTCTTCTCTTCAGCGCATCCTCTCCGCAACAGAACAGTCAGACATTGAGAAAATTAAAAGAGCAAACTCTCTTTTTACAGATCTCTAACTGCTTGACAAGATTGTTCAGGCTACAATGTGATTGGCAAGCGGGAGACAATAAAGTTGTATAATTCACATAAGAGGCACAGATTTTACATTTTATGGTCCTGGGCATTTCCAAGGTAAGTAAAAACCAGTAGACTGAGTAAAAGCTGACAAGGTGGTGTTAAAACAGATTGGTTTCAATCCTATCCTTTAAGAAATAACCTGCAAGAAACCAAACTATTCCTTTAATGCATTAATTGAAGAATGGGGGGTAAAATAATATTACCCCCTTACCGCCGTTCTTAAATTCAACAGGAGCTGGGAACAAAGCTACAGAACTTTACCTCTGTATGATCCAGTACCAGCTCCAACCAACAGGTCACGAATGTTTCCAATTTCCCTTATAGTGCACATTAGCCTGCATGGGCTCTATAGTTAAGAAAAGCCAGAACAAGCCGGGTCCTGTCAGTGGAGCCGCAGTGGATCACAAATGAAGTAAATCTCTAAAGCTTCTTCCTGGCTCCTGTAAAATCAATTAAAGAACAGGAGGTAAGGCATATCCCCATTACCTCCAATTATCAGAAACTGGCTACACCAGAAAAGAGCAAAACAAAATGACCCCCTCCAGTTGGTGGAAAGGATATTAAGGGAAGGGATGTGCTTTCATGATAAAACTATAATTGAACTCACTACTGGCCCCACTGTGTAGTGCATAAAAATCCTTACCTTCATCCCAGCTCCAAATGGTTTTCCTGTAATGTCCCTCCAAAGTCCCAAAACTGACCTCCTGTCTCTCCTCCGGGAGAATGTTGCAATGTGCACTGCAGCCCTCCTCTCTCTCCTGTTTCTCTCTCCCTCCCCCTAGCTTCAATCCCTTTTTTTTTGTAGTGTAGGGCTCCCTCCCCCAGCCCCAATCGCCATAGTTATTTGTGCAGAAACTCCCCCAAGTTTCATGCAAGCAGAGGGCCTGACAGATCGTCGGAATAAAGTGGTAATGTAGGTATAGATCGGGGGGAGTTTCTGCACAAATAATATGGTGGTCGGGGCTAGGGGAGGGCCCCAACTACAGCAAAAGATTAAAAAAGGGGTGGACATGTCCTAAGGTTTCAACTGCTAAACATGTCAGAATATGAAGATTATCTATCCTAGGAGATATTATATGCATTTTAATATTAGCCTATTGCATTTCAAAATCTTTTTCATCCAATTCTAATGCAAATTAAAAGGACGACTGTACAGTTGTGTACTCTGTCCATAATGAAAACCGAATTGATTTCAGATATCCAACTGGAACATATACATACCCATTCCCCACATGCAGCTGTTGTCTTCTATGAGGCTTTATGTTTCGGGTGTTTTTCTTGCCATCCTCAAGGTTGTCTTCTTCATCTGAATCATCATCTCCCATCATCCTTCTTTGTAGACTTTCTCTCTGTCTGCGAGCTTCTTTAATCTGAGTAACTGTAAGTTCAATTCTTCTTCCTGGTCATCTTCAGGGCCCTATAATTGGTGGAAATAAGGTAAACGCTAAATACAAAAAAATGGAAAGTCCCTACTAAAACCCAACTAATCCCAAGCTGTTGAGGAGCAACACCACATTCATTTAATTGTCAGGTCTGAAGGGTCTCTGGAGACAAAATTACTTGAATTGACAGATGTTTGCAGGACATAATGGCACATTCTACCTGAACATTTGCTTAATACAAGTTTTCCAGGATATATCACAAAACAAAACTTTGTTACCTGTCTATCTACCTGTAATATGAACAGTCGAGTGTCACCACCAAATTTTAGCACATGCCCCACTCTGACCCGACAGTAGGTTTTTGGCTGTATTGCTGTTTATTCAGGAAGTCCCATGGGTGCTGCCTAGGTCAAGATATAAAACCTGGCTTTTCTTCAGGCCCTGATCCTTGAACCAGACATACTGCAGGACAGCATGGTAACGAGAAACAGATGGGTGCTCTAATGACAATGGCATGTAGGAAGCCTGCCAAAACTGTCCAGTTTGCATCAACAAGACTCTTAATAGACAATATGCTTCCGCCTTTCAAGATCTCCAAGCTGTAAGGGGCCTCGGGCCTACCTGACCAGGGAGGTTCCTTATAGGGAATGGCAGGAGAGGGTCTGTAGGCATCAGAGGGAAGCCTGGTGCTGACATCCTGTGTCGCTTCATTGCTGGGGATGAGGTTGCCGACGAGGATAAGACTGCAATGGGCGGGTGGTTGGTCTCCTGGCTCATTTGCCTTTTCAGTCCCACTTGGGCGTGCAGGAAAGGCGGGTTTCTTAAAGGACTCGGGGGCCCGGAATTATTGGGCCTCCCATGGTACTGTCCGTTGGGGAAGCGGATTTAAGGCGCCCATCCTTATTGGTGGCCCTTGAGACAATCTCTCCATGATTGACCCCTGGACTGAATTGCCTTGTGGGACTGGGATCCTGTTCGGTGCTGGTAACATCGGGCCCCTTGGCGGTCTCAGGATCCCGGGACCTCTCATTCCCATTGGTCCGGGAACTGGGGGGCCCCTCATCATAGGTGGGGGGAGCATGGGCCCCTCGGTCCTGGAAGCCCGTTGGTTTTTGGAATGGGCCCCTGGACAAGTGGAAGTCTCATTCCCCCACAGGAGGGGCCCCAGGGGTCTCACAGGGGATGGGCCCCTTAGTGGTTCTGGAATCATCATCCGTGGGGCCCTCAAAGTTCCTGCTCCCAGGAGCCCCGGTCCTTTCACTGCCACTGGGCCTCTCAGTAACCCCCAGACCCGCTACAGGCCTCGGCCCCATTATAGGCCTCATCCCCGGGGCCCGGACCCATCAACGGTCTCTGAGCTCCGGGGAATGGCGGCCCCTCAGGCTGTTGGTGGGATCCCCGGGCCAGGGGCCCCTGAGGCGGGTGGGCCTCTATATTCCCCGGGTGCATTGGTCCCCCCCTGCCCATTGGTGGCCCCAACTCCCCGCATCCTCATTGGCATGGCCCCGGGATCAAAGGGCCCTTCCCCATCATCGGGGTCCAACCCAACGGCCTCCATGTGTCGAGCGCCACTTTTACTGTGTCCGGGACGGGAACCAGAATCTTCACACAACACGAGCTGCAGCTGCCCGGAAGTTCAACGAAAGGAGCCGCATCCGGCGCAGTAGGAACGTCACATCCGCTCGCGCAGGCGGCGGTCACATCCGTCAGCGTCTCGCTGACGGATGTGACGGATGCGCGAGCGGATGAGCTGCCGTAAAGCGACTGCGAATGATCAGAGGAAGTTTGGATCCGTCAGTTTCCAGGTTCTGTCCTTTCACCTGTTATGCCTCCCCCATTGTAATGAACAAACCCTCTAACCCTGCCCCAGGGACCCCCTCACCCTGCCCCATGGATCCCCCTCCCCGCCCCTGGCCCCCTCACCCTGCCCATGGATGCTTTAGGCATGGCCACATGCGATTTTGTTGCGTTCGCGCATTCGTTTTTTCATTAATTATTGAAAAATGCATGCATTGCAATTAAAAATGCGGAATGCAAATCGCAACGCACCCAAAACTGTGCATTTTCAGTGCGTTGTCGCATTTTCAGATATGAAAAACGCAAGCGCAAATGCAAAAAAAAGCTAGCAGTGTGGCCTAGTCCTTGAAGCCCCTGGTACCTGCTCTCAGTAGGAATAAGGAACATGCAAGTTTGGAGAATTTCTGGTGCTTCAGGATGTCAGCATTACTTCTAGATGTGCCGTTGCCTTTTCATGGTCTCATGGTATGTGACATTAAAGGGCATGTGCACCCTTAAAACAAAAAAATGGTGACTTGTCAGTTATCTGCCGACCCCAACTGCTATTATACCAGTTTATTACATGTATTTGTAACCAGATATTTTTTTTTTTTTTTATTGAAAGCTCGGGGAGCGTGCTTTCTGTGATCGTCACCACAGTGCAGCAAACGTGCAAGTGGATCGGATCCTATCTGCCTCCCCTTATGCCATAGCTGTTAAGCCGTAGGGCTAGAGGAGGCTACATTGGTTCCATCAGCCGGTAGGCGTCAGGAACCACCATACTTGCCCTCCCTTTCTGCTCCCAGCTGCCACCAGGAAGCTTCCGGGGGGGTTCGAATGGGAAAAACCTGAAGGCCCCAAAAGGGCCCAGGCGATCCCCCCCACATACTGAACACACACACAAAACAAAATTGCACGTGAAAGTGCCAGTAAAATAAATAGTGCGTACCTAGGTCAATTAATAAATGTGCGGCCAAATTAGGCCCGAACTTCGGTCAGGGGAACACAAATTTTTCCGCCATAGCCGAAGCTATGGCAGGAAAGTGAGGGAAGTGCTAAAACACGTGCTCCCAAGTGCACAGTAGTGCTAAAGGGATGCCCGAGCTTTCACACCTCTCTGCCCGAGGCTTCGACCAGGCTCCATATCCACCCAAGACCAGGTGGGAAGCCCATCCCCCTCTCAACCATGCACTGGCCAGAGTGGATACTTCACCCAGTCTTATTCCAAGAGACAGGGAAGTGACGCTTCCAGCTTAAGCTTTGATCAAATGTGGTGTAGCGTGCAGACCCATTCCTACTTTCGTACTGGGGGGGTCCGCCCCCAGGCCCAGCAAGGGTCACCCTTTTCCTACTGATAAGAACAGATACTACACTTGATCTTAGCCCAAAGGCCGAGAAGCGATATATTTCCTATACGTTCTATCCCTTTCTGGCAAAGGTTCTGCCTCCTACCTCTGCTCAATGAGCCTTTTAAAGCTCAAGCAGTGCAGAAGAGGCGGCAGGTGATACAGCAATCAATCATTGGTTTTGTATGTGAGCAGTCACAGCCTTGATTGAATACATGGAGGGAGGGGCCAACTTACTCTGGCCAGTATGGGACAATATTTCATTAAATTCTGGTTAGTAATGCAGGTAATAAAGGTCAAAATATATCCGTAGACCAATTGGTTAGTGATTTGCTTTAAGGGTGGTAAAAAAAAACAAACTTTCATGATGGTAAAAAAGCTATGCCACTTTTTTCAGTCTTTGGGAAGGAGGCTGAGCGCAGATGTCATCCTGCATTACCAGCCTTTTTCTGAGCTTCATATCTTCCTTATTCCAGCAGGGAGAGTGGTCACCTATGGATTCATGAAAATGTAGCCTTTTTTTGCCTACAGTTCCCCTTTAAAGTGCACACTCACATTTCATCTCCTTTTTTACCACTGATTTACGTATATGTGTCTCACTCCTGTTTCCTAATGTTTAATATCCTACTGTTTTTACTCTTGATCTAAATTGTATAATTTCATGTTCCCCAGATTTTACCTGGTATCCTTGTGGGTCAGTCTGACACTTATCACTACATGCTATTAGAACTTTGTGCACAGGATGGACTCTTAATAAGAGGTACAAACATTTCCCTGTGCTATTAATCTACCGCACCAATTAAGCGTTACTTTTTTTTTAAATGATCTGCTGCTGTAGCAAGGGAACAACACAAGAAAATGGCTGCAGCAGTACATTTAAAAATGGACCACTAAGCAAGGCACATAAGTAGAAATGGTTAAATGGCTTTTTTTTAATAGAGAAAGTCATGACCTTGCAGATAGGAAAGCACAGAGACTTGCATAGTAAGAACAAGCTCTAATGCTGGCCATGCACTTGGCCTTTGTTCCACCAATTTGACATTTGAACATCTAATTGGTAGTAACATTGGGCCAGCTACAGCTTTTGTAAAGTTGGCAAAGAAAGATTGCAGGGCATCTATAGTGGGAAAATGAGCTTTTTTTCTTTCTTTCATGTTTCTATATTCCCCACAACCCCCAGAGTGTCTTCACTTTTTTCAGATTCCCTCTCTGTCCTGAGATACACCAGTTAGAAGAATACGTGATTGCATTCCTCTCTACTCCTACTTGGACTGTCAATCAAATCCCTGTGACTTGATCCCCCCTCCCTGCTCTGTAATAACATAGAGATAAGAAGCATTACAGGGAGAGAGGTGGCTTTGATGGTAGATATAAGACTGCACTTGACCCCCTTCTTAATAGCTGATTGATGATGGGTCACAAAGTGAGAGATCGTAAACTTATGTTCTCCTTCTTCTTCCGTGTCTCCAGGACCTTGCTTTCTATTGCCATGTGCGTGGGTGTGTTTTTCAGAAGTTGAACTTTTAACTCCTACTGCACATGATAAGCTTGTTGGTAAGCCGGAGTTGAACATGGAAGAGGTACAGAGGGGAGGGGGAAAGGGGAGTGCTGCACAGAGATCTGACACCATGGTTAAACAGAGTCACTGACAGAGATAGGATTAAGGCAGCACAGATATCATGAATTTAACTTTGCAAAGGGGCAATGTTGTTTTTTTCACTATAGATGCCCTTTAAAGTCTTATAATTGACAAATGAGATCCAAATTCAAATGGATTTACGTTAACATATTAAAGAGCAACTATGGTTCCAAAATGACAAGTAAAACGGCAGAAAGTGTTTTTGCCATATTTAAATTTGATTTCAAGATGTTTACATTTAGCAGCCTGGCTATTACAATGATGTGATTGTTTCAACAGTCCTTACTCTGTAGAGCATTCCATCTGAGTACCGTATCATGTCCTTAACCTATCGGTATGTCTTTATGATGTAAGGAAGGAGTGAAGTAACCAGAGAAAACCACACAATAACTAATGATGGGTGGCAACCTGTGTGTATTTACACGGAAGAAGGTTTGTTGAGTTTTAATAAATGAGATGAATTTTTGCTGCATTGTAAGTTAATGTATTTGTGCTTTTGTTTGTTTTTTGTAATAGAGACTGTATGTTAAACCTGGGACTAGGAATACAAGACTTGAACCAAAGAAACCTTGTGGAATCTCACAATGTAATATAGAGGGGATTTAAAAACTCCTCCTATCAACATTACCCTAATAATCTAAATAGAGTTCCATCTTGTCAAATGATGCATTATTGGGGAGAAATTCCAGTTTCCTCTGGACAAGCCAGCAAACTCATTTGATCTTCTCCAGCGGGAGTTCCGAACAGTGGAATGCAGGAACCGCCACTGCATCAGCCCTCTGCAACAAGCCCGACCAACCACCATGTTGGACATTCCAGCCGAACCCTGTAGCCTTACCATACACCCCATTCAACTCATCCAGCTAACCCGTAAAATGCGAACTCTCATTGCGGTGTCCAGGCACAAAACAGCAGCAGGTAGATGGTATGAAGGTGGAGGAGAGTGAACCCCTTCCACAAAGACCTGTCTCTCCAGCTCTTGCCAGAGGATCTGTTGCCCCAGATTGTAAGACGCCCAGACTACCATTTCAAATACGCCACAGTGATCCTGAGAGTGAATTCTATAGGTAGGTTTATGGCTAATCAGGTGATACATGTGTCGTCGGCCTGCCGTGCCTTATTTTAGGCTTTTATTACCTGTTTATTGTTTTTGCCAAGGGCCATGATCTAGCTACAATCTATAGTGATACTACAACCATTCATGCATGTGGGGGTGTGGAAATATTAGGCAAGCATGGTTCCATGTGATCATCTAATGCCCATGATTCAGTCTGATTGGTTGGTTAGATAACAGAACGTGTTCCATTAAATGCTGCACATATGCTATTGTCATGTCATGTGACTTGTATATTTTCCTAAGGGGTAAGGGGAACCTGTCACAAACTCAGCTACCAATCCTGTCGGCAGTTAATGTACCAATCCGTTGCCACGATATTGGCCCACGCTGGGTTTGAATTAGCCAATGAAGTGTTTTGGAAAGTTGACGGACATTGCCCACGAATACTGCTTGAAATTTACAAAGATCTGAGATTCAACGTGGACAAGAGGCGCGTCTGGCCAGACCCCATTCCCATGTTATGATGAGCAGGTGTTCCATGAAATGCGTCGGAGTGTTTTGTCTCTCAGAAGTTTTGGAGCATCGCATCAAAGTATCATACATACATGTTACAGGTAAGCACATAGGACATTGTAACCGTCCTTAGGATTAGTGTAAGCACACTATTAAAGGAGAATTATGCTCTGATAACTGAATTCTTTCTTATTCCTTCCACACTCATTGTCTACTGACATTCTCCTATCCTTGTCATTGAGAACATATGTTAATGATTAGGGGAAGGACTATAAAGGCAGTCGGTTACGTTCATATAATTCTCCATCCTTGTCATGGAGAACATATGTTATGAATAAGGGGAGGACTAAAGGCAGTCGGTTACTTCATTAATCTCCTATCCTGTCATTGGAGAACATATGTTAATGAATAAGGGGGAGGGGACTATAAGGCAGTCGGTTACTTCATATATCTTCCTATCCTTGTCTTGGAGAACATATGTTAATGAATAAGGGGGAGGGACTATAAGCAGTCGTTTACTTCATATAATTCCTCTATCCTTGTCATTGGAGAACATTGTTAATGAATAAGGGGAGGGACTATAAGGAGTCGGTTACTTCTATAATTCTCCTTTAAGATAAGGACTAGAAATAGTTGGAGATCCTGGGTTCAACGGACCAAACAGTATGCCGAATCGTGCTTTTATTAGTTATCCACCTTTTTCTAGTCCTAACCTGATGTTTGGTCGCATAAGTGGAGCGAATCGGAGATAATTGGGGTGGGCACTACTACAGCTGCTTCATTACTTCTACCCACAATCCTCTTATGGGGAGAAACAAGGTTTTCTTATTGGCTCTTTGCTGTGTGGTGCTTTACTATAATATACAAGATGTTGAAAACCAGTAACAGTTTAAGTGCTGATACAGACTACAGGCAGTCCCGCATTCCAATCACTGATCAGGGAGGGGCCACTGCGCTCCTTCCTGCATCTGCACTAAAGCGGTCAGTAAGGCTGTGGTCCCACTACATGCAATGTCGCGACTTCTGTGTGCCGTGCTTCCGGTAATTTAACTCTATCTGAGCGCATGCGATACAGACCAAAATGGTGGTCACATACATTCCGATAGTGTATGTAAGCGAACACCGTGGGGTTATACTTAATCGGATTGCAAAACACGATCTGAAACACACCCATGGTACCTAGCCGTAAGTGAAGGGGAGGTTCCTGTTCAGTGAGATTTTACATTGGAATATTCCATCTGCTGCTCCCATTATATTTTAGACCCCATAATATTCTATTGTTTAAATACACAGGACCTTTAATAGCCTGTACATTTGCGATGTTATTAGTGTCACTTTACTGAACATTGATTATCCATGGGAAATAAATAGAGTCCGTGACATGTATAATGGTGCCGATTGTAACTAAACTGTGTCTGCATATAACGGTCAGCAAGCAGCTGTCAGAGGAGTACGATGAACATAGTTCACCCGAGCGGTTTCTGAAGACACCAAACCAGTGAAGGTTAGAGGAACCTGTCTCGGATATAACTTTTCCTATTATGAGGAGCTTGAAGGAGACTTGGCACCAGGGGCCAGTCCCTGCCTGTGGGGGTCCTTGGTGCACAGAGTGAGAGGTTTCCTACAAGCATGGAAGCTGACGCTTCACCCCCCCCCGCCATCTGGTAGGAACTGGGTGCTCTCCGAATACCCAGAGTTCTTTGTGAGACATTAGGCCTTATTTCATAGGTGCAATGTTCCCCTTTTTACTGGCTCTAGAAGAACATATTGATAACATCTGATTGGTTTCTGAGATAATAACAGGTTACCTGCAGGATTGATTGATAGATGCAGGCACAGTAAGATAATGGCCTGCGGTACAGAGGAATTAGCTGTGCTTCATAGATGATATTGTTTTACCCATAGAGGGGCTAAGGGGTGGTGAACTGGTATATGCAAAGGAGTGATGATTGACAGTTCATTTAAAGGGAATGTCCACCCCTAAACTAAAATTGAACCCTCTACTGGCCCCCACTTGTGTATGAAAAACAATCCTTACCTTACATATCTGCTTCCTTATGGTTTCTCCTGCAGTGTCTGTACAAAGTGCAGGAAACTGAAGAGTAGGAGCTGTCTGTGAGTCTCCGGTCCCTGCTTCAGCCTTGTCCTCAGTAAGGACGTCCATGCGGCAGGGGCCACGCTGCTAGGTGGCCGACTAACCATTAAAAGCTCTTTACATACTGTAGGGCACCCAACCACCCACTTAGTTTGTTATAATAGCAGAGAACCATACTTACAGTCCTTTATTCTCCTGGTGTGCTCTGCATGGCCGGCAAGCCTCCGGCCGCCTTGCTTGCAACTTCCTGAAAGCAGGGCATGGACGAGCCCGGGGGACTGTAAGTACATTCTTGCCCTTTTTTTTTTTACAAAGTTAGTTGGCAGTTGGGGTTGGGCTAGGGTGCCCTACAGTATTTAAGTTTTTATACTAAAAAATCAAACATAAAATCAGTGTCTGAATTACTCTACACACTAATACTGCCCACTAATCTACGCTGTGTACTCACTGTTCACGCTCTGTACGCCAGTCACGCTACGTCCCGTTCTACGCTACTGTACGCCCTTTCTACGCTACTGTTACCTCCCTGTTCGACGCTACGGTCCTCCCTGTTCTACGTATGTCCTCACCTGTCACGCTACTGCCCCCTGTTCTACGCTACTGTCCTCCCTGTTCACAGCTACTGTCCTCCCTGTTCTACTGCTACTGTCCTCGCCTGTTCTACGCTACTGTACCCTGTTCTACGCTACTGTCCCCTGTTCTACGCTACTGTACGCCCTGTTTTACGCTACTGTACGCCCTGTTCTACGCTACTGTAGGCCCTGTTCTACGCTACTGTACGCCCTGTTCTACGCTACTCTACACTGAACACTAATCACATAACATGTTTTGTAGCTCAAAGAGCCGGCTTGTGCTGTCATTCCTTCCTACTGCAGCTGGTAAACTAAACTCCAGTCATGTAGTAAGGGGAATTTCATCCTATGTCTTGTCCAGAAAGATGCTAAAGGTGCTACAGCTATATGATAATGTGGAGTCTCTCCTTCCACATTCAGACACCTAGGAGTTAATAGACACATTTGACTTGTGTGTTATTGTGATCGGGAGGTAAGGAGATTTGACATTGACTTATTGACTGCACTGAATGCTTCACACAGCAGGAAGAAATCAATAGATTATTCCTGTAAAATCAAATCTTAATACCAGTAAAAGGAACAATTAAGGACACTAGAGCCCCTGCAAGGGATCAGACACCTGGTCTTAGAATTCGCAGGCCTCTTAAAGCAGATCTGATGCCGTGAATTCTATTATCAAGCAATACCGACTGGGTAGAACAAGTGACTGGTAACCTTTAGCGGGACCCCAATACAGCTCAGTAGGTGGTGAGATTTTGGAATCCAGAGGCCCAGAGAATAACTGTTTGCTTCATTAAGCCATCAAGATCTTTGTCTGTTTGTAAACTTTATTTATACTGTTTGTTATCAGTTTGCAAAAAGTCTCTGTCATGTATACCACTTACAACTGGGTACACACTTTAACACACCGTATCCAATGGAATTGGATACATATTCAGCTATATATTTCCAGCACCACAGCCTGCCCTATTTCTCTCTACTGTGTGGCTGGAATATATAGCTGAATATGTATCCAGCCCCTAACCCTATTTGCTACCAGCAATACCCACATGTCCTGTTGATCCAAGGAAGCAAAAAAACCAAAGCCACAGATTATGCAGCGGGAAAAATTCGCTTCCTGACTCCAAGTGTCAATGGGAAATTTCGCTGGATCAACTCACTTGTATTAGCATCCCAGTAACTTGTAACATTCCTTGTTTGTTAGAAAACTCATCCAGCTTTTTAAACTGACCAATGAACCTGCCATACCAACAACGTCCACTGAAGACAGTTCCATAGCTTTAAATACCGTCTCACAGTGACAACCTCTTTCCCAACTTACTTTATGTCAACATTACCATACACTTGTAACATTCCGTCTGGTTATTATAAACTCATGCATCCCAGCTTTTTATTACACTGACGGCATGCGCCTGCCTAACACATCCCCTGAGTAAGACAGTTCCCTAGCTTACGTTTCTACAGTGACACTACCCTTTCCCCCTTCCACTCTACTTATGATACAATACCAGTGAACTTTGTAATTTCCTTGTTTGTAAAACTCATCCAGGCTTGATTTTATTAAACGACCAATGAACCTGCATTAGCACGTCCACTGGTCGGACAGTTGGTCTCATAGCTTCTTTCCAGTAGTTTGGAAGCAAAAGGGAGAGGGGAGACAGGCCGGTAGCTGGAGAGAGCTGACGGGTTGTGGGAGGGTTTTTTAGGTATAGGGAAGACCACGGCATGTTTAAATGAGGAGGGAAAAATACCAGTGGATAGGGGCAGGTTGAAGAGAGAGGTTAGGGCTGGTATGAAGGAAGAGGAGAGAGGGGGAATAAGATGAGAGGGAATGGGGTCGAGGGGGCTGGTGGTGAGACGTGTCCTGGATAGGAGAGATAAAAGTCCCTGTTCTGTAATAGTGGTGAAGCCCGGAAGGATAAAATTAAAGGGATTAACCAATGAAGGGAGGTTAGCCGGTGCAGTGGTAGGAGTTGGAAGCTGTTTGGAGGAGGTAGGGTGTATAGGGAAACCATTTCAGATTTTTTTCTGTGAATATTTCATCAGCCGATAGACAGGGGTGTGTGTGTGGAGGAGGTGGCAAACAGAGAAAAGAGTTGAATACAAGATATGCTTGTGAAGGTTCTCATCCATCCAGGTGACGGTATATCTGTAATATTCATCCATCCAGGTGACGGTATATCTGTAATATTCATCCATCCAGGTGACGGTATATCTGTAATATTCATCCATCCAGGTCACGGTATATCTGTAATATTCATCCATCCAGGTCACGGTATATCTGTAATATTCATCCATCCAGGTCACGGTATATCTGTAATATTCATCATCCAGTTCATGGTTATATCTGTTGTATTCAATTAGATCAACTGGAGTTTAGTTGTTAAGACCTCCTTAACACCTCTCTTGAACCAGTCAAGTGGAGCAGAGACGGGTAAAGACCAGACCAGTGTGTGCCCATTACAATGGTCGGGCAGAGGACCATTGGGTAAGGCCAAGGGAGGAGGTAAGAGAGAGAAGTTTAGTGCCAGGAGAGGTGTTGGTATCGATGGGATATTGAAATCCCCTAAGATAATTGAGGGGATGTCAGTGGATAGAAAGTGGGACAACCAAGCAGAGAAGTGGTCAAAGAAAGCGGTGGTCGGGCCGGGTGGTCGATAAATAACTGCAATCAGTAGGGGCGTGGGAGAGTAAACACGGACTGAGTGGAGCTGGAGAGATAGACGGGAGTGGGCTGGTAAGGGTGTGATGGGTATGAAAGTACAGCACTCAGAGAGAAGAACTCCCCCCACCACATTTATTATCGGGCCTAGTGGTGTGGATGAAGTGAAGGTCTCCATACGAGAGCGCGGCGGGTGAGACAGTCAGAGGGTGACAGCCATGTTTCGGCGGTTAGAGATAAAAAGGTCGGGTACATGTGCAAGTTCATTACAAAACAGACCGTGCGTTCCACAGGGCCCCAGATATAGGAACAGGGGAAGGGAAAGGTCATTAGTGAATGGGTGTTTAGGGTACCAGTGGATGAAGGAGTGTTACGGGCGAGTAGACATTAGGATGGGGCCGGGATTAGAGGAGATATCACCAGCATATACTGTACATATAGAGTTCTGGTTGATCCAGGGATCCTTTCAGTTTGCCTTTTGGAGAACAACCCCCCCCCCCCCCCCAACACCTTTATATGATCCCTCAGTTACCCAGACCGCACTGGATTTATTCTAAATAGGAATCCATCACTTAATACAAGCTGCCATTTCCTAAAAAAAGGCGCCCCACAAATCAATAGGAATCGTTTGTATCATTAGTCTACATGTTGCCTGGGCCTTTGATTTAGTGGAGTGGACATTGTTATTATGGCTTTGGTCGGGATCCTCCGATGGCTTTGCGTCCTGTATTCTAATCCAAAGCAATGGTGATGGCAATAGATGGACATCTGATCCCTTCCTCTAGCCAGGTCATCGAGTCAGGGGGGACCAACCCCTCGCCGATATAGGCCCGCGGGTCACGGAAAGCATGCGATGAAAGGACAAAGGAGACGGAGAGCGCGGGACGACGACCAGAGACCGAGGGAGGAGCCAGCGAGCGACCGACCGAGGGTAGGAGCCAGCGAGCGAGCGAGGGAGCGACAGCGAGCGAGCGAGGAGGAGCCAGCGAGCGAGCGAGGGAGGAGCCAGCGAGCAGGAGGGACCGGCAGCGACCGAGCGAGCAGCGAGGGGACGAAAGTAGCGGCCGAGCTTCAGAATGCGAGTCTATGACCAGGAAGCGTCCAGCTTCGATGCGACCAGCGAGAGCTAGAAGCGAGCGGGCAGGAGTGGACCGGCGAGTCGGACTACAGAGAGTACCGAGCGAGAGAGAGGCGAACGAGCGTTCGGCGAGCGAGGAGGGAGGAGCCATGGCAGACGACCAAGCGAGCGAGCGGGCGATGCGAGCGACCACGAGCGAAGGATCTAATATCGGCCGTCTATCTATGAGGTATGAGCCATCGATCTCCCCCCCCCAGGAGCGATCGACAAGCGAGCGATCGGTCATCTGAGCTAGCAATTGAGCTAGCTATGCAGCTAGCTATCAAGCGAGCGATATATTGATGAGCGTAGCTATCGATCGATCGAATCCAATCGATCGATCATCTATCATCTATTGAGTATCTATATCGATCTGCGCAAGAGCGGCTAGGGCGGAGCCAGCGAGTCGAAGGAGCGAGGGGAGCGAGAAGCGAGGTAGCGAGAGGCCATCGACTCTTCTATCCATCTATCTTCTATCAATAAGCTTCACTTCATCTATCTTCCTTCATCTATATCTTCCTATTATTCATCATCTATCTTCCATATATCTATCTCCATTATCTATCTTCCATCTATCTATCTTCCAATCTAGCTAGTCTTCCATCTATCTTCTTCATCTATATATACTTCCCCCCCCCACCCCCCTCCCCCCCCCCTCCCTCACATCTATCTATCTTCCATCTATCTATCGTCCATCTATCCTATCGACTTCTATCGACATCTATAGTACATCACTCGTCCATATATCTAGGTCCATCTATATATCTTCCATCTTATATATCGTCCATCTATCATCGCCCACTATCGTCATCTATCGTCCATCTATAGTCCATCTATCGTCCATTATCTATCGTCCATCTATTATCGTACATATTCTATCGTCAATCTATCTATCGCACTCTATCGTCCATCTATCCGTTCCATCTATCGTCCATCTATCTATCGTCTCTATCTATTCTTCCATATATCTATCGTCAATTATCTATCGCCCATCTATCTTATCGCCCCTCTATATCATCTATCGTCCATCTATCTATCGTCCATCATATCTATCGTAAATCTATCTATCGTCCATCTATCTAAGTCAAATCTATCATCTATCTATCTATTTATTATCCATCTATCTATATTCATCTATAATATATCTATCTGGTATCCTCTATCGGTCTCCATCTATTCCTTGTCTTCAATCTATCTGGTCTTCCAGCTATAGGTCTTCCATCTATCTGTCTCCATCTATATGTATTCCATCTATCTGTCTTCCATCATATGTCTTCCATCTATCTGTGCTTCCATCTATTGTCTCCATCATCTATCTTCCATCTATGCTGCTGACATCGCTCATATACCTATTCCTCAAATCTAATCTGCCATCGTAGCGTCCATCTATCTTCCATCGATAGTTCCATCTATCTGCCAGTCTAGCGTCCATCTATCTTCCAGCTATCTTCAATCTATCTTCCAGATATTTCGGCCATCGATCTTCCATCTATCTATATGCTATATATATTCCATCTATCTTCCATCTACTATCATCTATCTATCTTCCATATAATCGCTCATCTATCTAAGGGTCTACACATATCTAGAACACCATCAGACTGTAAAGTTGAATATAGAACCCCTCATTGCCACCACCAAGCCCATAACACAATATGGCCCAGGGAGTTATAGGTAGAGCTAATTTGATTAAAATGATACTCCGGAGGCGCTATATACCTTATGGTACGCCCCAACATATATACCACTAAAATATTGTAAAACCCTGGAATCAATTTTAACATTTTTTGGGCTCAAGCAGACACTGGATGGTCCTGAAGAGACCAACAGATTTAGGGGGACTGGCGATTCCTGTATATACATCATAACGTCATTGGCATAGCTCCTACTGAATTAGGATGTTGGGGAATGCCAGTCGCAGCCTGACTCTGGGAGCATACCCATCCATTACTCTTCCCGGTACGATCCATAAGCAAACCTAATTATAGAATAATAAACAAATCATACGGAATTCCTTACAATTTCTTTACCCGCTCAGTAGTCCATTAAAATCCCAATCAGATGTTCTCTAGATACCTACAGATCAGGCAAACCTTCCAGGCCCAATTCAGTTTGCATTCATGTAAAACATGGATGCAAACTACACCTCCTACCCTGCAGAGCTGGAAACAAGCAGCCAGTTCAATAGTGACCTATAGGAAATAGGTGGATATTTCCCAGATACACGCAATACCGAATTATGTAAAACAACCCAATAGTACCCTGTAACCTGGCAACCAATCAGCTGACCCATATGGCAGCGACACTTATTAGAATTACAATGAGAGATGAATGCAATGTGGATAAAATAGGTTTATTAATTGAACCAGTTTCTAAGAGTTTATACACCCAGTGTAATAGCATTATCTTTAATCTTAACGTTTATACACTAAGTGTAATAGACTTACTGGGGTAAATGTGTATACGTGTATGACTGGAATGATATGATAAAAAAAAACTAACAATTTATAGAACCGCATCACATAGAAAAACAGCAAATAACTCACAGTTTTATTTTACCAGTGCAGCCAAGGAGAACAAACATTATGGGGCTGCCACAATAAGGAGCGAAACATTGCCCATGCAATTTTAACAGCCAATCCGAGGTTACATTTTTACTGGGTTATTGCATCTGATTGGTTGTTAAATGTTTCAACAGAGCTCAGAGTTTGGTAAACAACATGGCTGTATTATTACTCAGCTGAGAACATTAGTGTCATTTTGAACTGAAGAACTTGTAATGTAAGTTCAGCCAATCAGGGTAGAGCCTGCCTACCTGCCATAACGCAAGGACATAGCAAGGCGCACAGGATGCCCAATCCTACAAAACTGAAAAGGATGTTCTAGTTCAAAGACAAAATACATTCCCTGGGTTTGTGCCGAAAGTACCACAGGAAACTAACCCGCCTCTTGGCGCAGTAACCCTCTCATATCCAGCATGCGGCAGGCTTCTACAGAACAAACAATCACCGCTTCCTTTTTTTTCCCAGAATGAACCACCTCGGCCACCAGCTGTTTACCGGAAGAATCATCTATGGGCAATCTGCAAACAAAGAATCGACATTTATATAACGGGACGCAGACGACAGGTAACAAAATGTGACAGTTTCCCATAGGCCACTTCATTAAAGGGTATCTCCACTCATACTTTCAAGGTTTGGGAATCCAGTTCTATTGAAGAACGGGGGGTAAAGGAGCTGTGCCTTACCTTCCGTTCTTCAATAGAACAAACAGGAGCCAGGAGAGAAGGTAGGAAACTTACCCGCTCGCACGCTCCCCCGAGCGAGCAAGTTTCCTAACTTCTCACCAGTCTCCTGTATATTCTATTGAAGAACGGAAGGTAAGGCACAGCTCCTTTACCTCCCGTTCTTCAATAGAACTGGATTCCCAAACCTTGAAAATATGAGTGGAGATACCCTTTAAGGGGATTCTACCATGGTGATAGTAAAGGGATATTAAAGGAAATCCATAGTACAAATCTCCTATTCCTGGATTCCACCATTAAAAGATTCTGCCTTTGTACTCGCGATGGATATAGATTGTTAAAGTGAACTTTTCAAAATACTATGTATCTCTTTTTCTGTTGCGCTGTAACAAAATTATATTTAATATCACAGACACATTTTTTAATGTATAAAACATAGGATGCTAAATTACATCTGAATATGGCCTGAGGGTGACATTAGATCAGGTGTATGAATGAATCCAACATCTGTAATAGGATAAAACACCAGAAACATCCTCACCCTCTCCTAGATTCCGGACTAGCTAAGTCTTAATGGGACATGGGTGAGAATAACAAACTAGCAGTTTCACCCATTGTTAAAATGAGGATACACAACAGAATATAAACCTACTTGACTTTGCACAGCCACACACCGGGACTCCGCTCCTCATATTCATATTCTAGCTCCTCACCTGCAATAAGACAGAAAGGCATGGTTAAAGGGTAAATGTAATCTGCATACAAATTACCTCCATTTTAAAGAGTTATCTCTGTTCAAACAAGCCTAGGATATCTCCAGCTTCTCTGGGTCTTAAGTTATAGGTGTGTAAAGTTACACAAGTGTGTGGCTTGTCTGAAGCTAGTTAAAGACAGTTAGAGCAGTAGGATACAAGTGGGCATGCTTTTGGCTAAGGCATGGGGGCGGAGCAATGGTGCTGGTGATGTCACAGCTCACAGTGCTAGCTGGAAACACCACCATTTACACTGCAGCTAGATGCTAGGTAGGAACGTAATAATGTTTTATTAGTCATTCAAATAGGATATACATCATCATATTCATAGGTAGACTAGATTAAACAACCATCAATATGCTAGACATTTCCATTGTTTTTACAGTCTTAGCTATTTTGCATTAGCATACCTTTTGCATTAAAGGAATTTTAACATTGTCCAATTGAATTCGGAGGGAATATAAGATTAACTTTAAGTTTGTGACCCCTTTAAGGGTCACAAATTCTGAAATATTATTGGTTATTGTGGGGTTAAGGCTGCAGCTCAAGCACTATAGACATAGTACTATAAGCATATTAACAAAGGAACAGTCAAAGCTTTTTAAATTACCTTCTCTGTCAAAAAATCCCTGAAGAGCCTTTTTAGGATTCTTTAAGTAAAGAGCCTCCCGTTCTTCCTGAAATTCCACTGCAATTGGGTTTTCCTCATTCTCTTCTTCCAGCGCATCCTCTCCTGTAACAAGAACAGTCAGACATTGAGAAAATTAAAAGAGCAAACTCTCTTTTTACAGATCTCTAACTTGCTTGACAAGATTGTTCAGGCTACAATGTGATTGGCAAGCCGGAGACAATAAAAGTTGTAAATTACACATAAGAGGCCACAGATTTTACATTTTATGGTCCTGGGCATTTCCAAGGTAAGTAAAAACCAGTAGACTGAGTAAAAGCTGACAAGGTGGTGTTAAAACAGATTGGTTTCAATCCTATCCTTTAAGAAATAACCTGCAGAGAAACCAAACTATTCCTTTAATGCATTAATTGAAGAATGGGGGGTAAAATAGATATTACCCCCTTACCAGCCGTTCTTAAATTCAACAGGAGCTGGGAACAAAGCTACAGAACTTTACCTCATGTATGATCCAGTACCAGCTCCAACCAACAGGTCACGAATGTTTCCAATTTCCCTTATAGTGCACATTAGCCTGCATGGGCTCTATAGTTAAGAAAAGCCAGAAACAGCCGGGTCCTGTCAGTGGAGCCCGCAGTGGATCACAAATGAAGTAAATCTCTAAAGCTTCATTCCTGGCTCCTGTAAAATCAATTAAAGAACAGGAGGTAAGGCATATCCCCATTACCTCCAATTATCAGGAGAACTGGCTACACCAGAAAAGAGCAAAACAAAATGACCCCCTCCAGTTGGTGGAAAGGATATTAAGGGAAGGGATGTGCTTTCATGATAAAAACTATAATTGAACTCACTACTGGCCCCACTGTGTAGTGCATAAAAATCCTTACCTTACATCCCAGCTCCAAATGGTTTTCCTGTAATGTCCCCCCAAAGTCCCAAAAACTGACCTCCTGTCTCTCCTCCGGGAGAATGTTGCAATGTGCACTGCAGCCCTCCCTCTCTCTCCTGTTTCTCTCTCCCTCCCCCTAGCTTCAATCCCATTTTTTTGTAGTGTAGGGCTCCCTCCCCCAGCCCCAATCGCCATAGTTATTTGTGCAGAAACTCCCCCAAGTTTCATGCAAGCAGAGGGCCATGACAGATCGTCGGAATAAAGTGGTAATGTAGGTATAGATCGGGGGAGTTTCTGCACAAATAATATGGTGGTCGGGGCTAGGGGAGGGAGCCCCAAACTACAGCAAAAGATTAAAAAAAGGGGTGGACATGCCCTAAGGTTTCAACTGCTAAACATGTCAGAATATGAAGATTATCTATCCTAGGAGATATTATATGCATTTTAATATTAGCCTATTGCATTTCAAAATCTTTTTCATCCAAGTCTAATGCAAAATTAAAAGGACGACTGTACAGTTGTGTTACTCTGTCCATAATGAAAACCGAATTGTTTATTTCAGATATCCAACTGGAAACATATACATACCCATTCCCCACATGCAGCCTGTGTCTTCTATTGAGGCTTTATGTTCTGGTGTTTTCTTGCCATCCTCAAGGTTGTCTTCTTCATCTGAATCATCATCTCCCATCATCCTTCTTTGTAGACTTTCTCTCTGTCTGCGAGCTTCTTTAATCTGAGTAACTGTAAGTTCAGATTCTTCTTCCTGGTCATCTTCAGGGCCCTATAAATTGGTGGAAATAAGGTAAACGCTAAATACAAAAAAATGGAAAGTGCCCTACTAAAACCCAACTAATTCCCAAGCTGTTGAGGAGCAACCACATTCATTTAATTGTCAGGTCTGAAGGGTCTCTGGAGACAAAATTACTTGAATTGACAGATGTTATGCAGGACATAATGGCACATTCTACCTGAACATTTGCTTAATACAAGTTTTCCAGGATATATCACAAAACAAAAACTTTGTTACCTGTCTATCTTACCTGTAATATGAACAGTCGAGTGCTACCACCAAATTTTAGCACATGCCCCACTCTGACCCGACAGTAGGTTTTTGGCTGTATTTGCTGTTTATTCAGGAAAGTCCCATGGGTGCTGCCTAGGTCATAGATATAAAAGCCTGGCTTTTCTTCAGGCCCTGATCCTTGAACCAGACGATACTGCAGGACAGCATGGTAACGAGAAACAGATGGGTGCTCTAATGACAAATGGCATGTAGGAAGCCTGCCAAAAACTGTCCAGTTTGCATCAACAAGACTCTTAATAGACAATATGCTTCCGCCTTTCAAGATCTCCAAGCTGTAAGGGGCCTCGGGCCTACCTGACCAGGGAGGTTCCTTATAGGGAATGGCAGGAGAGGGTCTGTAGGCATCAGAGGGAAGCCTGGTGCTGACATCCTGTGTCGCTTCATTGCTGGGGATGAGGTTGCCGAGCGAGGATGAAGACTGCGAATGGGCGGGTGGTTGGTCTCCTGGCTCAGTTGCCTTTTCAGTCCCACTTGGGCGTGCAGGAAAGGCGGGTTTCTTAAAGGACTCGGGGGCCCCGGAATTATTGGGCCTCTCCATGGTACTGTCCGTTGGGGAAGCGGATTTAAGGGCCCCATCCTTATTGGTGGCCCTTGAGACAATCTCTCCATGATTGACCCCTGGACTGAATTGCCTTGTGGGACTGGGATCCTGTTCGGTGCTGGTAACATCGGGCCCCTTGGCGGTCTCAGGATCCCGGGACCTCTCATTCCCATTGGTCCGGGAACTGGGGGGCCCCTCATCATAGGTGGGGGGAGCATGGGGCCCCTCGGTCCTGGAAGCCCGTTGGTTTTTGGAATGGGCCCCTGGACAAGTGGAAGTCTCATTCCCCCCACAGGAGGGGCCCCCAGGGGTCTCACAGGGGATGGGCCCCTTAGTGGTTCTGGAATCATCATCCGTGGGGCCCTCAAAGTTCCTGCTCCCAGGAGCCCCGGTCCTTTCACTGCCACTGGGCCTCTCAGTAACCCCAGACCCGCTACAGGCCTCGGCCCCATTATAGGCCTCATCCCCGGGGCTGCCGGACCCATCAACGGTCTCTGAGCTCCGGGGAATGGCGGGCCCCTCAGGGCTGTTGGTGGGATCCCCGGGCGCAGGGGCCCCCTGAGGGCTGGTGGGCCTCTTATATTCCCCGGGTGCATTGGTCCCCCCCTGCCCATTGGTGGCCCCAAAACTCCCCGCATCCTCATTGGCAGTGGCCCCGGGATCAAAGGGCCCTTCCCCATCATCGGGGTCCAACCCAACGGCCTCCATGTGTCGAGCGCCACTTTTACTGTGTCCGGGACGGGAACCAGAATCTTCACACAACACGAGCTGCAGCTGCCGGAAGTTCAACGAAAGGAGCCGCATCCGGCGCAGTAGGAACGTCACATCCGCTCGCGCATCTGCGTCACATCCGCTCGCGCAGCGGCGTCACATCCGTCAGCGTCTCGCTGACGGATGTGACGCCGATGCGCGAGCGGATGGAGCTGCCGTAAAGCGACTGCGAATGATCAGAGGAAGTTTGGATCCGTCAGTTTCCAGGTTCTGTCCTTTCACCTGTTATGCCTCCCCCATTGTAATGAACAAACCCTCTAACCCTGCCCCAGGGACCCCCTCACCCTGCCCCATGGATCCCCCTCACCCTGCCCCATGGATCCCCCTCACCCTGCCCCATGGATGCTTTAGGGCATGGCCACATGCGATTTTGTTGCGTTCGCGCATTCGTTTTTTCATTAATTATTGAAAAATGCATGCGATTGCAATTAAAAATGCGGAATGCAAATCGCAACGCACCCAAAACTGTGCATTTTCAGTGCGTTGTCGCATTTTCAATGATATGAAAAAACGCAAGCGCAAATGCAAATAAAGCGTAGCAGTGTGGCCTAGTCCTTGAAGCCCCTGGTAACTGCTCTCAGTAGGAATAAGGAACATGCAAAGTTTGGAGAATTTCTGGTGCTTCAGGATGTCAGCATTACTTCTAGATGTGCCGTTGCCTTTTCATGGTCTCATGGTATGTGACATTAAAGGGCATGTGCACCCTTAAAACAAAAAAAATGGTGACTTGTCAGTTATCTGCCGACCCCAACTGCTATTTATACCAGTTTATTACATGTATTTGTAACCAGATATATTTTTTTTTTATTGAAAGCTCGGGTAAGCGTGCTTTCTTGTGATCGTCACCACAGTGCAGCAAACGTGCAAGTGGATCGGGATCCATCTGCCTCCCCCTTATGCCCATAGCTGTTAAGCCGTAGGGCTAGGAGGAGGCTACATTGGTTCCATCAGCCGGTAGGCGTCAGGAACCACCATACTTGCCCTCCCTTTCTGCTCCCAGCTGCCACCAGGAAGCTTCCAGGGGGGGTTCGAATGGGAAAAACCTGAAGGCCCCAAAAAGGGCCCAGGCGATCCCCCCACAATACGTGAACACACAACACAAAACAAAAAGTGCACGTGAAAGTGCCAGTAAAATAAATAGTGCGTACCTAGTGTACAATTAATAAATGTGCGGCCAAATTAGGCCCCGAACTTTCGGTCAGGGGAACAAAAATTTTTCCGCCATAGCCGAAGCTATGGCAGGAAAGTGAGGGAAGTGCTAAAACACGTGCTCCCAAGTGCACAGTAGTGCTAAAGGGATGCCCGAGCTTTCACACCTCTCTGCCCCGAGGCTTCGACCAGGCTCCATATCCACCCAAGACCAGGTGGGAGCTTGGGAGGTGGGCCCTTCGGGAAGCCCATCCCCCTCTCAACCATGCACTGGCCAGAGTGGATACTTCACCCAGTCTTATTCCAAGAGACAGGGAAGTGACGCTTCCAGCTTAAGGCTTTGATCAAATGTGTGTAGCGTGCAGACCCATTCCTACTTTCGTACTGGGGGGGTCCGCCCCCAGGCCCAGCAAGGGTATCCCCTTTTCCTACTGATAAGAACAGATACTACACTTGATCTTAGCCCAAAGGCCGAGAAGCGATATATTTCCTAATACGTTCTATCCCTTTCTGGCAAAGGTATCTGCCTCCTACCTCTGCTCAATGAGCCTTTTATAAGCTCAAGCAGTGCAGAAGAGGCGGCAGGTGATACAGCAATCAATCATTGGTTGTGATGTGAGCAGTCACAGCCTTGATTGAATACATGGAGGGAGGGGCCAACTTACTCTGCCAGTATGGGACAATAATTTTCATTAAATATCTGGTTAGTAATGCAGGTAATAAAGGTCAAAATATATCCGTAGACCAATTGGTTAGTGATTTGCTTTAAGGGTGGTAAAAAAAAACAAACTTTCATGATGGTAAAAAAGCTATGCCACTTTTTTCAGTCTTTGGGAAGGAGGCTGAGCGCAGATGTCATCCTGCATTACCAGCCTTTTTTCTGAGCTTCATATCTTCCTTATTCCAGCAGGGAGAGTGGTCACCTATGGATTCATGAAAATGTAGCCTTTTTTTGCCTACAGTTCCCCTTTAAAGTGCACACTCTACATTTCATCTCCTTTTTTACCACTGATTTACGTATATGTGTCTCACTCCTGTTTCCTAATGTTTAATATCCTACTGTTTTTACTCTTGATCTAAATTGTAATAATTTCATGTTCCACAAGATTTTACCTGGTATCCTTGTGGGTCAGTCTGACACTTATCACTACATGCTATTAGAACTTTGTGCACAGGATGGACTCTTAATAAGAGGTACAAACATTTACCTGTGCTATTAATCTACCGCAACCAATTAAGCGTTACTTTTTTTTTAAATGATCTGCTGCTGTAGCAAGGGAACAACACAAGAAAATGGCTGCAGCAGTACATTTAGAAAACGGACCACTAAGCAAGGCACATAAGTAGAAATGGTTAAATGGCTTTTTTTTAATAGAGAAAGTCATGACCTTGCAGATAGGAAAGCACAGAGACTTGCATAGTAAGAACAAGCTCTAATGCTGGCCATGCACTTGGCCTTTGTTCCACCAATTTGACATTTGAACATCTAATTGGTAGTAACATTGGGCCAGCTACAGCTTTTGTAAAGTTTGCAAAGAAAGATTGCAGGGCATCTATAGTGGGAAAATGAGCTTTTTTTCTTTCTTTCCATGTGTTCTATAATTCCCCACAACCCCCAGAGTGTCTTCACTTTTTTCAGATTCCCTCTCTGCCCTGAGATACACCAGTTAGAAGAATACGTGATTGCATTCCTCTTCTCCTACTTGGACTGTCAATCAAATTCCTGTGACGTGATCCCCCCTCCCGGCTCTGTAATTAACATAGAGATAAGAGCATTAGCAGGGGGAGAGAGGTGGCTTTGATGGTAGATATAAGACTGCACTTGACCCCCTTCTTAATAGCTGATTGATGATGGGTCACAAAGTGAGAGATCGTAAACTGTACTGTTCTCCTTCTTCTTCCGTGTCTCCAGGACAGCTTGCTTTCTATTGGCCACTGTGCGTGGGTGTGTTTTTCAGAATGTTGAACTTTTAACTCCTACTGCACATGATAAGCTTGTTGGTAAGCCGGAGTTGAGACATGGAAGAGGTAACAGAGGGGAGGGGGAAGGGGGGAGTGCTGCACAGAGATCTGACACCATGGTTAAACAGAGTCACTGACAGAGATTGGATTAAGGCAGCACAGAATACATGAATTTAACTTTGCAAAGGGGCAATGTGTTTTTTTCACTATAGATGCCCTTTAAAGTCTTATAATTGACAAATGAGATCCAAATTCAAATGGATTATACTGTTAACATATTAAAGAGCAACTATGGTTCCAAAATGACAAAGTAAAACGGCAGAAAGTGTTTTTGCCATATTTAAATATTGATTTCAAGATGTTTACATTTAGCAGCCTGGCTATTTACAATGATGTGATTTGTTCTCAACAGTCCTTACTCTGTAGAGCATTCCATCTGAGTACCGTATCATGTCCTTAACCTATCGGTATGTCTTTATGATTGTAAGGGAGAGTGAAGTAACCAGAGAAAACCCACACAATAACTAATGATGTGTGGCACAATACCTGTGTGTTATTTACACGGAAGAAGGTTGTTTGAGTTTTAATAAATGAGATGAATTTTGCTGCATTGTAAGTTAATGTATTGTGCTTTTGTTTTGTTTTTTGTAATAGAGACTAGTATGTATAAACCTGGGACTAGGAAATACAAGACTTGAACCAAAGAAACCTTGTGGAATCTCACAATGTAATATAGAGGGGATTTAAACTCCTCCTATCAACATTACCCTAATAATCTAAATAGAGTTCCATCTTGTCAAAATGATGCATTATTGGGGAGAAATTCCAGTTTCCTCTGGACAAGCCAGCAGAAACTCATTTGATCTTCTCCAGCGGGAGTTCCGAACAGTGGAAATGCAGGAACCGCCACTGCATCAGCCCTCTGCCAACAAGCCCAGACCAACCACCATGTTGGACATTCCAGCCGAACCCTGTAGCCTTACCATACACACCATTCAACTCATCCAGCATAACCGTAAAATGCGAACTCTCATTGCCGGTGTCCAGGCACAAAACCAGCAGCAGGTAGATGGTATGAAGGTGGAGGAGAGTGAACCCCTTCCACAAAGACCTGTCTCTCCAGCTCTTCCAGAGGATCTGTTGCCCCAAGACTGTAAGACGCCCAGACTACCATTTCAAATACGCCACAGTGATCCTGAGAGTGAATTCTATAGGTAGGTTTATGGCTAATCAGTGTAGACATGTGCTCGGCTGCCGTGCCTTATTTTAGGCTTTTACATACCTGTTTATTGTTTTTGCCAAGGGCCATGATCTAGCTACAATCTATAGTGATACTACACCATTCATCATGTGGGGGTGTGGAAATATTAGGCAAGCATGGTTCCATGTGATCATCTAATGCCCATGATTCAGTCTGATTGGTTGGTTAGATAACAGAACGTGTTTCCATTAAATGCTGCCACATATGCTATTGTCATGTCATGTGACTTTGTATATTTTCCTAAGGGGTAAAGGGGAACCTGTCACAGAACTCAGCTACCAATCCTGTCGGCAGTTAATGTACCAATCCGTTGCCACGATATTGGCCCACGCTGGGTTTGAATTAGCCAATGAAAGTGTTTTGGAAAGCTTGACGGACATTGCCCACGAATACTGCTTGAAATTTACAAAGATGCTGAGATTCAACGTGGACAGAGAGGCGCGTCTGGGCCAGACCCCATTCCCGGATGTTATGGAGCAGGTGTTCCATGAAATGGACGTCGGGAGTGTTTTGTCTCTTCAGAAGTTTTGGCAGCATCGCATCAAGGATTATCATACATACATGTTACAGGTAAAGCACATAGGACGCATTGTAACCGCACTTAGGATTAGTGTAAGGCACACTATTAAAGGAGAATTATGCTCTGTATAACTGAATTCTTTCTTATTCCTCCCACACTCATTGTCTCTGACAATTCTCCTATCCTTGTCATTGGAGAACATATGTTAATGAATTAGGGGGAGGGACTATAAGGCAGTCGGTTACTTCATATAATTCTCCTATCCTTGTCATTGGAGAACATATGTTAATGAATAAGGGGGAGGGACTATAAGGCAGTCGGTTACTTCATATAATTCTCCTTTAAGATAAGGACTAGAAATAGTTGGAGATCCTGGAGTTCAACGGCACCAAACAGTATGCCGAATCGTGCTTTATTAGTTATCCACCTTTTTCTAGTCCTAACCTTGATGTTTGGTCGCATAAGTGGAGCGAATCGGAGATAATTGGGGTGGGCACTACTACAGGCTGCTTACTTCTACCCACAATCCTCTTATGGGGAGAAACAAGGTTTTCTTATTGGGCTCTTTGCTGTGTGGTGCTTTTCTTATAATATACAAGTGATGTTTGAAAACCAGTAACAGTTTAAGTGCTGATACAGACAGTACAGGCAGTCCGCGCATTCCAATCACTGATCAGGGAGGGGCCTGCGCTCCTTCCTGCATCTGCACTAAAGCGGTCAGTAAGGCTGCGGTCCCACTAGCATGCAATGTCGCACTTCTGTGTGCCGTGCTTCCGGTAATTTAACTCTATCTGAGCGCATGCGATACAGACCAAAATGGTGGTCACATACATTCCGATAGTGTATGTAAGCGGAACACACGTGGGGTTATTACTTAATCGGATTGCAAAACACGATCTGAAACGCACCCATGGTACGTAGCCGTAAAGGAAGGGGAGGTTCCTGTTCAGTGAGATTTTACATTGGAAATATTCCACTGCTGCTCCCATTATATTTTAGACCCCATATATTCTATTGTTATAATACACAGGACCTTTAAATAGCCTGTACATTAGCGATGTTATTAGTGTCACATTTACTGAACATTGATTATCATGGGAAATAATAGAAGTCCGTGACATGTATAACTGGTGCCTTGTAATAACCAATCGTGTGTCTGATATAACAGGTCAGCAAGCAGCTGTCAGAGGAGTACGAGAACATAGTTCACCCGGAGCGAGTTTCTGAAGACACCAAACCAGTGAAGGTTAAAGAGGAACCTGTCTCGGATATAACTTTTCCTATTAATGAGGAGCTTGAAGGAGACTTGGCACCAGGGGACCAGTCCCTGCCTGTGGGGGTCCTTGGTGCACAGAGTGAGAGGTTTCCTACAAGCATGGAAGCTGACGCTTCACCCCCGCCATCTGGTAAGGAACTGGTGGACTCTCCGAATACCCAGAGTTCTTTGTGAGACATTAGGCCTTATTTCATAGGTGCAATGTTCCCTTTTTACTGGTCTAGAAGACATTTGATAACATCTGATTGGTTTCTGAAGATAAATAACAGGTTAACTGCAGGATTGATTGATAGATGCAGGCACAGTAAGATAATGGCCATGCGGTGACAGAGGAATTAGCTGTGCTTCATAGAAAGGATATTGTTTTTACCCATAGAGGGGCTAGGGGGTGGTGAACTGGTATATGCAAAGGAGTGAGTGATTGACAGTTCATTTAAAGGGAATGTCCACCCCCTAAACTAAAATTGAACCCTCTACTGGCCCCACTGTGTAGTGATAAAACAATCCTTACCTTACATATCTGCTCCTTATGGTTCTCCTGCAGTGTCTGTAGAAAGTGCAGGAAACTGAAGAGTAGGAGCTGTCTGTGAGTCATCCGGTCCCTGCTTCAGCCTTGTCCTCAATAAGGACTGTGACATGCGCAGGGGAGCCACGCTGCTAGGTGCCCTACCATTAAAAGCTCTTTACATACTGTAGGGCACCCAACCACCCACTTAGTTTTGTTATAATAGCAGAAGAACCATACTTACAGTCCTTTATTCTCCTGGTGCTCTGCATTGCCGGCAGCCGATCCGGCCCCTTGCTTGCAACTTCCTGCAAGCAGAGCAATGGGAACAGAGCGCCGGGGGACTGTAAGTACATTTCTGCCTCTTTTTTTTTACAAAGTTAAGTTGGCAGTTGGGGGTGGGCTAGGGTGCCCTACAGTATATTAAGTTTATTTAATACTAAAAAATCAAACATAAAATCAGTGTCTGAATTACTCTACACACTAATCTGCACACTAATCTACGCTAGTGTACTCACTGTTCTACGCTACTGTACGCCCTGTTCTACGCTACTGTACGCCCTGTTCTACGCTACTGTCCTCCCTGTTCTACGCTACTGTCCTCCCCTTTATGTATCAATACCAGTAACTTGTAACATTCCTTGTTTGTAGAACCTCATCCAGCTTTTTATTAAACTGACCAATGAACCTGCCATAACAACGTCCACTGGAAGACAGTTCCATAGCTTTACCGTTCTCACAGTTCACAGCTTTTTATTAAACTGACCAATGAACCTGCCATAACAACGTCCACTGGAAGACAGTTCTATAGCTTTAACGTTCTCACAGTGAAAACCCTTTCCCAACTCTACTTTATGTATCAATACCAGTAACTTGTAACATTCCTTGTTTGTAGAAACTTATCCAGCTTTTTATTAAACTGACCAATGAACCTGCCATAACAACGTCCACTGGAAGACAGTTCCATAGCTTTACCGTTCTCACAGTGACAAACCCTTTCCCAACTCTACTTTATGTATCAATACCAGTAACTTGTAACATTCCTTGTTTGTAGAAACCCAGTGTGAGGGTATAGCTTATTGTATGTACAGAACATTCCTTCTCTGTATATTTATACATATGGGTGGGAGCTGCCATAGTGTTTCCCTTAGACAGTACAGTATGAGGGTATAGCTTATTGTATGTACAGAACATTCCTTCTCTGTATATTTATATTTATACATATGGGTGGGAGCTGCCATATTGTTTCCCTTAGACAGTACAGTATGAGGGTATAGCTTATTGTGTGTAC